>OZ024741.1:58174799-58202299 GCA_964016885.1 Eledone cirrhosa
CCCAAAAGTACCATCAAACCCTGGGCTAAAAGTGAGATGATAGGGAGCGGTGGGCTGATTTCTACCAGTTATAATGCTAATCTATAATACAGCTTTTAGGCTGCAATTTATTATTTTTTTTATCTAAGTCAATACACATATCATAGTAAGTTGGATATGTAAATTAGTACAAAATGTAGGAGCACAAAATTTCCGTTACAAATTTTGCTTAATTAGTCATGAAACTACTTCTGCCACGGGCCATAGAAAAGTAGTTTTGTGGGCGACACGTGGACCCAGACCACATGCCGCGTGTTTGAAACCCCAGACCTACACCATGGACGAGGATGGGCAACAGTGTAAATGAGTTGTCAGATACACCTACACAATGAAATGGGGAAAAAGAAGAACAGAGGAAAGCCACTTATAAGATAACTTTAGTTCTTTATGTTCATTTATTCTTGAGTTTTGTATTACTTATTTATAAACAGACACATGCTTCTTTATTGGAATGGCTTTCCTGTTTATATATATATATATATGGGCGTAAGCCTGTATATGTGTGTGTATCATTATCATCAGCTAATGTTCATTTTCCATACATACATATATATATATATATATATATATATATACATGCATACACACAGAAAGAAACAGACGCACAGAAACTGGCAAAGATTCTGCATATTTCGCTATAACAATTAGAGCTACACATAAACATACATACATATATACAAACATACATACATCATCATCATTGTTGTTTAACATCTATTTTCCACGCTAGCTTTCATATATATATAATGAGGAGAATGCATGGGAAGAAGAGACCCTACCCCAAGTAGACCCTATAGAGGGGCCAGCAGTACAAGTCAACAGCAACGTAGTAAGTAAGGCAATCAAAGATATGAAGACAGGGAAGGCAACCGGTCCATCGAGTATAGATGCTGAAGGTATCTGGGTCGGTAGGTTACACCATAACCACACGTATTGTTAACCAGGTAATACTAGAAGGTGTCATACCAAAGGATTGGTGCAGTAGCATTATTGTCAACTGCTAAAAGGTAAAGGTGATGCACTAGATAGAGGAAACTATAGAGGTATAAAGCTGATGGACCAGGTCATGAAAGTAACAGAGAGAGTTATAGCACAGTTGATTAGGGACCGGGTGAAACTAGATGAGATGCAATTTGGGTTTGTGCCAGGAAGAGACACCACTGATGCCCTCTTCCTTGTGAGGGAGTTACAGGAAAAGAACCTAGCTTAAAGTAAGCCACCTGGCATTCGTCGATCTCGAGAAAGCATTTGACAGAGTTCCCCATGCTATAATCTGGTGGGCTCTTAGACAACTAGGAGTAGAGGAATGGCTTGTGGAAGCTGTACAGGCCATGTATAGGGGAGCTGTCAGCAAAGTTAGGATTAGCAATGAGTATAGCGAGGAATTTAGCGTACAGGTTGGTGTCCACCAGGGCTCTGTTCTTAGCCCTCTCTTGTTCATCATAGTCTTGCAGGCAATAACAGAGGAGTTTAAGACTGGATGCCCATGGGAACTCCTGTATGCAGATGACCTTGAACGTATAGCTGAATCTATGGTAGAACTAGAGAAGAAATTCGAAACTTGGAAGCAGGGACTGGAAAGAAAGGGTCGCAAAGTCAACCTAACAAAGACTAAGGTCCTTGTAAGTAGACGAGAAAACAGAACCCAGATCCCCTCAGGGAAATGGCCTGGCTCAGTATGTAGGAAAGGTGTAGGTAGGAACTCCATTCTCGGCCCCAAATGCAAACAATGGGCATACAAGAGATGTAGCGGGATCTCAGGAAGCTTAATTAAGAATGTAGGCTTCACATGTAGCAGCTATGCTGGGACAGCAAGCAGCAAACAGCCAAAGGCTTTTCCCTCAAAATGAAAGGCAGACTGTATGATGTATGTATACGAACAGCAATGTTACATGGTAGTGAGACCTGGGCGCTGAAGGTGGAAGACTTACGTAGATTAGAAAGAAACGAAGCCTGCATGCTCCGATGGATGTGTAATAGTAATATACGTGAATGGCAAAGCATAAATGAATTGAGAGAGAGACTGAGCATAAGAGGAATCAAATGTTGCGTGCAGGAGAGGCGGTTGCATTGGTATGGACATGTGGTGCGTATGAAGGATGACAGCTGCATAAAAAGGTGCAGAGCACTAGAAGTCGATGGAAACCGCGGAGTGGGGAGATCCAAGAAGGCCTGGGATGAGGTGATAAAAGCCGACCTTAACCAATTACACCTCTCAAACGCGATGACACATGACCGGGACATCTGGCATCATGCAGTAATACAGAAGACCCCCCCCCCCACGGGTACAAGCCGAAGCTGAAGCATATAGACAATATGCCCCCACACCCTCCCACTGCAAAGTGGTCATGGAGGTGCCACGGCAAAAAAGCACCCACCACACACTGTAAATGAAGTTGGTGTTAGGAAGCCAGAATCAGTTCCCGTAGGAGCAAGATAAGATCAACCGACTTGGCAAGCTATTTAGAACACTGGTTTAACCACTTTACTTCCCTCCGAAGAAGAGATATTATCTCGAAAATTAAGGACATTTAAATAAATCTAAGGTAAAAGACTAATTGTCAACAATATATTTTGCAATTGCATTCTTTATTCTATGTCCATACCTGCATTGTTTTGGCTTTATTATACACTAGCATTAAAGCCCGGCGTTGCTCGGGGTCATTAAGTTACCAAAGTTAGGTTGCACCACCCATTTTATGGCAGCACTTTTTTGTCTGGGTGAATGAATCGCAGACCTGGAAGCATGAGCTTCGCCAGCAGTGACAATTGTAGTTTCGCCTATGGATATTATCTCTGTGCAAAAAAGTGTTGAAATTTATTGTTTCACAGTACTTGCGCAACACGCGCGTAGACGATGCCAGCCGAACAACAGAGCTGCAATGGAGTTGTTCTGCATGGTTGCCTGTGTGTTTTCTAAATTTAAGACAGTAGGGAGGGTTGTGATATGAGGGAGAGTTAGCTGTTGTTTCAGCAGTTTAAATGAGAGAGAAAAATCGTAAAATATTGAGTTTTATCTATTTTTTTGCGTAATTGTGGGTGAAATTGAAAAAAGTATCTGCGTCAAGACGCAATCGAAGCTATTTCGAATACTGAATTGTAAATTTCAATTGAAGAAATTCTATATCGTAGATTTCTATAACGTAGGAGCATGACCACACACTGAGCTTTATAGATTATGATGATATACAAACGTTCATATATATATATATATATATATATATATATATATATATATATATATAACCCATGCTAGCATGGAAAAATGGTCATTAAACAGTGATGATGATGATGTTGATACATACATATATAACTAAGATATCACTCCTTAGATCTTGGGTGCATCCGAGTATCCAAGTCAAATTTGCATTTTTCACTTTTCAATTTTTCAACTTGCTATTCGCTTTTCCCTATCTTCTACGATAAGTACGGGTTCTACATAACTCTGTTTTGTAATTCCATGCTAGCATGGGTTAGATGGGTTGGTCCATTTGCTGCAAGTCAGATCAGGTGACCATGTCTTGCTCAATATATATATAGATCTACTTTGCAAATATATAAGCTGTGAACATAATACTTGTCAGTCACTATGTTGAAAAGCCAGAAAATATGATCGTTATGGGTGGGGGACATATATTTAACGCTTATATATTTATTATTATTATTATTATTTTATGAAATTTATTCATCTATTTCTTTTTTCTTTAAGAAGAAAACATTTTTTGCTAAATTCCGAAAAGTGTTTTTAAAATGTCTCAGATGTATATATAAACATATGTATACAAAGAATTTATATATTTATATTTTATTATAAACTATTCACAGTGCAACAAACTGTGTAATTATGTATGTATACATCATAATCATTATCATCATTTAACACTTATTTTCCCTGTGTGTGTGAGTGTTTGTGTCTAAATATATATCTATGTCCTGTTGGAAGTAATTCGTTTTGCCAACACTTGTTAGTCAAGAAAGAGGCTGTTAAACAATGATGATGATGATGATGATAATGATGTAAGTATGTGAATGTATGTGTAACAAGGAAAAAGTTCAGCTTTATCAGATGGAAATTACTAATTTACACATCGAAGAAAAAATATACAATGAAACAAACTGAATTAAATCATTACACACACACATGTGTGTATATATATCATACACAAAACGTCAGCATCAACAGTTTTCCAAGAGATAACAACATGAATGGACCTGTTTTTTTTTTTTCTCTAAACACTATTTTCCCGATTCCTCCCTGCCTCTCCCTTCAATCTTTCTAATTTCTCATTCTTTCTTCTGATGAAGGACTAGCGTCCGAAACGTTAAGACCCTCTTCCTGCTATTTCAAGCATTAACCTAATATATTCCTTCTATATACTGTACCGATTGTGTTGTTATTTCTATTTACCTTTTACACATATATATCATCATCATCATCATCATCATTTTACGTCCGCTTTACCCTGCTTGCAAGGGTGGGACGGGAACTGATTCTGGCTTGATTTCTACAGCTGGATGCCCTTCATAACACCAACCTCATTTACAGTGAGTGCTGGGTGCTTTTTTGCCGTGGCACCTCCACGGCCAATTTGCAGTGGAATGATAGGTACTCCAGTCCCTATCATCTCATTTCTACAGCTGAGTAAACTGGAGCAATGTGAAATAAAGAGTCTTGCTCAAGGAAACAACACATCAGTTGGTCTGAGAATTGAACTCACAACCTTTCGATTGCAAGGCCAATGTTCTAACCACTAAGCCATGTGCCTCCATCATATATATATATATATATATATATATATATATATATATATATATATATAATATGAAGAGAGAAGAAACATTTAGATATAATTAGTAATAAAATGTATCATACCTAAACTGCTCCTAGATTCCTCGACTACGTAGTTTCGTGGCATAAACAAAAACAATACATCATAGAGATATAGAGTCTTTGCGAGGTCTGCCGGCTTATCAAGAGGATACCTCATTTTACTAGTCTCAAGAACGTGTCTACACAACGTGAGAAAGAATCCCAAAAGGCGGAGGGGGAGATAGTCACGCGATATAACGGTCGAGAAACAGAGCTAAGCCTCTTATAACCCCGAAGAAAATACCACGGAGGCGGAGGGGGTATTTATATCGAAGCCGGTTGGGTGCGGATGCATTCATGTATATGTGTGTGTCCGCATGTATCTGTGTTTCTAAATATATTATATATATATATATATATATAGTAATAATAATAAATGCGAAGATTAAAATTCGAAGAGGGCTCGCAGATGAAATATTTTTATCTAACACATGTATGTGTATATATATATGTGTGTGTGTATATATATATATATATATGTGTGTGTATATATATATATATATATATATGTGTGTGTGTATGTGCGTATATATATATGTGTGTGTGTGTATATATATACATATGTGTGTGTGTGTGAATATATATATATATATATATATGTTGACAAACAAAAGTTTTCTCCCGATGTACAAAAGGACAGCCATATGATGGCTATGTGCGAAGTACGATGCTGCATGGTATTGAAACATTAGCTGTGACAGCAGAGGCCATACATAGATCGGAGAGAAAGGAAGCAACCATGTTTCATTAGATGTGCAATGTAAGAGTGAGAGAAAGGCAGACCTTGGACAAGGTTTGGGAGAAGCTGGGTTTAAAAGTAATCTGAGGTAGTGTGCAGGACATGTGATCGTATTGTGCATGAACAATGACAAGTGGGTGAAGAAATGCCAGGAAATAACAGTCGAAGGAAACCACAGTAGAGGAAGACCAAGAAAGACCTGGGTAGAGGTTGTGAGGGCTGACTTCAAATCGCTAAGACTGGCAGAAGAGATGACAAAAGAACATGCTGAGAAGAATCCGTCCAACCCATGTAAGCATAGAAAAAACAGACTTAAAAATGATGAGTATATATATATATATATATATATAGATAGATAGATAGATATGTGGTTCAGTCCCACTGTGAGGAACCATGATATATATATATACGGTTGAGTGCTTATTCAATGTGTGCTATCTATGCAATTTTTTGCATGATATACACATACTGAATTCATTTGCCAAAATCTGGGGTTTTTCTCCTTGTGAGTTACACATGTGCTTTTACAAAGTTCTACGTCATTCACAAAGTTGGTGCAGAGCAAAATACCTGTTGATAACGTGATATTCCTTGTTCGATCATTATGCTAAAAGCTTATAGTTTTAAGCAGACAGTATTATTGATTTAGGTGTCATAGAAACCCTGCATTTGGATTTTACCATCAATTCCATTTGGGTCCAGGTCTGTTTTTATCATTTATTTTGTTTGACCTGTTTAGCTTGATTTGTTTTTTGGCTTAGGAGGTTAATACTTTCTTGACCACTTTTTCAGTATGTATGGCGTTTTAACATATTGTTTAGCTCTAGTTTTCTTAACTATTGAAGCGCTTGCCAGCATATCTACGATTTGCGTTTCGTTTCGCTTTTTCTACCAGCCGAAATACGATTCTCGTTTAATTTATATTTATATATATATATATATATATATATATATATCATAAAACATGTCTATAGAATCACAAGATAAAATATAAACTATTTCCTCCCCCAATTAGCATAATTAACTATATAAGAAATTGAATAGACCAGGCTATACGAATGAGGCTTTTATGAAGGAATCTCCAACAAATAACCGAAAGTAGCGCTTCGCGTCGGCCGTAGCGGAATATTTATCGAATATTTCGACAGCGTAATCGCCTAGATACAGTCAACTAAGCAGAATTAGGTTTAAAATAAACTAGGAGAAAATAGAATACATTTAAATACCTCTACCATGGTTTCGTCCGTGTTTTGAGTTTTCCAATAATTATGTAATAATTATATAAACTCGAGCGCCGGATTCTTCAGGAAGCTCGCTCATATCCAGACATTAAATTTTCCAAAACGATCGCACCAAGAATTCATTTCAAAATGGCTAAAACAATATATATATATATATATATATATATATATATTGTTTTGCCTCTTTATTACAAGGCGAAATTCCAGTGTAACAGGACTCACTATTTAGCCTTAATAAAATGAATATTTGAACTCTACTTCAGTATTGAGTACTCCTTTCTCTCAGCTGCCAACCACATATGGATATATATATATATATGAATGTATATATACACACACACACACATGAAATACATGAGATGAAGTTTTCCAACCTATCTAGTCACAGTGACAATGTTCCCAAATCATACAAGCATGGAAAGAAGATATAAAATAATTGTTTCTACTTTAGGCACAAGGCCAGCAATTACCCAGTGCATTACTGGTACTAAGAAGATATAAAATAATGACATATGCACACACTCGTGTATAAGTGCATTCATGTGTGTTCATACATTTACTATTTGTTTATGTCCTATAATATAGTGGTTTGATAAAATAAGTACCAGACTAAAAACAAAATACGTACTGGGTTCAATATGAATCTTTTTCTGCTCAATCATTATAGAATGTCAAGAGCTAATAGCTGTATATCCTTTTCTGCTAAATCATTACAGTATGTTAAGAGCTAATAGAGCTATAAATATCATCCTCGGAAATGAATATACATTCTGGGCTAATCCTTATAAGAGTGACAATGTATGTTTTATTAAAGGCGTCTAAATATCTGATGGTTTGTGGAGTGTTGTGCTTAGAAAGACAAACACAGAATCTCCTCATTATCAGAGGAAATGAATACACATTCTCACTTAATCCTTGAAATATTTATTATAAGTTTTATTATAACAGGTCTCTTCACATCTATATACTTGCTTAAGTGTTTGTATGTTTAAAATACCAACATAAAATCAATGACATGTAGTGTGTATATGTATTTGCATATATATGCATGTGTGTGTGTCTATATATATATATATAAGTACATTTGTTTTGAAACAGCAAGCGAGTTTGAAATAGAAAATAGAAGCTTTCACCGCATTTTTGACTAAAGAAATTTTCGACTCCCATATACATCAATATTCATCTTCTTCCATTTCTTTAGAGGGTTCTAAACCCCATTATCAGGCTAAAATTTCTTTAGTCAAAATTACAGCGAAAGGTTCTATTTTCTCTGACACACACACACACATATATATTTATATATATATATATATATATATATATATATATATATATATATATATATATATATATATATGTATATATATGTGTGTGTGTGTGTGTTTATAATTGTCATCAGCATCACTTAATGTCCACTTTTCCTGTTAGCACAGGTTGGATAGGTCTACAAAGACCAGGTCTGTACTGAAGAGTTGGGTACTGACCTCTTGAACAATAAGGGGGATCTGCATCTCACTTACATATGGTCACATGTTCTACTGAGTGCACAGGAGAGGTTGGCATGCTTTTGACACAACTGAAGGATCCTCCCAAACCATTGTTTGGCAAACTTTCAATGTACCTTTTCTTTGTGTATATGTGTGCATACATGTACATATGTATATATATGTGTGTGTGTGTATATGCATGTTTATATATAAACACATGCGCGCGCGCACACACACATACATGATGGATGCCCCCTCATTACCGAGTATGGCTATTGCACGAAAAAAAAAAATTTTTTAAATATATATATATATATATATATATATATACTTATATACATACACATACATACATACATACATATACATATATACATACATACACACATATATACACACATACATGCATATACACATATATACACACACATATATATATATATATCAACAATTAACATACATACATACATACAAGTTATGTTGGTACCACAACATCCAGTCCGAAACAAATGAAGTCGTGTAGGTGTCACGACAAAAAAAACACACAGTCCACGCTGTAATGTGGCCGTGTAGGTAACACGGTAAAAACCTCCCAGTCCACACTGTAAATGTGGTTGGTGTTAGGAAGGGCATCCAGCCGTAGAAAACCCGCCAGACAGTCCTATACGAGCAGGACAACAAATCTTGGCTCAAGTGGGAAAACTCCCGTCCAAACCCATGCTAGCGTGGAAGATGGACATTAAACGATGATGATGACATACATACATATACGACCAGTTAGGAAATTACAAGTACAATCCATTAATGGACAGTAAAAATATATAAAACATTCCAAAAATGTTGCATCTAATAACTGCATTTACACTTGTACAAAGCATATGCACATGCACACATACAACTCAAAACATACACATCCACACATACAATAACATCGATACCAGCACACACATGCTGCATGCAGACATGCATACATATCTACCTAGTTGATGTTGTGTAAATTCCAATGAGGGAGTCTTGTATCTATGTTAGAGACTGGCTCTTTCTCTATTGGCAAACATTTGTGAAATTATAAAACCAGAAGAACATACATGCATGCACGCATACATCATCATCATCATCATCATTTAACATCTAGCATGGGTATACACACACACCCACACACACACACACCCTCACATGTATATATATATTATTTTCTTGTCTCAGTACTGAGAAAATCCCTATATATACGTTTTAGGCAAGTGGGAAATGAGAGGTTGTGCCATTCATGTTCCCAAGAGCATTAGCAACAAAAGTGAGGATTAATAACTTTGGCAGGATTCTGGAACCGAAGCTGCAAACTTGGCTTTCACAGAGTTTAACCCTTGTTTCATGTCACTTAGCAAAATGAAATGGACATTGACATACTTATTAAATCCAATTGTTTTAAGGGACATGCAAACTTCAATACAATGAGTTGTAATGCACCTAAGCACTGTACACAATAATTTCATTATTATTATTATATCCTACATTATTATCATTATCATCATAGTCCCCATGTTACATCCATTTTCTATGCTGGCATGGGTTGGACTAGATGGGTCAGAGAGAGACCTCATCTGGCTCATACATTCTAATTTAGAATACTACCTTATAGAGTTTAAGTGCATTTTATCATGGCACCAGCACTACCACATAGAGAATGTACTGAGTGTGTTTTATGAAACCAGCACAGAAGAAGCATTACATTGACTCTATATACATTTTTTTATTCAGTCCATGTTAAGTGTGTTTATAATACAAACCTATAAAATAAGCATTTAAGAAACAGAGATTATTATAACAACAGTCTTAATGAATTTTAGTCAAGCCTGTCTATTTATTTTCCTATCCCAACAGTCAGAAGAAAGAACTGTTTTATCAACAATTATGTAACTTGCTTTTTAAAATAAACAAGATTCAACCAGTGCTTATCTACTTAACTGATACTTATAAGGTTTGCCAATAACAAACATATCTATTTATGCTTTCCAACAGTAGTGCATTAAGTTTTAACTTCATGTAATGATTTAGCAGAACATATCTAAAAATAGTTTTGTTAATTCAAATGACTATGGTGTGTTCACTGGCAAACACATCACTGTGAATTAGCAGTATTAGAGTAGAGACTTCAATGTTAAATGTGTCACAATTGTTTTCCCTTCTTAATGTGGCATATGCAGAGTTGTTAATCTTAACTCTTAACATCTGAAATGATTTAGCAGGAAATATATAAAAATGTTAATAGTATATTAGAAATCACTATCTTAGTCTTCTTCTTCATCCACTTATTCCTGGGAGGGTTGATTTTTCAAAGATCTGCTGCAGTGTGGATATTTTGTCAGCTGTGCTGAATTTGGGGTCAAAATCACACTGTTCATTATCTAGTTTAGACTCAACATCGCTTTATCAGACACTTAGCATAGACTTTACCAAGGAGGCTTAACAAGAAGATCCTTTTATAATTGGGGCAATCTCTTTTGTCTCCCTTTTTGAAAATTGGGATTGTCACTCCTGATTGCCATTGCTTAGGTACCTTTTCAGAGATCCAGGCTACCTAGCACTGATAAATCAGCCATACTTTTTCTATTTAACACTTCTAACATCTCTAGCCAAATTTCCTCCTCCCCAGCGGCCTTGCCACACTTGAGCTCTTCAATTATTCTTATGACCTCAGTTGCTTAGAGATTAGTCATCGCTCCCATATGCACCTCATATACATCAGATGCTGTTGTGACTGGGTTTAGGAGATCATCAAAGTATTCTCTTCACATCGCAAATAGGAGATTCCCAGAAGTATTCCTGATAGCAGGTGTGGAGGAGGACTTCTTATTATGAAATAGCTGGATAGTCAGCCGGAACACTTTATTTGCTGATGTGCAATCAAATTCCAGCTTAACACCGATGTCTTCCCATGTCTTAACTTTAGGTGCCATTACTGTCACTGCTGCGACTTTTTGCACTTACTTGTACCATAAGTGCAAGGAGGACTTATTTCTAAGCCAAGTTTTGTCAGCTTCTCTCATTGCTCAGAAGACATCTTTGACAACTTGATTGAACCAAGCTTGCAGCATTTAACAGCTGAAGCAGAAACTGCTGCCAATTTAAACAGTGTCCACTCTGTTTCAACATTCTCAGTTTGCTCAGGGATTTTTTCTGAATTGTATACTATCATGGTATACTATCTTAGTAATGAAATAATTAACAATTTTAGTAAACACTTCAAAATTGTTCAATAATTAATTGAAATAGAATATATTTCATTAGATATAATGTTGTGTAAAAGTTAAGCTGGTGTTTAAAGCATCACAATTAGTTTGTTTATATATTTCTAATGGAAGATACTGCCTAGAATTTCCAAATCATTTTGAAAATAATAGAAAATTTAGTAATATATAGTAATATAATTAATAAATAAATATCTTTAAGTCGTTTGGAAGCCTCGACAATGCAAATGGGTAAATCTCCGGGAAACAAGATCCGGTGGTGGAGAGAGAGATGTAAGTGGGTGTACGTTGAGATGGGTGGTGTGTAAAGATGTGTAAATGTGTATAAGAAAGAAGGGAAGAGTATAAAGGATAAATTTAAAATAACAACACAAGAGAGAGTTACCTTGGGAGAGATTTAATAGTCCCTATATATTTCGGATTCACATCCATCAACTGGGGTTTTTTTTCCGGGGTAAAGGTTGTCTGTCGGACAGGTGCGAAACGCGTCCTCCGCTGTTTGTTGTTTTGAATATCTGAGATATGTATATATATATATATGTATATATATAAATGTATGTATATATATATATGTATATATATATATGTATGTATATATATATATATGTATGTATATATATATATGCATGTATATATATATATATATGTATGTATATATATATATATGTATGTATATATATATATATGTATATATATATATGTATGTATATGTATATATGTATGTATGTATATATATATGTATATATATATATATGTATGTGTATATATATATATATATATGTATGTGTATATATATATATATATATATATATATATATATATGTATGTGTGTGTATATATATATATATATATATATATATATATTAAGGTAAATTTCTTTAATTTAAGTCGTTTGGAAGCCTCGACAATGCAAATGAGTAAATCTCCGGATAACAAGATCCGGTAGTGGAGAGAGATATGTAAGTGGGTGTACGTTGAGATGCGTGGCGTGTATGAGACGTCTAGAGGAATGAAGGAAAGAGCATAAAGGATACAATAAAAATATATGTATGTATATATATATATATATGTAGGTATGTATATATATATATATATATGTATATATATATATATATATATATATATATATATATATATGTATATATATATAAATATATATATGTATGTATATATATATATATATATATATATATATATATATATATATATATATATATGTATATATATATAAATATATATATGTATGTATATATATATATATATATATTGTTATACTTTGGGAGGGTCATGTTGCCAATAAGAAACACACGCACCAGTTGCTTTCACTTCAATTTAATTTATTATATATTTATAAATTTACAAATTTATAAATTTCTGGTTGGTTGGTTGGTTCCACAACCAGATAGTTGTTTATATATATATAGTCATAGTTCTTTCGTCACACACTCTGTGACCTCTTCAGTGACTGGGGATTTCTTTCTTCGTTTCTGTGCCTTTCCTTTCTTCTATCCTACGCCATTTTGTTTGTGTGTGGGTTGCGTGCTCAGTTTGCGCATGCGCCACATCCGGGTGTCTGTGTGTGTTTGTGTTCATTTTTCTATTTTTCTATTTATATTTTTCTATTTGTTTGTTTATTTATTTATTTATTGTTGGTTGGTTGTTTGTTCTATGTGTGTGTGTGTTTTCATTTTGTCCTTAATTGTAAGTTGTGATGTTGCTGTTCCACTCATATTTTCTATTTAATTTTGGTTTTAATTCTTTTATGCTTACTGCCTCTGTAATTTGCCTAAACATTGCGTCTTTCTTGTGTGTGGATTCTATTTTTATTTCTATGCTCTCTAATTTACCCCTGTGTTCTATCTTAGCATGTTGGTAGAGCACAGATGATTCTTTATTATCTTGGAGGTCTCGCCAGTGTTCATTTATTCGTTCCCCTATACTACGAGCTGTCTCACCTATGTACACTATATTTTTGTTTCTACATTGTCCTTCAGTACATCTTATGCTATATACTACATTTCTAGTTTTACAGTTAATATGGGGGCTTATTTTACAGTCCCAACAAAAGGACTGCCAACAACTTCCAGGCCTGGAACAATGACGTGCCGGCGTTGTATGGGCTTCGAAAAGACCATAAAACGGACTGGGACCCTGTCGCAGGACCACCAACACGGCCAGTCTGTGGAGCTAACATTGCTAGTAACTACAGACTGTCCTACTTCCTCTCCCTGATCATACGCCCCATCATTGAGATGTCCCCAGATGTGTGTGACAGCACGGAGGACCTCCTCAGCAGAATCGGCGCGGGTAACCGATCTGGGGACCTAACAAACTGCATAATAGGCAGTATGGATGTTGTGTCCCTGTATCCATCTATTGACGTGGATTTTGCTGTGGAGAAATGCGTCGAAATGATCAGCGAGAGCAAGGTTGAGTTCCGTGGGATTGATACCAGTGAGCTGGGACTTCTACTTAAGCTTACCCATAGTAATAGTTACCTAGACACTTATGACCTTAGCAACCTGTGCCCTACAAGACCAGCAAGAGGCAGACCACCTACCATTACCTCAATGGCCAAGAAAACCCACACAGATAGATGGAACGGGTGGACCAGAGCCATACGGACACCCGAAAACCACGATGAACTGAAGAAAATGATTGCACATGCGGTAGGGGCCAGCATAAAATTAACCCTTAAGGAACATATGTTCAAATTTAATGGTAAACCATATGCCCAAGAGGAACGAGCAGCCATTGGTGTTAGCATTGCAGGCGACATAGCTAACTTATTCATGGTATGGTGGGACAGTAGACTTAAACAAAAACTTAATGAACAATTAGAAGACAGCTTAACCCTGATAATGTACTCCCGCTACGTAGATGATATAAACATCGTAGTTAAGACACCCCCACTAAAGAACAGTCAGGAGCTAGAGAAAAACACAATGGAAAGCATCCAGCAAATAGCAAACTCCATCCACCAGAGCATTAGAGTTACTATAGACTACCCAAGTAGACACCCCAACCATCGATTACCTGTACTAGACACAGAGTTCTGGTTAGACACAATTAACAACCAAAAACAAATCATCCATTCCCATTATGCCAAACCCATGACTTCCAAACATCTGATCCACCGAAACTCGGCCATTTCGGACCATACCAAAATCAACATACTGATTGCGGATTTGGTACGGGTGATGAGAAATGTGTCCCGCATGTGCACCCCCGAAGAACTAGAGAGACACATACAACACTTCATCCACCGTATGCAGTTCTCTGGCTACAATCAGAGAGATAGAATCAGAGTGTATAAAGGAGCCAGAACCAAATGGGAAAAAATGGTAAATAATGACATAAATGGGACCTGCCCCTTGTATAGGAGCAAATTTTGGAATAGAATAGAAAGAACTAAGAACAAGGCCAATAGAATAAACTCATGGTATGATAGCAATAAATACCAGAGTGTAATGTTCATCAATACAACCCCTAGAGGCGAACTAGCCTACAAATTTAGAAGGGCCCTAAAGAAACATAATCTCAATATTAAGATAGTAGAAAGACCTGGTACCTCCGTAAAAACACTTATTAGCAAGACATACCCGTTCCAAAGACCCTCATGTATAGATAAGAAATGTATAACCTGTAAAATAAGCCCCCATATTAACTGTAAAACTAGAAATGTAGTATATAGCATAAGATGTACTGAAGGACAATGTAGAAACAAAAATATAGTGTACATAGGTGAGACAGCTCGTAGTATAGGGGAACGAATAAATGAACACTGGCGAGACCTCCAAGATAATAAAGAATCATCTGTGCTCTACCAACATGCTAAGATAGAACACAGGGGTAAATTAGAGAGCATAGAAATAAAAATAGAATCCACACACAAGAAAGACGCAATGTTTAGGCAAATTACAGAGGCAGTAAGCATAAAAGAATTAAAACCAAAATTAAATAGAAAATATGAGTGGAACAGCAACATCACAACTTACAATTAAGGACAAAATGAAAACACACACACACATAGAACAAACAACCAACCAACAATAAGTAAGTAAATAAACAAACAAATAGAAAAATATAAATAGAAAAATAGAAAAATGAACACAAACACACACAGACACCCGGATGTGGCGCATGCGCAAACTGAGCACGCAACCCACACACAAACAAAATGGCGTAGGATAGAAGAAAGGAAAGGCACAGAAACGAAGAAAGAAATCCCCAGTCACTGAAGAGGTCACAGAGTGTGTGACGAAAGAACTATGACTATATATATATAAACAACTATCTGGTTGTGGAACCAACCAACCAACCAGAAATTTATAAATTTGTAAATTTATAAATATATAATAAATTAAATTGAAGTGAAAGCAACTGGTGCGTGTGTTTCTTATTGGCAACATGACCCTCCCAAAGTATAACAATATCGGTTTCAACACACGATTTCAGATAAAGAATCTTGCTAAACAAATTCAGAAACGAAATATATATATATATATATATATATATGTATGTATATATATATATATATATATATGTATGTATATAGATATATATATATATATATATATATATATATATATATATATATATATGTATGTATATATACATACATATATATATATATACATATATATATATATATATATATACATATAAATATATATACATACATACATATATATATATATATATATACATACATATATATATATATATATATACATACATATATATATATATATATATATATACATACATACATATATATATATATATATATATACATACATATATATATATATATATATATATATACATACATACATATATATATATATATATATATACATACATATATATATATATATATATATATACATACATATATATATATATATATATATATATACATACATATATATATATATACATACATATATATATATATATATATATATATATACATACATATATATATATATATATATATACATACATATATATATATATATATACATACATATATATATATATATACATACATATATGAATCTGAAATATGAATCTGCGAGCTACCAAGCACCCACGTGAAGCGCCAACCCAGAGACCCTCCCCTACGAGTGTCGACAAATGCCCAAAACTCCGAGTTGGTACCATCAATGTAGGCTCAATGAAAGGAAGAGCAGGAGAAATCATAGAAATGCTAGAGCGAAAGGAAGTTGATGTATGCTGTGTGCAAGAGACTAGATGGAGAGGAGGGTCTGCTAGAGTCCTTGTAGGAAAAAGCCAGTGCTACAAATTTTTCTGGGTGGGAAATGACGATGGGATGGGTGGTGTAGGTATACTATTAGCTGACAAGTGGGTAGATAAAGTAATCTCAGTGTACAGGGTAAATGCAAGAATCATTAAACTTAGACTAGTCCTGAATAAGACAATTACCACAATAATATCAGCTTACGCACCCCAATCGGGGCTGCCAGACGAACTTAAGGATAGGTTTTACGAGTCCCTAATACACACTACTGCTCTAACAGACGACAAGGACTTCCTAATCATTGCAGGAGATTTTAACGGACACGTAGGTAAACACTGCGACGGCTTCAATAGAGTACATGGAGGCCATGGAGTTGGCACAAGGAATGAGGAAGGATTCAGACTTCTAGAATTCTGCGACGCCAATGACATGTCGATATGTAACACAAACTTTAAAAAACCCGACAACCACCTGATCACCTATAGATCAGGGGAGCACTCTAGTCAGTTAGATTTTATCCTCATCAGAGGACGTGACAGATGGACGGTCGTAAACACAAAAGCCTTCCCTAGTGAGGAATGTACATCCCAACATAGCTTAGTTGTCAGCGACCTCACGGTCAGAACTAGACGAGCCCTGAAACAGAGGCCAACCTGGAGAAGAAAGATCTGGAAGCTGAAAGTCCCCTCAACCAGTAACAGATTTAAAGATATTTTACTCAACGCCTACGACAGTAAAGAAGAACAGATAGAGACATTTAACGTAGAAGAGAACTGGGAGTTCCTAAAAAATAACTTACTAGAGGCGACGGATGAGGTTTGTGGCTGGAGTAAGACCTCAAGCAGGAGGAGAGTGACTTGGTGGTGGAACAATAAGGTAGATGAAGCAGTCAAGGCCAAGAGACAGGCATGGAAAGAATGGAAGAACGGGGGGAGCAGGGTACATTACATAGAGACCAAGAGGGAAGCTAGGCGACAAGTATACTTAGCTAGGAGGGAAGCAGAGGATAGAAAATTCAAGCATGTTTTACAACGTGAGGACCAGAAACAGGAGGTATTCAAGATTGCGAGGCAGTGTGTCAGAGATAGTTGTGATGTCATTGGAGAGAAGTGTATCCGGAATGATAAAGGTGAGCTTGCCCTCACAAGTGCTGAGAAGAAAGATGCATGGAAGAGTCATTATGATAGATTACTAAATGAGGAGAATGCATGGGAAGAAGAGACCCTACCCCACGTAGACCCTATAGAGGGACCAGCAGTACAAGTCAGCGGCAGCGTAGTAAGTAAGGCAATCAGAGATATGAAGATAGGGAAGGCAACCGGTCCATCGGGTATAGCTGCCGAGATGCTGAAGGCATCTGGGTCTGTAGGTCACACTATAACCACACGTATCGTTAACCAGGTAATACTAGAGGGGGCCAAACCAAAAGATTGGTGCAGTAGCATCATTGTCAACTGCTACAAAGGTAAAGGCGATGCACTAGATAGAGGAAACTATAGAGGTATAAAGTTGATGGACCAGGTCATGAAGGTAACAGAAAGAGTTATAGCACAGCTGATTAGGGACCGGGTGAATATAGACGAGATGCAATTTGGGTTTGTACCAGGGAAAGGCACCACTGATGCCCTCTTCCTTGTGAGGCAATTACAGGAAAAGTACCTAGCTAAAAGTAAGCCACTCTACTTGGCATTTGTCGACCTTGAGAAAGCCTTTGACAGAGTTCCACGTGCAGTAATCTGGTGGGCTCTTAGAAAACTAGGAGTAGATGAATGGCTTGTGAAAGCGGTACAAGCCATGTATAGGGGAGCAGTCAGCAAAGTTAGGATTGGCAATGAGTATAGCGAGGAATTTAGCGTACAGGTTGGGGTCCACCAGGGCTCTGTTCTTAGCCCTCTCCTGTTCATCATAGTCCTGCAGGCAATAACGGAGGAGTTTAAGACCGGATGCCCATGGGAACTCCTGTATGCTGATGACCTCGCACTCATAGCTGAATCTATGGTAGAACTAGAGAATAAATTCCAAACCTGGAAGCAGGGACTAGAGAGAAAGGGTCTCAAAGTCAACATGACAAAGACTAAGGTCCTTGTAAGTAGACGAGAAAACAGAACCCAGATCCCCTCAGGGAAATGGCCTTGCTCAGTATGTAGGAAAGGTGTAGGTAGAAACTCCATTCTCTGCCCCAAATGCAAACAATGGGTACACAAGAGATGTAGCGGGATCTCAGGAAGCTTAATTAAGAATGTAGGATTCACATGCAGCAGCTGTGCTGAAACAGCAAGCAAACAGCCACAGGAAACAAGTACCACCAATCTCTGGGAGGGCCCTGTAGAAACAGTAGACAGCTTCTGCTACCTAGGTGACCGAATTAGCAACGGAGGTGGGTGCTCAGAAAGTACAATAACTAGGGTAAGAACGGGATGGAAGAAGTTTAGGGAACTACTACCACTGCTAGCTGCAAAAGGCTTCTCCCTCAGAATGAAAGGCAGACTGTATGATGCGTGTATCCGAACAGCGATGTTGCATGGTAGTGAGACCTGGGCGCTGAAGGTGGAAGACTTACGTAGATTAGAGAGAAACGAAGCCTGCATGCTCCGATGGATGTGTAACAGTAATATACGTGAACGACAAAGCATAAAGGAATTGAGAGAGAGACTGAGCATAAGAGGAATCAAATGCTGCGTGCAGGAGAGGCGGTTACGCTGGTATGGACATGTGATGCGTATGAAGGATGACAGCTGCATAAAAAGGTGCAGAGCACTAGAAGTTGATGGAAACCGCGGAGTGGGGAGACCCAAGATGACTTGGGATGAGGTGATAAAAGCCGACCTTACCCAACTACACCTCTCAAAGTCAATGACACACGACCGTGACTTCTGGCGTCACGCAGTAATACAGGGTACCCGACCTCCCATGGGTACATGCTGAAGCATATAAACAATATGCCCCCCCCCCCTCCACCGCAAGGTGGCCGTGGAGGTGCCACGGCAAAAAAGCACCCAGCCCACACTGTAAAGTGGACGTGTAGGCGCCACGAAAAAGCACCCAGCACTCACTGTAAATGAGGTTGGTGTTAGGAAGGGCATCCAGCTGTAGAAATCAAGCCAGATCAGTTCCTGTATGAGCAAGGCATGGTCAGCCGACCAGACACTGCCCACAACAGGACAACCCGTCTAACCCATGCTAGCGTGGAAGAACGGACGTAAAACGGTGATGATGATGATGATGATGACATATATATATATGTATGTATATATATATATATATATATATATATATATATATATATATATGTATGTATATATATATATATATATATATATATGTATGTATATATATATATATATATATATCATCATCATCATCATCATCATCAGGTTTAGCGTCCGTGTTCCACGCTTGCATGGGTTTGGACGGGGGTTTTCCCACTTGAGGCAAGAGTGGTTGTCTTGCTCGCATAGGACTGTCTTGCGGGTTTTCTACAGTTGGATGCCCTTCCTAACACCAACCACATTTACAGTGATGGGCTGGGAGGTTTTTACTGTGTTGCCTACACGGCCACATTACAGCGTGGACTGTCTGGCGAGTTTTCTACAGCTGGATGCCCTTCCTAACACCAACCACATTTACAGTGTGGGACTGGGAGGTTTTTACCGTGTTGCCTACACGGCCACATTTACAGCGTGGACTGTGTGTTTTTTGTCGTGACACCTACACGATCTCATTTGTTTCGGCCTGGATGTTGTGGGACCAACATAACTTTACATTGAAAGGGGCGGTGTGGGTGGGGTGGAGGTGGTGGGACGGGGGTGTGTTTTGATAGAGATGCCTACTGACTGTAGTAGTTTTTACTTTGTATTTAGGTAAGGCGGGTCTTCTCTATTACTGAGTACCGCCAAAGGTCTCGGTCCAGTGACATTGTCTTGGAGAGGTGTAAGCGTGTGAGGTCGGAATTTATCAGCTCGTCCCATGTTTTTCTGGGTCTGCCAACTCCGTGGCTACCGTCTATCTTTATTGCCCTGCACTTTGTTATACAGCTGTCGTCTTTCATGCGCATCACGTGACCGTACCAACGTAGTCTTCTCTCGAGTAAACAACATCTGATCCCTCTTATTTCTAATTTTTTCCTTAGTTCGTTTATGCTTTGCCTTTCACGTATATTACTATTGCACATCCAGCAGAGCATGCAAGCTTCGTTCCTCTCTAGTCTGCGTATATCCTCTGCACACAATGCCCAGGTCTCACTGCCATGCAGCATTGCTGCTCTAGCGGCTAATAGTGGTATAAGCTCTCTGAACTTTTTCCATCCAGTTCTGACTCTAGCTACTGTACTTTCAGAGCACCCTCCCCCACTGCTAATTTTGTCACCCAGATAACGGAAGCTGTCCACTATTTCTATAGAACCCTCTGCGCAGTTGAAGGAGCTAGTATTTTGTGGGCACTTGCTGCTACTTATTGCACCAGAGCACCGGCCACATGTAAAATCTATGTTCTTAGTTAGCTTACCTGTGATCCCACTACATCTTTTATGCACCCATACTTTGCATTTGGGACATAAAATGGAGTTTCTACCTACGCCTTTCCTACACACTGAGCATGGCCATTTCCCAGATGGGACCGCCGCCTTATTTTCTTTCCTACAAACTAGAACTTTAGTCTTAGCCAGGTTAATTTTAAGGCCTTTTGATTCTAGGCCGTGCTTCCATGTTTGGAATTTCTTCTCTAGTTCGGTCATTGATTCAGCTATGAGCGTTAGATCATCTGCGTATAGGAGTTCCCATGGGCAGCCGGTCTTGAACTCCTCTGTTATAGCCTGAAAGGCAATAAATAGTAGGGGGCTAAGAACAGAGCCCTGATGGACACCAACTTTTACGCTAAACTCTTCACTATATTCGTTGTTAATTCTAACCTTACTGACTGTTTCTTTATACATGGCTTGTATAGCTCTCACAAGCCATTCGTCAACACCTAGTTTTCTAAGAGACCACCAGATAATGGAACGGGGGACTCTGTCGAAGGCTTTCTTCAAGTCGACGAAAGCTAAGTATAGGGGTTTACTTTTAGCTAGGTACTTCTCCTGTAGTTGTCGTACAATGAAAAGAGCGTCTGTGGTACTTTTGCCTGACACAAACCCGAACTGCATTTCATCTAGATCAATTCTCTCTCTGATTAGTTGCGCTATTACTTTTTCCGTGACCTTCATGACCTGGTCGATTAATTTAATGCCTCTATAGTTACCTCTATCTAGGGCATCTCCTTTTCCCTTATAGCAGTTAACGATGATGCTGCTACGCCATTCCTTCGGAACAACCCCATTCTGTACGACTTGGTTAACTATCCGGGTGACCATGGTGTGTCCCACCGAACCAGATGCCTTCAGCATCTCAGCAACTATTTCCGAAGGCCCAGCCGC
Organism: Eledone cirrhosa; assembly: GCA_964016885.1. Taxonomy (NCBI): domain Eukaryota; kingdom Metazoa; phylum Mollusca; class Cephalopoda; order Octopoda; family Eledonidae; genus Eledone; species Eledone cirrhosa. The sequence goes on from OZ024741.1 coordinate 58,197,100, forward strand.
CTTACCCGTCTTCATATCTTTGATTGCCTTACTTATTATACTACCTTCAACTAACACTGCTGGTCCCTCTATTGGATCGATCTGGGGGAGACTGTCTTTCTCCCATTTGTTCTCCTCATTTAGAAGCCTTTCGTAGTGACACTTCCAAGCTACCTTCTTATCAGCGTCGGTGATGGCAAGTATGCCATCATCGTTAAGTACACACTTCTCCCCGACAATATCACGGTTTTCCTTGACACATTGCCTGGCAATCCTGAACACCTCACGTTTTTGGTCCTCACGTTGTAGAACATGCTTGAACTTTCTTTCCTCTGCTTCCCTTCTTGCGAAGTACACTTATCTCCTAGCTTCCCTCCTGGCCACTTGATAGTCTTCTCTACTTCCCCCATCCCGCCATACTTTCCAAGCCTGCTTTTTGGCCTTAATTGACTCCTCCACCTTACTGTTCCACCACCATGTTACTCTCCTCCTACCTACAGGCCTGCTCCAGCCACAGACTTCGTCTCCCGCCGTCAGCAGGTTTGCTCTCAGGAATTCCCACTGTTTCTCTATATTATACGACTCTAATTGCTCTTCCTTACTGTCGAAAGCGTCAAGTAATATGCTTTGAAATTTATTTCTGGCTATGGGGTCCTTTAGCTTCCATATTTTTCTCCTGAGGATAGTCCTCTTCCGCTGTCTAGTACGTCTCGTCCTGACTATGAGGTCGCTAATTATCAGTCTATGTTGGGAGGTGAATTCTTCATGGGGGTGGGATTTAGTGTTAACAACAGACACTCTGTCACGTCTTCTGGTAAGGATATAATCTACCTGGCTTGTGTGTTCCCCCGATCTATAGGTGATCAAGTGATTGTCTCGTTTTTTGAAGTTAGTGTTACAGATAGTTAAGTTATTTGCGTCGCAGAATTCCAGGATTCTGGAGCCTTCCTCATTTCTAGTACCGAACCCATAGCCTCCATGGATTCCGTCATAGCCGTCACAATGTTGTCCAACGTGACCATTTAGGTCGCCTGCAATAACTATATAGTCACTGTCGGTTATTTGGGAGGTAGCGCGCATCAGTGTCTCGTAGAATCTGTCTTTTATAGCGCCGGGCAGTCCGGATTGGGGTGCGTACGCAGATATTACTGTCACCGTAGTTTTATTGAGGACAAGTCTTATTTTAATTATTCTGTCGTTCACTCTATTTACGTCTATTATCTTATCTGCCCACTTTTCTGCTACCATGATTCCTACCCCACCCAACCCATTGTCATTTCCCACCCAGAAAAGCTTATAGCATCGTTCTTTACTCACGATGAATCTAGCCGACCCTCCCCTCCACCTGGTCTCTTGAATACAACAAACATCGACCTCCTTACGTTCAAGCATTTCTACAACCTCGTTAGAGCGACCCTTTAAGGTGTATATATATATATATATATATATATATATATATATATATATATATATATATATATATATATATATATGTATATATATATATATGTATGTATATATATATGTATATATATATGTATATATATATATATATATATATATATATATATATATATTTATCAAACGCCTGCAACCGCAAATAAACAACCGATCAGAGAGAAGCGAAATGAGATGGCTGGTTTAAGCTAACAAACGATGCAGCAACACACGCACACACTCAAGCGAGACAACAACACACACACACACACACACACAGTAACATTTAACAAACAGGCAGAGAATGGACTGACAGCTAGCGCCACCCTACTCCCTCATTCGGCCGCTGACCTCTGCCTGACCGACCCCATTTCACGCGCACGCGTGCTCTGCCGAATATCTCAGATATTCAAAACAACAAACAGCGGAGGACGCGTTTCGCACCTGTCCGACAGACAACCTTTCCCCCACCCCAGAAAAACCCCCAGTTGATGGATGTGAATCCGAAATATATAGGGACTATTAAATCTCTCCCAAGGTAACTCTCTCTCATGTTGTTATTTTAATTTTATCCTTTATACTCTTTCCTTCATTCTTCTACACATCTCATACACACCACGTATCTCAACGTACACCCACTTACATCTCTCTCTCCACCACCGGATCTTGTTACCCAGAGATTTACCCATTTGCATTGTCGAGGCTTCCAAACGACTTAAAGATATTTATTTATTATTCCACAATGCTTCAAGCAAATTTCAATACTCTCTAAATATAATTAACTTTCACCGAGTTCAAATCCTGCTGAGGTTAACTTCGCCTTTCATCCTTACAAGGTTGATAAAATAAAGTACCAGTAATGCACTGGCATAATTGCTGGCCTTGTGCCAAAAGTAGAAACAATTATTTAGCTAGTGTTTGGTGGATTGGCAGAATCGGTAGAATGTCGGACAGCATGCTTAGTGGCATCGAGTTACAGCCCTTTACGTTCTGATGTTGGCCTTGTGCCTAAATAAGAAACAATTATTTATCTAGTGTTTGGTGGATTGACAGAATTGGTAGAGCATTGGACAGCATGCTTTGCAGCATCGAGTTTCGGCCCATTACGTTCTGGGTTCAAATCTGGTGTCAATTTAACCAACTTCCCTTCCCAAAAAATTGCTGGCTTTTGCATATAGTAGAAACAATTATTTATCTAGTATTTGGAACATTACAAACATTCTAACAAATTTGTGATGGAAGATTTTTAGATGAATATAAACACTTTAAAACAAACAGTTTTGTATCATAGAACTAGGATTGGTTTCAGGTGGGTTGTTATCGAAAGGGTTAGATATGAACACTTTAGTATGCGAGGTTTTATGTGAGATGGTATTAAGATGATTAATGAGATTTTAGCTGCAATCTAATGAGGCAATGATGAGAATTCTACAACCCACAGGATTTTATTTTCTTTCTGAGTTCTTTAGAATCTGCCTGCCTGCCTCTCTATTTCTTTCTCTCTGTCTGCCTGTCAGTTAGTTTCTCTCTCTCTCTCTCTCTCAACATTGGTAAAATTCCAAATCAGAACTGAGATTGAAGCCACTGAAATAACTCTCTAACATCCAGTTGAGTGAGAACATTCTAGACCAGAAATATATTTTGGAACAAAACAGCCAATAGCCACAATAAGAGTTTGATTAGGTATGAAGGTAACATATACCACTTGAAGTATGAACCAATGAGATTGAGGGGTTGTATGTGGTCACCGAACCTGATGGAAATAGCAACTAAATTTTTCACTTTTGTTAATGTATTTCTAATGAAATATATTGCATATGCATGTTAATTAATTTTGAAAATTTGAAAAATTTAATGAAATGACATTTTTTTGTTCATTAGTAAGCTGATGTTTGGAACATAACAGAAATTTCTTAAATAAAATTATGATGGAGGGTTTTAATAGAAGTGTAAACATTTTAAAAGGAACAGCCCTGTATCATAAAACCAGTGTTGTTTGAAGCATGCGATATCATACATCTAGGCAGTGCTCCACCATGACTGCCATCTGGTGACTGAAACCAGTCAAAGAATAAATGAATAAGATTTATTTTGAACTGAATAAAAATAGAAAAAACAATGGCAATAATAGCTAGAATATATTTTAACCATTTCAATATGAAATGACCTGAAACTGCACCTGCTTGTTTTGAAATGTTTGTATTTATCGAAAAGCCTATCATAATGTTAGGTAATAACCTTGGGATGCCACATGCAGTGACATTTTCTCCAGCACCAATCTGGTGCAGTCTGTGACTAATCCAGCCTCTGCTGCACTCCGGGCCGAGGAGGGTAAATTCTCCAAATATTGGTTGATCTCCAACAGGTTTGTGGTAAAGCCTATAGCAGTAGAGCTTTCTGGTGTCCTTGGCCCTAGGACCACCTCCCTATTCACACCATCAGCTCACAGTTGGCTACCTGCAGGTGTGAGCCTCACGAGCTGGAATGGCTCTTCAAACATGTCTCCCTCACCATCCTACAAGGAAATGCTTTCTCTATTCTGTCTGCTTGGACTGTGGGGCAGCCAGCGCATGGGCTCCCATTTGCATATACTAGTGAGAGATGGGGAGAGCAAGAGAGACAGAGGCAGTGTTTATCGCTTGGTATACTATGAAAGTTTTTTACATTTTGGTCTCTAGTCCTTCATTAGAAGATGGAATGAGAAATAAAAGACGAAATAGAAAGATAGAAAGTGAGAAGAGGAAGGACTTGTTAAATTATGTTCCAAACACTAACTTAATTATGAGAAAGTTAGTTATATTAGTAAATCTTTCTGAATTCTTGATTGTTTTAAAAATTAATAGAAAATCATAGGCAGTGCCTTTCATTATATATGGTAATGAAAAGGTTAAACTCTTTGTATAATAATTTTATGTAGTAACCTTTGTTAAGTTATACTCCAAACATTACCTTAATAAGAAAGTTAGTTACATTAGTAATTTGTTTCCAAATTCTCGATTATATTTGAAATTAATTGAAAATCAAAGGCAGAAATATGGTAACAAAAAGATTAAATTTTTCAACTAAAATGATATGAGGAAGAATGAAAGATTAAAATTTGATGACAAATTAATAAATTTTTAAATATATATTCCAGCCAAAATCTAATAATCATGTAAGGTCAATGTCATTTATTAGTCATCACACCAGAAATTATATTTTCTGATTTTTTTGTTGTTTTTCACTTTTAAAATAAATATTATGATTGTACTAATACAAATAATACTCTAAATTGAACTTTCATAATCATTTATACATTTATTTCAAAGTAATTTCTCTCTTTCCCTCTCCCTCCCTCTCTCTCTGTATATATCATTCACACACAGAGTCACACTCTCTCCTTCTTCCTTCATCTCTCAATCCCTCTCACACATGCACCTTATATCACATTCACTCACACACTGTCATACACACACACATGATTTCATTTACACATTAAAGAATCACATAATTTAAGTTATCACTAATAAATATTTATTAATAAATATTTAGCTATAAAAGTTTCTAAAAAATATAAAAAGACCAACATTCTTAAAACACTGATTTATTTTTAATTATATTTTATAAGTAATGAATAATTTAACAATAATGATTTTAAAATATAAACAAACAAAAGCCTCAAGATTCAAATTTCAAAATTCTTCAATAGAACAATTATCTCTCTTACATAATTCCTAGAGGAATTAGAAATGTTCGTACTAATTTATGGTAATGACTTATTGAATATGCATGTAATTCAACATGG
>OZ024741.1:58209799-58212299 GCA_964016885.1 Eledone cirrhosa
TAGTTACTGTTTTGTGAAGAAGCATCAAATGTTTAAGATTACAAGATAGTTTGTCTGTGTCTGAAGCTAGAGAGCTTCATCTCTGAAGTTATGGAGACATCAATAGTGAACTGTTAGAACTGTTGCCAAAATATGTTGATATTTACTGTAAAGTGGTTGTGATGGTGAAACAGCAAAAAGCACCCAGTCCACACTGTAAAATGGTTGTGTACGACAAAAAGCGCCTACGTACAAGTACGTAAATAATTTCTTTAGTCAAAATACGGCGATAGCTTACATTTCTAATAATTTCAAACCCACTTGCTGTTTCGAAAATATTCTTCCGATATATATATATATATATATATATATATATATATATATATATATATATATATATATATATATATGTATATAGTGGCTGCCAACTCGTTTTCGGGTACGGCCACTACTGTATATCCATGTAGGAGAACCCCTACCGATGCGCTGAAAGAGTGTGAATTTTTTGTCCAGCCAGCGACTTGAAAACTCTGGTACAAACACTACACCTGTGACAATTATTGTCACATAGTGCTGGGCCCATGGTACCATGTGACGACAAGTGCAGTGAGATCTCCAGATATAAAGCAATGCCTGTGCCGTGAAGCTTTTATAGTGAGCAAAGGCACTGCACAAAGCCAGTCCCACTCTCTTAACCATGATGATATTTACCAAAAAAAAGAACAAGTCAACATCATTGGATACCATCAGGGTTTCAGGTGTTATATCAGAGTTTTCCTTCTCCTCAAATTCTGCCTTGACAAAGGCTAAGGGGTCATCTCTCCCGGTGATTTTGGATGGCCATTGACTCTTAAGAGCACCTTTGCCCTTTGACAGGTTTTGTTTTTAGTCCTGCAGGATGTCCAAAGTCACCCTCCTCACCAAGAAACCTTGGTGGGGTTGCCAGTTTAGTCGCCAACGACCCGACCATGGGACAGGTTGTACTGGGATATTTATATATATATATATATATATATATATATATACATACATACATATATATATAGTTATACTTGGGGAGGGTCATATTGTTGTAATAATATTGCCAGAATTAATAACAGAACACACTCACTGTTTGGTTGGTTTTCGCTTCTGTATCTTTTATATCAGTTAATTTATTCGGTCCTCAATGTTTACCATTGACTCACCAACGGTTAAAAATACAGATATAATATAGACACAAACACATATATATATAGTCTAACAAAGTTCTTTCGTTGCACATCTGCAACATCGTCAGTGGTGCTATTATGTTTCCTCCTGTTGTATTGTATGTCTACGCCATCTTTATTTAATCTGTTTATTTATTTATTTATTTTTGTCTTCTTCTCTGCACATGCGTTTGCGAGTGTTTATACTGTTTGGTTTGTGTTCGCGTTTGGGTGACTGTGTTTTGGTTATTGTTTTCTATTTTAGTTTACTAGTGTGTGTTTATATGTGTTTGTTGTTATTGTGCTTGTGTATATATTTATTTATATTTCTCTTAGCTCAGTATTGTTTGTTTGGGTGTTGTTATTCCATTCATTTTTTTTGTTTAGCTTTGGCCTTCTAAGTTCTATTTCCCTTGCCTCTCTGCTGGGTCATTTCTATGTTTAGATATTATTTTAATTTCTATGTTGTCTATGTTACCGTCATGTTGTTATCTAGAGTGTTCGTATAATACGGAACCGTTTTATCGTCCTTTTAGTTCCCCCGAGTGTTGGTCTATCCTTTTACATATGCTACGAGCTGTCTCGCCTATGCATGTTGTTGTCATGTTTCTGAAAGTACCCTCTGTACATCTTATGCTATAGACTACATTTCTAGTTTACAGTTTATCCAGGGGTTTACTTTCCATATAATACATTTCCTATTAGTACAGTGGGTTTTCTTAAAAGGGTATGTTTTGCTGATCAGGGATATTATGCTAGTTCCTGGCTTTTCTACCACCTTAATCTTTAAGTGGGTCTTTCTCAGAGCCTTTCTACACTGGTTAGCTAATTTCCCACCAGGGGTAGCATCCACGAACATGACGCTCTGGTATCTCTAGTTGTTGTACCATGAGGTGGCTTTCCCTATCTTTGGTTTAGTCCTATCTAAGCTATTCCATGATTTTCTCCTGTATAGTGGGCAAATTCCTTTCATGTCCAGTTCTATGAGGGTCTTATACTTCTCCGTGGCTCCTTCATATACTCTGATTCTGTCTCTTTGGTTGTAGCCAGAGAACTGCATGAGGTTGATGAAGTGTTGGATGTGTTTTTCCATTTCTGTTGCATTACACATACGGGACACATTCTTCATCACTCGTACCAAGTCTGCGATCAGAATATTAAACTTAACACTACTGGACATTGCTGAGTTTTTGAGTATCAGGTATTTGGAGGCCATGGGTTTAGCGTAGTGTGAGTGGAGAATTTGAGCCCTCTCGTCTATAGTGTTAATCTAGAGTTCCGTGTCTGATACAGGTAGTCTACTGTTAGGGTGTTTGGAAGGGTAGTCGATA
>OZ024741.1:58239799-58248874 GCA_964016885.1 Eledone cirrhosa
ATTCAGGTTTATTTTCATCTCCATGATACATATTTCACTGAGGTTGATAGCTAATGTTTCTTCCCATCCATTCCACCAGCCTCAGCTTGTCAGATGGTATAAAAATATTCAAACAATTTCATACAACTTAAACATTTTTTAAAAAATTCTCTCAAAAAAATTCATCATGGAGATGGGAATAAACCTGAATATAGCCATGTGTGTGTGTGTGTGTGCGTGCGCGCGTGTGTGTGTGTGTCTAGTGTGTGTTAATTAGATCGATAGAACAGCCTGCTCATGAAATCAACATTCAAGTGGCTGAGCATTCCCCAGACATGTGCACCCTTGATGTAATTCCAAGTAATATTCAGCGTAATGGTGTGTGTGACAAGGCTGGACCTTTGAATTTCAGATATAACCATTTTTTTTTCTAGTAGAATGGACTGGAGCCTTATGAAATAAAGTGTCTTGCTGAAGGACACAACGTGTCACCAGGATACAAATTCCTGACTTTACAATCATGAGCTGAATAGCCTAACCTCTATCTAAGCCACATGATTTAACTATATATATATATTATATATATAACTTGTAAGTTGCATAGTTTTTGTGCATGCAATTCGGGCAGTGTTCTGAGAGTCTATTGAGTAAGGGTTCTTTGGTGAATAGTATTTTGTAACTCTCAGAAATGTGAAAAAGGTAAAGGTCAGAAGAGTGCTGTATGTTTAGTACAGAGCTATTTAATTATGTAATAAACAACACGATATAATTATCCCATTACCCAAAGTATCACAACGTTAGACAATTCTAACAGAAACGTCTGGATCCAAAATAAAGATTATATCTGATGAACGGTATCAGACGTTTCTGTTAGAATCGTCTAACTTCATGATACCTTGGGTAATTGAATAATTACATTGTGTTGTTTATTACATAATTATATATACATATATAAGGTGGAGCATTGGCCTTGCAATTGAAAGGTTGTGAATTCAATTCTCAGACTGGGTGGTGTGTTGTTTCCTTGAGCAAGACACTTTATTTCATATTGCTCCAGTTTACTCAGCTGTAGAAATAAGATGATAGGGACTGGGGTCCATATCATTCCACTGCAAAGTGGTCATGGTGGTGCCACGGCAAAAAAGCACCCAGCACTCACTGTAAATGAGGTTGGTGTTAGGAAGGGCATCCAGCTGTAGAAATCAAGCCAGACAGTTCCTGTCCCACCCTTGCAAGCAGGGAAAAGCGGACGTAAAATGTTGATGATGATGATAAGGTGTATGGATGAATGGTTAGAGAACTGGATTTGCAATCGTGAGGTTGTCAGTTAAAAATAAACCCTGTCAACAATGTAATGGGGTTGGTGTTATGAAGGACATACAGTTGTGGAAACCAAGACAAAATATAAATTCCGATGAGCAAGATGTGGTCACCTGACTTGATATATTTCATAATGTGACAACCCATCTAACCCATGCAAGTGTGGAAAAATAGACATTAAATAGTGAATATGATGATCACACACACACACACACATATAGTGTATTGGTGTGTAATGTTCAGTTACTGATGGTTCACCAGGTTGAGCACTCAATAATAATATGTAGATCCGGCTACCAATGTGTGACTACGTTTGTCTTGTTATCTATAACAAGCAGGTTGTTTATAAGAAGTGGGAATGAAGTATCAATATATATATAAATATGTCTCCCTCACCACAGGTAAGTAGCATATAGCCTACACCCCCGATCCCATTAGTGCCATCCAGCCTGATCAAGGAGAGACTGACCACCTAAGAGGTAGTGCTGATGCCATGATGAAATGCACTAGACCCACTCAGCAAAGTGATAGTGTTGGTGCCATTCTAAAAGCACCCAGTCCATCTTATAAGGTGTTCATGCCAGAGTCACAATAAAATGCTCCCAATCCACACTGTAAAGTAGTTGGCATTAAAAAAAGAATCCAATCATAGAAACCAAGTCAAAAACAGAGCATGTTAGCAAGATGTAGTCACCTGACCAATCTGGCCTCAGTACTTGATAGCATGTTTAATCGATGCAGGCATAGAAAATAACAGCTAAACAGGGATGATGATGATGATGATATTAAGAGATAATTAATTGAAATACAATGGCTTTCATTAGAAATATGGTCAAGAAAGAGTTAAATATGTTTGCTCATTACTGATTGCATTACAGAGTAATAATTTCATTCCTATTCTAATAATTTTTCCAAAGCCCATCCTTAAAAGAATTTAAAAAATTAAATGAAGAAACCAAATTATAACTATATACTCTGTGAAGTTGTTGACAAATGAATGAATACAATGTAAAGATAAATACACCAACAGTACCACTCTGTAGAGTGATAGTTTTGGTGCAACAATAAAATGTACCTAGTACCTGCTGTAAAGCGGTAGTGCTGGTGCCATGATAAAATACACCTAGTACATTCTGTAAAGTTGTCATACTAGTACCATGATAAAATTCACTCAATAGACTCTGTAAAGTAGTAGTGCTAATATCACAAAAAAATGCACCTAATACACCCTGTAAAGTGACTGGTGTTGGGAAGAGTATCCAGCTTTAGAAAGCATGCCTGAATGGAATATGTAACAGATACATTTGTGTATGTGGTTGTTCTCACTACAGTAAAATGGTGAATGATGATGATGTGTATTGGTTGTAGATAATTGCGATAGGTAACCAATGTGTACATCCGTTGGAAAATGAATGTGTTTTATCCAAGAGCAAAGTGACTTCCCCTATCACATTGCTAGGTTTATGGAAGAAGAACGAAAACACCCGCTACTTTTATAGGAGATTTATTACAAAGTATTTCACAACGGAAACACATTAACATTTTGTTATAGACAAAAGAGATGAACAACAAACAACAGGAAAAGAATGTGTTGCATGCGGAATATGTGTGTGTGCAATGATGCAAGATAACTTGCCTTTTGGCTGCTATTTCTAGTGGCCCTGCCAACAGGCAGGGTGGAGAAATATTGCCTGTGACTTACACGGCTCTGGTATGTTGAATCAACTTTGATGATGTGTTGAAATGCAGAAGGAAGAATGTTGCAGGGCCCTTGTCGAAAGGGCCAAAGTGTTTTGCTCAGTACTACATCTTGCTAGTTGCTTGAACAGGTCGATCTGATGTGCTTCTTTCCAGAGACTAGAGTAGACTGACTGAAATCAAAAGCTATTTTCTCTTCACCTCAAACTGACCTGAGACTCCAGACAAACTGATGCCAATCCAGATAACAGAGAACATGACAGTTAGGTGCCATCCAGAGTCAGTGTGTGAAGATAATTTTGCTACAAATACACCTGTGATACACTCCTACAATCAATCCAGGAGGGCAGTAAATCCAAGTATGAACTGACTCGGACAACTGACAACCTATCCAACCCATACATGCAAAGAAAGCTAGATGATGATAAACACAAACACACAAATATATCAAGTTTGGCATGCCAACTTGATAAACTGCTAATGAAAGAAAAAACTTACTGAAATAGAATGGATATGTATTTAGACATTATAAATATTAATCATGTTTTGCAAATATATTATTTAGAAAAAAAAAATGTTTTTAAAAATTCTAAAAAAAAACAAACTTTTAAAATGTTATTCTGTTGTGTGTGTTTTCTAACATCATCTTCAATACATGGCAGCACCTTGTCTGCTGTATTACAGTCACTATAGTAACATGTGATTGGTGGGCACTTATCTAGAATGTATGTCACTGGCTACTTTTGAATTCAATTAGGACTACTACTCCTACCACCACCACTACTACTGCCACTACTATTATTACCACAACCAACACGATCACTACTACTGCTACCAATACCACCAACACTTCTACTCCCACTACCACTCCTATCACTACTACTACTACCACCATTAATGTGCTCTATCCAACTGCATAACACCTTAGGCAAGTATGTTTTAATGTAGCCTAGGCTAACCAATGCCTTTTGAATGAATTTGGTAGACAGAAACTATGCAGAAACTCATCTTCTAACTCCTCAACAATGGAATATTTTAGACATGGATAAATCCATAGTGGAGTATTTGATGACAGGAAAGATACCATCTTGTAAAAAAAAACAAAAAAAAAAACTACTCATTCAAACAATTTCATTGAAATTTACATCAAAACCATCAGTCCTGCATTAAGCCAACAAGAAAATACATCATCATCCCCACCATTGCCGCCGCCACTGTGTTCATCACCCATATGCATCACATGTCCATACTGGTGCACTCTTTTCTCACTTCATTTACATCCCCACCATTCCTGCATCCTAACATTACACATTGTACTGTTTCATAAATGTCAAACTTACCAAGTACAGAGAACAACAGCTAATTCATCATACCATTTCATAAATACTAAACATATTAAGTGCATAGATCATCTTCAAAGGAAGACAAACAGCAGATCCATGTACATCAAAACATGTAATAATATGACAAAACAGGAAAATGTTTTTGGGGGGAGGAGGTGGGGTTAATTTCTCCCTAGTATTGCAATGGAGTAGTGCTGACACTACTCTATGTTAATGTTAGTGGTAGTACTGGTGCCACAATAAAAAGCACCCAGTACACAGTACACAATGTAAAGTGGTGGTGCTGGTGCCAATGATAAAAAAGCACTCAGTCCCTCTTGTTAGGTGGTAGTGCTGGTCTCATGATTATATGCACCTAGTACACACTGTAAAGTAGTTGGCATTGTGAAGAGTGTCCAACCTTAGAAACTTTGCATAAAATAGAAAGTATGAATTAGATATGGTTACCTCACTGGTCAAGCCTCAGAATGTAACAACCAATTTAATCCATGCCATGATGAAATAGACCCAGTACACTGTGTAAAGTGGTTGATAAATGAGTGGAAAGGACCCCTTAGTATTGGTGATGACATAAAACCTCCAGTGTTTCAGCCATAATAAAATGCACCCACCAGACACTCTAAAAGTGGTGGATGTTAGTAATAACATCTAGCTGGGGTAAACCATGCCTAAAATGGAATGTGAGAGTGAGACACAATGTTCTGACCCATCTGAATCAATAGTAACTCCAGATACTGACGTGGACTCTAACTCATCTAACCCATTCTAGCACTGAAAGAGGAGGTAAAATTATGATGATAACGACAGCAGTGATGGTGATGATGACAGTGATGGTGATGGCGATGACGACAATGATAGTGATGACGACGATGATGGTGATGACGACAGTTATGGTGATGGCAATGCCTACAGTGGGGGTGATGGCAATGGTGACAATGATGGTGATGGCAATGATGGTGATGGCAATGACGACAGTGATGGTGATGGCAATGATAACAGTGATGGTGATGGCAATGATGACAATGATGGCAATGATGACAATGATGGTGATGGCAATGGTGACAGTGATGGTGATGGCAATGATGACAATGATGGTGATGGCAATGATGGCAATGATGGTGATGGCAATGATGACAATGATGGTGATGGCAATGATGACAATGATGGTGATGGCAATGATGACAATGATGGTGATGGCAATGGTGACAGTGATGGTGATGGCAATGATGACAATGATGGTGATGGCAATGGTGACAGTGATGGCGATGGCAATGATGACAATGGTGACAGTGATGGTGATGGCAATGATGACAATGATGGTGATGGCAATGATGACAGTGATGGTGATGGCAATGGCAATGACGACAGTGATGGTGATGGCAATGACGACAGTGATGGTGATGGCAATGATGACAATGATGGTGATGACAATGACGGTGATGGCAATGACGACAATGACGGTGATGGCAATGACGACAATGATGGTGATGGCAATGATGACAATGATGGTTATGGCAATGATAACTGTGATGGCAATGGCAATGACGACAGTGATGGTGATGGCAATGATGGTGATGGCAATGACGACAGTGATGGTGATGGCAATGATAACAGTGATGGTGATGGCAATGATGACAATGATGGTGATGGCAATGGTGACAGTGATGGCGATGGCAATGATGACAATGGTGACAGTGATGGTGATGGCAATGATAACAGTGATGGTGATGGCAATGATGACAATGATGGTGATGGCAATGATGACAATGATGGTGATGGCAATGGTGACAGTGATGGTGATGGCAATGATGACAGTGATGGTGATGGCAATGATGACAGTGATGGTGATGGCAATGATGACAATGATGGTGATGGCAATGGTGACAGTGATGGTGATGGCAATGATGACAATGATGGTGATGGCAATGATGGCAATGATGGTGATGGCAATGATGACAATGATGGTGATGGCAATGATGACAATGATGGTGATGGCAATGATGACAATGATGGTGATGGCAATGGTGACAGTGATGGCGATGGCAATGATGACAATGGTGACAGTGATGGTGATGGCAATGACGACAATGACGGTGATGGCAATGACGACAATGACGGTGATGGCAATGATGACAGTGATGTTAATGACAACGAGTTTAAAATCTGTTATGCATGTATGCACATATACACATTTACAAATGCATAGACACACACGATAAGAAGAAATAATAGTGCTGATGATGATGATAATTAAATGAATAAGATATTTTGTAATTAAAAGTATATCTGTAAGTGAGATTTCTTATTTCGAACATTAAACAAAGACACTATTCTATTTACCCCTCAAATAGGAAGTTTTATAGCTCAGCACCAACCTTCTGCTCCCGTAGTTTTAAAATAGAAATTATATCAATGCTACCATTATAGAAAATGTCTTAGAAGTTATTTTATTTTTATCTTTTCTTATTTATTAGATCCATGTTTGATATAAATTATAAAACCATTTTATTCACATGAACAGCAAGAAGAACATGATTGCCATTTAGAAGAAAGAATATGCATATATTATGTGTTTCTGTGTGTATGTTTATAACCCTGCCCAGCATGGAAAAACGGATGTTAAATGATGATGCATAAACGTGTATAAAAAAAGTTATATATATATATATATATATATATATATATATACACACACACGCACACAGAGAGTGTGTGAGAGAGAGAGAGAGAGAGGTGAAAGCATTGGGTAAATTTGCAATGTGTGCATCTCAACACAAATGATCACTATATAATAGTTGAGAAAATCAGATAAAATACATAAGGATAAAAGTGGACAGAAGCAGGGGTTCAATTCTATGAACCCAGGATCTAATGATTGTATATCAAACATCATAAACATTCGGCTACAAAGTACCATTGCATTTCATAAAGGGTTCACAGAAGTTCAAGTATGACTCAAAATGAAATGAACATGCCCGAAATTGAAGAAAGCAAGATAAGATATGGTTACACAAAGAAAACATCATTACAAGAGACTTTGTTGTTGTTGTTGAATATTTAATGTAGAATTGCAATAAGATTGAATTTTACTTGAACCAAGAAATTGGAAGTCAAGACAATAATTGTATGTGGAATTGAAATGTATTGGATGTAAAATGGTAAATAAATAAAGAAGCAAGATGAAGTGGTTGTAAGAATATAAACAGATCTAAGGTATAAAAAAGAAATTACATCATCCTATATATATATATATATATAGTACAAGTGTGTTAATGACATAGAAAACATATGTAGTGCATTGATGAAATGAAATAGAAGTTGAAGTGAAAAACATTTACATTGTAGAAAATATATATTCACACTCACAAACATACAATCATACATGCATGTGTTGACATGGTTGAAAAAATATAATTTTTCCTTACTCCTGCAGATTGCTAACTCTGCCCCGATAGCAGTGAGCAAGGAAGTGGTACAGGGACCAAGAACACCGTAAGTTTCCACTGCTACAAGCCTATTAGAAAGGGACTGGTATTTCATCTTGTCAGGCAATGAAAACTGAGTCACCTAAAGTACCAAGTTGTCACTAGAGAGAGTGTGGCTACATTTTGCATTCCAGATGAGGTGCTTACCACTGTGAAATAGGGAAATTGTGATACCATTTGGCCTTTTGCCATTACCTTGATTCAGCCACAATGGCTCAAGCTACAAATGAAACCAGCAGCATCCAAGCCATGTTTAATGATGTTGTTGAGAGAGCAATAGGCTCTCTCAACAAGATCATTGACAGTAGGGGAAGGTTAAAAGCATCTACTGCAGATCCAGTGACATTTATTTTGCTTACAGAGTTGGAGGCTAAGCAAAAGGGAAACACTGATGCATAGACAGTCACTGTCCAGCTGAGTACTGATTGATAGCAAGGGTAAGGTGTTTAGTGAGGCACTGCAATAGGGTTGGAAGGGAAAATGAAAACATGGTGCTGATCTAGCAGGCACACAAGGCTGTTAAAAGCCTTGTCACCTTGTCAAATCTGTAAGAGATGCATGACTATAACAGGGAGCACTACAAAAGATGAACAACAGCTTCAGTATGGTGAAACAGTTAGTCAACAGAAAGAGGGCTGGATGCATGCAAATAAGGTTTAGTGTGCTCAAAATTGTTTTGAGCTTGCAAAGGTTAAATTTGATGGTTGGCAGGCTGAAAGATCAAGTGACCAAAAATGAGAACTTCTGCCTTCACATTCACCTACACCTGGTGGAGTATTGATCATATGACTGAAATGGAGGCCTCAGAGCCCTCTGAGTTTTCATAAACATTCACAACCTCCAGCTTAGACAAGTGAACTTGAGGCTGACCCACACTAGAACAAGAACTACTGAATGGAGGTCATGTCAGATAGTCTCCAATAATTTAAGAATTGTGAACATTACACCTACATTCACACAAACTTACATACATATAGAAACACACACACACATACAGAAACACATGCAAACATACACTCACACATATATACACCCATGCAAAAGGAAGGCCCAGAAAGATTTGGACAGAGGTAGTGAAAGCTGATCTCAGGATGTCCAATCTCATAAAGGATATGAAGAAAGAAATAAGTGGGGGGAAACTTTGCTGGAGAGAACTCAACAGAACATTACAAGCATGAAAAAATGTACATAAAAATGATGATGTGGTAGTTGTGGTGTAAGTTGAAACTGGAAAACAAATTTAGTTTCCC
>OZ024741.1:58254074-58279074 GCA_964016885.1 Eledone cirrhosa
TTTTTATTGTGGCACCAGCACTATTACTTTACAGAATGGAAAAGATGTATTTTATTGTGGCACCAGTACTAACATTTTCCAGAGTATACTGGGTGAATTTTATCATGGCATCAGTACTACCATTTTACAGAGTGTGCTGGGTGCAGTTTATTGTGGCACCAGCACTAACACTTTACCTGGTGGACATTGTGTGTGTGTGTGTGTGTGTGTGTGTGTGTGTGTTTACATCTACACTGTTTAATAACTGGCATTAATGTCTTGTTACTTAGCAATTCAATAAATAGAGATCGTAAACATCTGGTTAACTAAAGAGGCATTGGGAAAAGTTGACATTTGAATTGTTGTTGACCTCATCTAAATGACTATATTCATAATAAATTTAAATTAGTATAAATAATATTTGGAAATATTGAGTAAAGTGTCACTGAAGATGGAAAAAAGTGGACAGAGATAATTTCAAGGAACTGACCCAAACATCTCTTGCATGCCAGGGAAATGTGCTAGCCATCATACTAATGGGTCCCTGGCCACTAATTTGCAATTTTTTAGAAGATTTTAAGCCTGTAGTTGGATATGTAAACATCTGGTTGACGTAAGAAGTATTGGGGAAATTTGAAATGTCATCTATCCCAATGCAATCGTATCCAGATCTTTCAAATATTATTTATAGTGATTGACTATTATTATTATAAATTGGCAGTATCGATAGAGCATTGGACAACATGCTTCATGTCATAGAGTTACGGCACTTTACGTTCTGCGTTCAAATCCCGTCCATTCCAAATTTCAAATAGTTATAAATATAACAAGTACAAGATTTAAAAAACAATAAGTACTCGAATTGATATGATAAGACAGTGCCACAGCATGGCCACACTCCAATGACTGAAATCAATAAATGAATGAATATAAATAATAGTAACAATATTATGATAAATATTCTTAATATTCTTAAAACAAATATATTTCTAAATTTTTAAATTCATTTATTTTTTGACAAATTATCTTTGTTTTTATTTATAATTTCAAGAATTCTCTTCTCTTTTTCTCTCTATATCTCTCTTTCCCCTTGTCTCTTTTTCTTTCTCCCTCTCTACATCCATTCCCATTCAGCATTATCTAATTTTTCTAGCATTTATAATAATGTTATAATTCACCATCAGTTTTCTTTTGAAGTGAAAACATATCTATCTAGGGACAGAAATTTCTACCATTTTTGTCACCAATTCTGTAAAGAAGAAAAGGGTTAAAAGATGAGAGTAAACACATCCCAAACACAAACCTATAATGTTTAAAAAGCAAAACAGAAACAGGCAAACACACAAATAAGTTAACAAATATATAGAAATCTTTTATTCTTTTACTGGTTTCAGTCATTTTAGGCAAAGGCCATGCTAGGGCAATGCCTTCATTTAATCAATCATATCAACCTGGTACATATTTTATTTATCTCTTTTTGTCAAACTGCTAAGTTACAAGGCATAAACACAGACACAAACATATAAATATATAAACATATGGACGTAGACAGCTCTCTCTCTCTCTCTATATATATATATATGTAAATATATATATATATATATATAAACATATATATATATATGTAAATATATATATATATAAACATATATATATGTAAATATATATATATATATAAACATATATATACATGTATAAACTTAAGAAAATTAACAAAGGATGGACAAAACAATGAACAGAAACAAGGCCAAACGAAAAACATCTTTTAAGAGGAAACTCGAAAGAATTATTTTACTAAGGTTTATGACCACTCTACAATGTGAATATATTTATATATATACACACACACATACACAAACACATCATCATTTTACGTCTGCTCTTCCCTGCTTGCAAGGGTGGGACGGGTCTTATTCAGCACAGTATCTCTCCACTCGTCACGGTCCTTCGTCATCTCCAGCATGAGCTTCAACGATCTAAGGTCTGTTCTCACCCCCTCCGCCCATGTTTTTTGTTGTCTACCTCTACCATGTCTTCCTTCAACTGGCATTTCCTGGCACTTCTTCACCCATCGGTCATCCTCCATGCGCATCACATGTCCATACCACCTCAGTCTCCTCTCCTGTACACTACATTCTATCCCTCTCAGACACAGTTTCTCTCTCAACACATTCATGCTGGGTCGTTCACGCACATTTACACTGCACATCCAATGGAGCATGCTTGCCTCATTTCTCTCCAGCCATTGCATATCCTCTGCAGTTGCTGCCCATGTCTCACTACCATGCAGCATCGCGCTCCTCACACAGGCATCATATAACCGGCCTTTTGTACGCAGGGAGAAACCCTTCTTCATCAGCAGAAGAAGCAGCTCCTTAAACTTCTTCCAACCCATCCTTATTCTAGATACTATGGTCTCGGAAAACCCCCCTCCCATGCTAATCTGATCTCCTAGGTACCGGAAGCTATCCACCACTTCTATAGCACCCTCCTGCATTTGAAAAATGTGTCTATCAATGCGACTTCTACTGTCTAATTTCCCTGTACATCTACTGCATACATATTTCTCACTACCTGTTAGTTTGCCTGCTATCCCGCTACATCTCTTGTATACCCTGGATCTGCATTGTGTGCATTTTATAGAATTTATGCCAGTTCTTTTTCTGCATATCGAACATGGCCATTTCCCTGATGGAATCAGAGTTTTGTCCCCTTTTCTACTCATCAACACTTTTGTCTTAGCTAGGTTCACTCTCAGTCCTCTTGCTATTTCCATAGCCAGAATTTATTCTCTAACTCCTCTACTGATTCTGCTATAAGAACCAGATCGTCAGCATAGAGAAGTTTTCATGGACAGCCAGTCTTAAACTCCTCTATTATGGCTTGGAGGACTATAATGAACAAGAGCGGGCTGAGGACCAAACCTTGATGTACTCCTACTTGTATCTGGAATTCCTCACTAAACTCCATTCCTACCCTGACTTTACTGAGAGTACCTCTGATAGAGAGAGAGTGAGAGAGAGAGAGAGAGTGAAAGAGAGAGAGTGAGAGAGAGAGGAAGAGAGAGAGTGAGAGAGAGAGGAAGAGATGCATAGATAGATAGAGAAAGACCTGGGCAGAGGGTGGTGAGAGCTGGCCTCAAATCGCTGAGACTCACGGTGAATGGAAAAGCAGACAAAAACGATGATTATTTATATATATATATATATATATATACACGCACATGCTCAACCATATTTAGCATTATCATCATTTAATGTCCATTTTTTCCTGTTAGCAAGGGCTAGACCGGTAGTCACAAAGCAAGTCAGTACTTCTTAGAGTATCTTGTTTACATAAACTCATGGATTTTACAGAGTGCAATTGGTGCATTTAACTGTGGCTATTCATCAGCACTAAGGAGGTTGTCATGTTTTTGACACAATTGAAGAGTCCTCCTGAACCTTTGTTTTGCATAGTTTCTGCTGCTGGGTGCCTTTCTTAACCCCAACCACATTACATGTATATATATGTATGTAGTAATGACTGATAAGTTTTTTAAAAGCCGGTACAATACATTGTACTGGCTTTTAAAAAACTTATCATTTATTTACTACATATTCACAATGCTTCATATTAACTACACTACTCTCTCTGTAATGTGTGTGTGTATATATATATATATATAAAACGGTATAGTTTGTATGAAGCATTGCAATATATGTAACAATAATAGAGGCTATGGAGAGGAACGTGGGGAATTTGCCAATTAAAGAAGCTCCCATTAAAAACATGCTTAAGCTGTAAATTAATAATAGAACAGAGCTACATGGAGTAGAGTGGCTGTTGTTACTGGTCTGTGCATGTATACCTCCAATGGTCAGTCACACACAAAGCACAGGAAAATTTTGAGATCAGAATGTCACATTTTTCTGTGTTCATTGCTAATCATTTGAAAAGAAGATCTTTACTTTGAAATATCATTAAAAATCTATGTGGCCATTTGAAGCTAGTGTCAGTATGATGGAAAATATCATTTTGTTTTGTTTTCTAATTGTTTTATCCCAATACCATCTCTACATTTCTATTCACATTGTACCAGCTTTCCTAACACTATTATAGGAAGGGCATTCCATCTATAGAAGCCAAGCCCAAAACAGGCCCATGTGAGCTGACTTGCCTCATAACATGATAACCCATCTAACCCATGCAAGCATGGAAAATAGACGTCAAACAATTATATATATATATATATATATATATATATATATATATATATATATATATATATATATATGAAAGCTATTATGTTTTACCAGACAAGATTCGTTAGAGAGTATAATATCTACTAATTGAGTTGATAAGTCATTAGATATATAATATTTAGAAAACTTCCAAGAAGTACAGGAAGTTGGTCGGTGCCAGGTGCATTGTGGGGATTCTTAATACTTCATTACACACTTTACTCTCAAAAGACAACATGACTGTCTTATTAGAGACATTATTAAAGTTATACAGTCTAGTAGGCTACGTTGTTCTGTGTTTGTGAATGTATATACATGTGAATGTGTGTGTGCCTGTATGTGTGTATTTTTGTATGTGTACATATATCTGTGTGTGTGTGTGTGTATGTATGTAAGTATATATACATATATACGTGTGTGTGTGTGTATATGTATGTAAGTATATATACATATATACGTGTGTGTGTGTGTGCATATATATATATATATATATATATACACATACTCAAACACACGCACACATACATATGTATTTATATATGTGTATACATATATACATAAATACATACATACACAGACAGTAAAAGTTTTTCAAGATGATAATTTAGTATTATCTACGACAAGTGAGATGGAGGATGACTATACAACTATAACATAGACCACAACCAGCATTAATCATCTTCAAAACAGACAATAACACACCAACACACTAAAACCCAAAGATAAGAAAACAAATAAAATAAAAACGAATGTAGCTCAATTTTCAGGTTTGTAAACTGAAGTTGAAATAAATGTAATTTGTGTTAAAGAAATGCTTAAATAGAAAGTTTATAAATCCATCAAGATGTAGAATCAAGTAGTTCTTTAGCTTGTTTGTCTGAAGACAAAATGAACCACTAACCTCAATGATTTTACGCCAGACTTGTTACCTCTCCCACCCACTTTGGGGTAGGTGAGAGATGTCTTCTCTTGTGAAAATGGCTATAGCTTTCATTATGTAAAATCTCCCAATTTTGCCTCATTTTTCCCTGTTTTGGGGCACTTTTTTTCGCGGTACTCCCTGTTTGAGATTTTAGAGGTTGGCAGGTCTGTTTCAATCATCCAGATTATCATCATGTTTATGTTCACTTTTCCATGAGATGTTTTGGGGTAGGTTTTGTTTTTCTTACTTTACATTTTACTCTAATTTTCACTCATATTCCTAACTTGTGTAGAACCATGCAAAAAGGGTTGATAGGACACTTCCATTGCACCAAGGACATGACAACTTCGCTAGTGCTGGTGCCATAATAAAATACACCCAGTACACTTGGTTAATAGCAGTGGCATTAGGAAACTGCAGAAAACTTATCAAAATATGGACAAGATGTTATCAGACCATGTCTTGATGACCCATTCAATCCATGTTAGCATGGGAAGCAGATGTATGATGATGATGATGATGATGATGATGATGATGTGATCTCCAGTGTTAATGGTCACCAGACTGTCACCATCCTCCATCAAATTGGGATGAAGACTTCATGCCTCAGGAAAGAATCCTGTGAGGTAAAGTGGTGGATACATCAGATGTTGCTGGTTATGTTACACAACATTGCTTTTGTTATCTTGTGTGCTCTGCTGTAGATGAGACTAAATGTTCAACAGAGGACTTCGATTGTTTTTGCTTATTGTTCTTTTATTCGTTAACTAGTTTCAGACATTCATGGCCATGTTGAGGCACTGCCTTGAAGGGATTTAGTTAACATTGTTATACCCAGTACTTATTTTTCCAAGCCTAGTATTTATTTTAACAATCTCTTTTTGTTAAACAAGTAATTTATGGGACATAAATACAGACATGAATATAAACAGATAGACACACACACACACACACACACACACACACACACACACACACACACACACACACACAAACACACACACATGCATGAGAGGTTTCTGCAGTTTCTGTCAACCAAACTTCAATATAGGGTGTTTGTCAGACTGGAGAGTACAATAACACAAAATTCTTCAAAGTGAGAGTAAACCCAAAATGACGCGGTTGTGAACTAAACTCCTTAACCACACAGCCATGCCTGCATCTATTATTTGTGGATTGGAAGAACAGTTAGAGTGTTATATAAATGCCTTAAGGCATTTGTTTAATTTCTTTACATCTTTACTTAGTCATCTGTTCTGGGTTGATTTAATAATCTTTACCTCTACCAAATTGCTAACCTTCTGCCAAAATTAGAAACTTATCATTACTAGCAGAAAAACCGCCTTGCAGGTGGTTTTCTGCTAGCATGTGTAGTGTGCATATTGATATTATATGAAAATATATATGCATATAGATATGATACGTAAAATGAAAAGTAAATTAACAATATACACAGAAATTGAACTGTTACACTCTCTTCTGTAATCAGTAAATTAATCCATGATACATTTAAAAAAGACAATATTATATATAAACTACATTACGGCAAAATGTTATGAAAACGAAAAAGGAGAAAATGAGATTACTGACGGAAATATAAACATTATGATAGAAGATGGAAATATATGAAAGTATATATAATGATATATAAGCAATGTGATATAGCGATGAAAATATAGCGTAAGCTGAAATGTTATGATATAATGGATGCTAACGGATGTGTTGACATTTGTGACAGAAGTGAACCTTGAAATAAGCAATACATTATATTTAATTGAGAGCTAAGAAATTATCTTACCTCTTTTAAGCCTAGTTTCTTTCTCAGTTCATTGATGCTTTACTGTTCATGCACACTACTATTACATATCCATTGGAGCATGCAAGTTGATTTCTTTCCAATCTTCACAGGTCTTTTGCACACAGTGCCCAGGACTCACTACCATGCAGCATTGCTATTTGTACATAAGCATCATACAATCTGCCCTTTATTTGAGGCGAAAACCTTTTGTAGCTAACAGCAGTAGTAGCTCCCAGAAATGTTTCCATCCCTTTTTACTCAGGCTACTGTACTTTCAGAAGACTCACCCCCATTACTCAGGTAACAGATGCTATCAACTAATTCTACAGAAACTTCTGAGCATTTAATGGGACTTCATTCTTGTGAGTTATGTATACATCTCCATCGGTATCAATGAGGAGTGTTCCAATTGTTCGATCAGAGGAACCACTTTAAATGAAATTTATGTGCAAGTGGCTGAGCATTCCACAGAGATAGGCACTCTTAAAGACGGAGGCTCATCATAACAGTGTGTGACAAAGCCGGCTCTTTAACCCTTTAGCATTTACATTACTCTATACTAGCAGAAAAACCACCCTCCGGTGGTTTTTCTGCTAGCATGTGTAGTATGCATATTGATATTATATGCAAATATATATGATACGTCAAATAAAATTGTAATTGTGAATATGCACAAAAATTGAAGAGAGACTGTGTTACACTCTCTTCTGTAATTAGTAAAGTAATCCACGATACATTTAAAAAAGACTATATTATATATAAACTGCATTACGGTGAAATTTTATGAAAACGAAAAAGGAGAAAATTAGCGACAGAAATATAAATTTTATATAATGATGCAAGTATATGAACATTTATATAAGCGATAGGATATAGCATATGGCTAAGTGTTAAGGCAGAACGAGCGCTAACCAGAAGTGCAGACATTTGAAAATTTAAAAAAAGTGAATCTTAAAATACATTATATATAAGCATATTTATGTTTAATAGAGAGCTATGAAATTTAGTAGATAAATTACATAATATTCATTCATGATTTATTCAAAATAATTCAACTTATTTTAATAATGTCTTCAGAAAAAATATCCCTAACACAGTCCCGCAATCTTCTAATCATTATATATTACATATACTATTATATTTTCACGGTAAAGGCTTTATCACACAAAATATCGAATCTACGAGATTTGGATATTATTTATTTTGAGAACAATACCTTAACATCAGTATGAGCAGCCGGTTTGAACATAAAGAGGTGAGAGAATTCTGGCTGGATATGGCTAGTTTAAATGCAGATAGAGTCCATCTGAAAAACTTTCAAACATTTTTCATCTACCCAATTTCACCCACATGCATAGCTTGATCCAAGGCTATGGTAAATGACATTTGCTCAAAATGCCACACAATAGTAGTGAACCTGGGACAAAATGATTGTGAAGCAAACCTTTTATTTACTTAGCCATGTTGTGTCTATGAACTGAAAAAACTCTATTAGATTATAATAGAGAGCAGTGGGATTCAATAGTGGAACATCAAAAGGGTGAGATACATGGAATGATAGATTGTGAACGCCATACAGATATGTCTGGGTTATAATACAAAGGAAATAAACCTAATGTTAAACAATGATATGAAAGTAGAGATGATGAACAACATCATCATCATCAGTATAATTACTGTTATTGTTATTCAACTCAAACCAGCAGGAGAGGAAAAAAAAAGCTGGAGACAGGAAAAAATATTTTCATTGATTTATACTGTGTATGTGTGTATGGATGTATGTATGTGTATATATATATATATATATATATACACACAGATACATACATACATAAACACACATACATAGATATATATGCATAATATATATATGTATTACGCATATATATTCATACATGTATGTATGTGTATATATATGTATATATATATATACACACACATGCATACATAAATATATATGCATGGTATATACATATATATATATATATATACACACACATATCCATAAATATACATGAAAAAATATAGACACTGATACAATATATATAAATATACATGTATAAATACATATAAATATACTCATATATATATATCATATACATGATATTTCATTGATTTCAGCTGTGTTTATATAGACATGTTATCTGATATCAATAACTATTGACATGTCATCACAGTAATTCATCATTTATCTCATCATTCCCTGACAGTTCACATATATCTAACTGCTTATTTCATTACCATGACATTATTGTATTTCCCTCCAAGACAGGCTTCCATATTTATGTCTTAATCACTAGTCAGCTTTAGAGTACAAGCTAAAGACTCAGCGGCAAAACCAGGGATGTAGTTTCAATTCTCCATTGAAGATACAAATGGATGTAATATTTTAGGAACAAATAAACAAAAGCAAGGAGAGAAGCGACAACAAAGTGTGTATATTGTTGCTTCTGCAGTTTCCATCTAGAAAGCTCCACTCCAAGATGTTGCTTAAATCGAAGCTATAATACAAGGGTCAGCTTATTCCCATGGAATAACCAAAAGAGACTTATTTTTCAACATAGTCCCTGGAAAGAAACAATACAGTTATTAATAAGAAGAGATGAAATTAATGTATGCAAGATTTCACAGCTCTAGCATCACTCCTTTATAATTAGCCTATGAACTGTTCTGCCCACCCTCATAGAGGACACTTTCCCAAGCTGTCATGCAGTGGAACTAAACCCAGAACCACATAATTACAAAATAAACACTTTAACCACTCAGCCATGCCTACACCTTTAACAATACGACTAACGTCAGTAGTATGAGGCCTGAAAATAGAATTGAACCTATGATTCACAAATAAGTTTACTATAAGATTCCATAGACTCCACACAAACACAATGTTGTTCTTACAATTAATGAGTTACTACCCTACCATGATAAAAAAAAAAGTACCAGCTCAGAGATTGTTCAGCCCCCTTTCCTTTCATCATGGATGTTCTGCTGTATTAAAGGAGTGAGGTTCAAGAGTGTGTTTGTATCTGCTCGCAACTATATGAGTACTTAAAACCTTTAGAGATGGTATGGTTCAAACTACCAAGTCATACTTAATTGCCAGTAACAGCTGTAGTTGTTTACAGTCATATAATGAATTATCAATCTGAGCCAGCACAATATTTTATTTGCAATATCTATTTCTACCAAAGTAATGTCCTATTTAAGCATATTTGTTGTAAAATAGAGAGCTATAGTTTTCTCATGATTCTGTGGAACCAACTTAGTGTGAACAGGTTTTGAATAGAAGCAAGACAAACAACATAAGCTGTATATCTAAATTATTAGTTATTAATGAACTCTTACAACAGAGAAGTTGTTTCTACTGTACACATCAGTGACTATGATTAATAGAATATCATGAAAGAAACATTTATAATGGAGCGTTAATGCAGGTGGTTGAAAACTTATTAACATTTGATATTATTTATAAAACTGGACAAAAGCCCTTATTGATCACCTATAATGTCTGGCAAATTAAGGTTGACTTAAATAACCCTTCATTTAGTAAAATAGTGTTTGTTTTATCTTGGACTGTTTGGGCTTTGAAAAGAGGATAATAGCCCTGAAATATCATGCTAAAATATATTGGGTTAAACATCACTTTGTTTTCTTTTTGTTTCATTTGCCCTTTGTATGTTCTACTCCATTGTACTGGCTTTAAAAAAAAAACAATATTTATTGGTCTTTTACTACATATCTCACAATGCTTCATATTAACTACACAACCCTTCATTTATTTTTCACATGAACCCTTTCATTACCATAGTTCTAATGAAAGATACTGTCTATAATTTTCGAATAATTTTTAAAATAACAATTTGCAGGGATCTAGTAATATAACTAATTTTATTAAACTAGTATTTGGAACATAAAAGTTCATACATAAAATTATGATGGAAAGCTTTTAGACAAATATAAACACTTTAAAATATACAGCTTTCTATCAAAGAACTAGGGCTGGTTTGACACGTTTTGGTACCAAAAGGGTTAAGCAAATAGTAACCCATTCTGGGTGGTAAAATGGCAGAAGTGTTAGAGGATCAGACAACATTTTCAGTTCAAATCTCGATGCGGTCTACTTTAGTGATAGACTTAATCAATCACCTAGTCCTTGGATGTTTTTAGTGGAGTTCACTTTGTTGCAAACCTTTGAACATGGTTTCAAGTTTGCATTTACCTTTCATTGTCTCCATTCAACCACTTTACAGAGTGTTCTGGGTGTATTTTATTGTGGCAACAGCACAAGAAAGATTTTCATGTCCTTGATAAGACTAAAGGATCCTCTCTACTCTAAACAGCCACATTACAGTGTGTAATACAAAATATGATCTTAAAACCTTTCTCTTACCAGACAATTACACTTCAAACCTGGTTCCAACCCATGTCAGTATGGAAACCAGACTGATGTTGATGATGATTCTATTGTTTTCTTGCTAACCTAAATTACTGAAAACCAATATTATGATGACTACTGAAATCTGGTTGTAATGAAAATTATAATTGTGTAAACTTCAACTTTGAATCACTATAAATGCCATATGCAGTTTTCCATGTTTATAAATGTGTGAAATGAAATATAGATAGAGAGAGTATAGTGTACAACTATCGTAATTTAGCTAAAAATGTCTGTCAACACATATTCAGGCTAAAATATTTATATATACACAACTAGGTCAACTAGTCAGATGCAGTAGAATTAGTAAATTTCGTTTTTGTTTATGTGGATCTTAATGAGATAGCTTGATAACTATTTTGCTAAATCCCTCCAAATTCTTGATTAATTTCAAAATTATTTGCAAACCATAGATAGTGTCTTTCATAAAAGTATGGTCTCAAAAAGTATTAAATGAGGATGATGATAAGAATGTAGTTTAAAAATTAGTAGAGAGATGATTCTGCAAAACACACTGAGAGAGAGGTAGAGCAGGTAAAAAGTAACAGTGTTTACATTATAACAGACAACTTTAATACCATATTAGTCTCTAATTTCCTAATGATGAACATTTAGAAAAATACCAATGACCAGTTATCTTTCCATATAGAAAACCTCACCTCTCTTCCACTTTAAAACATCTATTGTTGGGCTTTAAAGTCATACATATTAATAACTTAATATATATGAGGATAAGTGCAGTAGAGTTAGTGATGTATTAGATAAAATGCCCCTATAGTATTTGTTCCAGCTATTTACATTGAGTTCAAATCCTTTACTATGCCTACACTAAATACAACCACATGAATTCTTTACTTTACTTCCCAGGTCAATAAAATAAAGTACCAGTCAAATAGTGAGGTTGATTTAATAAGTGTTGCCCTTCCCCTACAATGTGTTGGCCTTGTGCCTAAATTAGAAATCAATATATATGTGGGTCATTATTAATTTTAATGGTAGGGCTTTACTGTTATATAATACACACTGTAAAGTGGTCATGTAGGTGCCACGGCTAAAAGCACCCAGTCCACACTGTAAAGTGGTCATGTAGGCATCACAGCAAAAAGCACCCAATACACACTGTAATGTGGTCATGTAGGTGTCATGGCAAAAGCACCCAGTACTCACTGCGCTAGGAAAGGCATCCAGCTGTAGAAATCAAGCCAAAATTGGTTCTGTATGAGCATGACACATTCACCTGACCTAGCATTGCTCACAACAGCATAACTCATCTAACCCATGCCAGCATGAAAAAGTGAACGTTAGACAATGATGATGATGTCGATGATGACTAGTAGCAATACCCAGCCTTGCTGATGTTTATTAATGCCTACACTAAATACAACCACATGAATCCACTAGATATTGGATAAATTACTTTAAAAATATGCTAGCAATTTTTAGTTTGTCTGGGAATGTTGATTCACTCAGAATTGCTGCATCCAAGCATTGCATAAGATGGTTGATGTCCAA
This sequence comes from Eledone cirrhosa, assembly GCA_964016885.1. Classification (NCBI taxonomy): domain Eukaryota; kingdom Metazoa; phylum Mollusca; class Cephalopoda; order Octopoda; family Eledonidae; genus Eledone; species Eledone cirrhosa. The sequence continues at coordinate 58,266,944 of OZ024741.1, forward strand.
CTTCATAAAAATATGCAATGATATAAACAAATAAAGAACTTAAAATAGAATTTTAATCTTATAATTTTTCTCATTTCCTTGGAAAACTTGTTATTTTTTTTAGATTTTATTTTGAAAATCATAAGCAGTGTCTTTTAATAGAAACATAGTAACAAAAGAGTTAAAAAATGATGTGAATAACATTAAACTTTTACTCTTTCGTTACCATATTTCTAATAAAAGACAGTGCCTATGATTTGCAAATATTTCTTTTCAAGAGATTTAGTAATATAACAACTAACTTTCTAACATTTTAAACATCAAAAATATATTCTCCACTTATGAGAATTTCAAAACCATACCATCTAAACTTATCTGTTGATTAACTGCCTCAGCTAATACATGGGGTTTGGATTTTTGTCGATTTCTCAGGCATAAAATAGGGGATTGGCTTATATTCGATTATATACTGTATGAAGACTTTTAAATAGACAGTTTTGTATCAAAACTGGTGGCTGTTTCAAGCAGATTGGTATCAAAAGGGTTAAGAAGTGAAAATCAGTAGAGAGTAGACAGGAATAAAATTTTGAGATAAGAATAAAAAATGTTATCACTGAGTTCTGAGAGTTAATGTTCAACTTCATAAAAATATGCAAGCATGGAAAAATGGACTTAAAAACGATGATGGTGATAAAAACATCATAGAACTTGAAATATACTGAATATACTGAAATATGCCCCCCACCCTATTTTATGTCTGAGAAATAGACAAAAATCCAAACCCTGTTTATAAGTTGAGGTAAGCAATCAACAAATTGTTTAGATGTCATTTTGAAGTTCTCGGAAGTGGAGGATATATTTACGATGTTTTAATATTTTGATATTTAAAATATTGTTATACTTTGGGAGGGTCATGCTGCCAATAAAAACATGCACCTGTTCGTTTTCACTTCAATTTATTATTATAAATTTCCGGTTGATTGGTTGGTTCTATAACCGGATGGTTGTTTATATATTGTCAAAGCTCTTTCGTCACACATTTAGTGACCTCCTCATTGACTGGGTTTTATTTTGTGTCTTTCCTTTGTTCTGTCCTATACCATTTTGTTTTTGTGTGTTGTGCTTAGTTTGTGCATGCATTTCATCCGTGTGTGTGTGTGTTTTTTTTAAAGTTATTTATTGATGTGTTTATTTACTTGTCACAAAATTTTAAAAAAAACAGTCATTGAGGAGGTTACAGAATTTGTGGCGAAAGAGCTTTCACAATATAAAAACCATCCGGTTATCGAACCAACCAACCAACCAGAAATTTATAATAATAAATTGAAGTGAAAACCAACAGATGTGTGTATTTTTATTGGCAGTATGGCCCTCCCAAAGTATAACAATATCTGTTTCAACACACGTTTTCAGATAAGAAATCTTGCAAAACAAATTCAAAAACGAAGATATTTAAAATGTTCTAAGTTGTTTAGAGTATAGTTTTTGATTTACAACTCCATTACATAAGATGTAATATTTTTTTCCCAATATCTGACTGTTTTAAAGACCATATACATTAAAAACATTTAAAATACAAAATATGAATTTCACGTTGAAAATGAAACCAATGTACTATTAACCTCTTAAGTGAAACTGGCCTAATATTCACCCCCAAAGTGAAAATATTTTAGCACCACACTTATGTACAATTTTGAAGTTGGTGAAAATCAGCAAAATATTGATCTTGAATATAAGCCGACCCCCATTTTATGATCAATTTTTTTTTGTCACATATTTCTTGGCTTATATACAAGTATAGATGATAATTGTAATCTTAACATTTTTTCTTTTATTTTCTTTAAAATTTCTCCTCCTTCCACACAATTAGAAAATCTGTACTAAATTAATTATTGTTTCTAATGTGTAGACACAGCATAGCCAAATGGTTAAGAAACATGGGTTGACTCATGTAGGCAGAAACTGTTTGGATGCCTGTAGGTGGAGTGTACATACTGTAGGTGGAGTGTTCATACTGTGTCACATTGAATTTCCCAGAGAATTTTATTAAGAGGATATATGTTTATAGAATGTAAATCTTATGACATGTGAAGATTTGTAATTTATTTTTTTTTAAATATGATATAGATGTGGGTTGAGTCCAGGCTGTAGATTTCTGTTGCAGGAATTCTCATCCAACCCATGTTAGAATAGGAAAATGGTAGTTATGCTGATGGTGATGCTGATGGCAGCAGAGATAATAGTAGTGAGGACAATGATGAAGGTGATGATATTTGTGATGGTGATGATGGTCGTAGTGATGATAATAATGGTGTTCTTGCAGTTATTGTATCTTTAAATTAAAAGTATGTTTTTCTTCTTTTTGTGCGCTTTCTTTCTCTCGCCAACAGATTTCTTTGATGTCTCGATACCTTAATAATAGTTCCTTACTTGTAACGTCTGTGTTACTTATATACAATGCTTTCTATATATATATATATATATATATATATATATATATATACATATATGCATGCATGTATGCACACACACAAACACAAGAATATATACATAGATATGTGTGTATATATCTCTTCAGGAATACAATTGAAGTAATATATCTCATGAATGTTATCTAATGGTTGTGAAAACTCAGCTGATAATCTTCCTTCCATTACAGAGACAATCTCCATCCCTAAAAGACATTATTATGATGCTGATAGATACTAAATCATACCTTGTACCTCTTTTTGACCAAAACTCAATCTGTATTCTTATTGGCTGATTTTTCTCTACATTTTTGCAGCTTCATTAAAGTTATGAAAATGCAAGACGTTTTTGTAATCAAAAGAAACTGTGCTTGGGAGATTTCAGTGAGATTCCTTGCTGAGATTTCCAACATTAATCTACATTACAATGGAAAAGGGAGTTTAGATTATTTTGTACAAAAATCTTTCTTAGAGCTTCATTAAAAGATGCTTTTGTGAATTAAAAGCTCTGAAAAGATTGTGCTTGAAGATTTCGCTGAGATTCCTTACGGAGATACCCGAGTTCAATCTAGGAGTTTAGATTATTTGGTACAAAAATCGTTCATGAATATCCTTTCTCCACATAATTGAAATACCGAGTAGATTTCACTAATATCCTGCATTTCCTTTGTCAGAATAAAAAAATATATATGCGTCTGTGTATGTATGTTATATGTATTTATAAATATATATTTTAGGGAATTTATTGAGGTTGTACTTGCATGAAAGCAACACGAGTTGAATTATCTGAGGTGGCCCTATTCTCACTCAATGATACGTGAAATGAATTCATTGTTTCAGAATGACTTAGAATGGACTTCGAACAAACAGTGTAGAGATGTAGGCTGCATATAGAAAACAACAAATACTCAGAAAAAAAAACATTTACTTGGACCATAGTGGTTTCTAATGTACCAACTGTATGCGCAGTTGCAATTACATCAGACTGGATGCATAGTCATCAGCAGGCATTTGTTCCATGATCGCCCTGGTCATTCTAACAGTTTTGAATAAGTATCATATCATTAGTCAATAATAAAATATTTATTCAGACCTCAAACCCTCAAACTACTTTCAGGAATAAATCTGCAGCTAGAAGTGGACCTTCAACCTCTCTCACCAATATTATTGAATATATTTGAAGAAAAATCTTTCAGTGTTGGCAATGCAGAGAAATTGTTTATTTTTACTTGTTAACAATGGATAAGTGGTTAAGAAGTTTGCTTTGCAATCATAAAGTCCTGGGTTTGATCTCACTGTAGCATCTTGAGCAAGCATCTTTACCATAGCCTCAGGTTGATTCAAACTTCATAGATAGAAACTGTTAGGAAGCCCATCAGATGGGTTATACCCACAATTCAAAGGTCCAGCCTTTTGTGTCTATTGTGTCAAGCTGATTCAGCACAGGAATTAGGGAATTATGTTATGGTTACATGTCTGGTCAAGTGCAGAAGCTAGTAGTTAGGGTATTGGACTTATGATCTTCATGTTATAGGTTTGATTTCAACATGATGGTTAACCTTATGATGAGCAGGCATCTTGTCCTGTACATACTTAGTGCCAATGAACTTCGGATAAGCTCTGGCCTGATGAGCCACTGGTCTTAGAACAGATTTTTTTTTAACACAACTGTGGATTACTTATTCATTCTTGAGTAGAATACTTCATTTCAAATTGCTTTTTATGACACACACACACACACACACACACACACACACATATATATATATATATATAATTGGGGCTCACATCATTAGAACTTCCAAGGAACCTTCTATAAGATGTGACTTCATAGGAGGATAGCTAAACCTACATAGATATGTGATGTAAAAACAGCATATATAATAAAACTGGGGCCCCTATCTAAGAAACCTCTTATAAGATACAACCTCATCAAATGCCAGTTCAATTTATACGAGATGTAACGACATAACTAGGGGCCGTTATCATTAAAACACACACAAAAAAAAAAACCTCCTATAAGATGCAATCACATAAGAGGCTAGCTAAACCTACATAGGTGTTAACTATAAACCTCTTCTTCATCTCATTCCATTTATGCCCAGTTTTTCTCTCTTTGCCATTCATCCACATTAATATTACCCATTGATGTTGATGATCCTCAACATATTAAATGCTGAAGGAAAAAGATGTAGGGGATCTGTTATGACAATTTTGAATAAACTAAATGGCATAAAACTGTAGCAGAAGGAATATAACTACAAATGCTCTTTCACTGGCAAACATCTGTTGGTTATGAAAATATATTTAGATGTTGGAATTGTTGTGATAAACACAGAAACGTCAGCAAGACACACCAGTTAGATTCACTTTGGCACTTAAATACTAATCATGGCAACTTCTAGAACATTTCTGTAGAATTTGGTTTTAAAAGTAAATTAGGAAAAACATCAATGACAAATTGGAAGGTTTTGATTGGAAATTACATAACAGATTAAAGTTAATTTACTTAAGTGTTTCACATATATTCAACTAACTAGGAAGAATATATATATGTGTGTGTGTGTGTGTGTGTAGGTGCATATTTATTTATTTATATGAATATATATGCATATCTGTATATGTGTGTGTGTATATCCAAAATGGCTGACCGTATAGCCCCCCCCCCCCCCCCACCTCCCTTTTTCTTACTCTTCCTCTCCTATTTCTAACACTGATGAAGGACTTGTGTCCAAAGCGTTTAGACTCTTTTCCTGCTATTTCAAGCATTAAACTAATATATTGTACTGTGTCGTTTGCTTTGTTATTTCTGCTTACCTTTTACATACATGCATATACAGAAAAAGAGTCAGGACCCCGACGGCTGAGCTCCAGCCGTTTCAACAGCTAGATCCGAACTCAGCATTTGGATCTGGCTGTCGAAACGGCTGGATCTCAGCCGTCGGGGTCGTGACTGTTTTCCTATTACCCACTCTATTACCCTAAGTATCGAGTATTCTGGTATGTTATGGTCCACCTGGTATCTTACCACACCTTCTTTGTTATATATATAAATATATATATATATATATATGTTTATCGGATTTTCTGATTTTCTTACTACAGGAGTAAGTACTATTACAGGAGTAAGGACTATTTCAGATAAGTACACAATACAAAATAGTTGGGAATACATATTTATTTGAAATAATTTATCTTTACAAAATGATCAGCTTGTTTCACTCCAAGGAACTGCTCAAACAATTAAAATATCCTTGCAAAGTATTATTGTTGTAAATCTCTTAACATCCTGTAATGATTTAATAGAAAATGTCTAAAAACGAGTATCTTTGTTGTGAAAATGTGTAGCATTAGACTAAAGACCTTACAGTCAATTATGTTAAAAGTAATGTTCAGTGTGCATGGCTGTATATATATTATATAATAATTAGAATTATCCCTCTTACATTAGAAAGTTTATTGCTGTTTTATATTTTTCAAATGTGTCTGGTTTCCTGTGGTACAGGACATCAAACGATAACAAAATAGTCAATCCAGACTATTAGTACTTTAAACTAATTGAAAGAAAACCTCTCATACTCTAAAAAACTATCAAACCATTTACAATCATAGAAAACAAATGTATTGCCGCCAGGTTCCATTCCACTGACCTGGTCGCAAACTACCGTTAATAGTTTTGCTACCAAACTGCCTGAAACCGCCTCTGATTTTATGATATAAAACTGTTTTATGTAAGACCCTTTGTTAAGTTATGTATGAAATACCAGCTTAATAATGAGTAAGTTAGTTATAATACTAAATCATTCAAAACTCATTTTCATTTTTTCCTATTTATTTTTTTGTAAATTATAGGCAGTCTTTTATTAGAGGTATGGTAACAAAATACTGTTTTAATACTCTTCCTGATAGCTAATAGAATCCATGGGAATATAAAATGTTACCAAGTATCAGTTTTATATTAAATTAATTATCTGAATAAAGAAATTTCTAAAAAAAATCTAATGGAAGCACTATCTTAATAACTGTAAATGTGTTATATTTGACAACATTTTTACAATCATAAAAAAACAAACAATATATTTTGAAACATAAATAGGGATTTGCTGGATAAAGAACATAGAAAAATGTTATATAAAAAATTACATGAAAGAAATTCAAAAAGTACCTAACATAAATATGTGTACACAAAAAATTTATGGTCTTATGAGTGGACATTAAATGAGGTAGTGAGATGGTCATTAGATGAAGAGAGATTGTATTCATCTTTGATACACTAGATTCAATTCAACTAATTATATACCCCACCTCTATACAAGCAAGAACTACTGACTTCCTGTCTAGACAAAGCAAATGATTATTTTATTTAAGAATTCAAAGCAACAGAGCAAAAGCCAGAATAAACACTTTAATGCTTCTGTCATGGCTGACTATTATAGTTAACATTTTCAAATCATTTTCATATCCATCCATTAGATTGGATCAAGGAAACAATGTTTCCAATGGTCTTTTCATTACTGATACTATCTATAGTCACAATACCCAGCAGAAGGAAGGAGTCCCTCATTAGACCAGACCAAGGAAACAATGTTTCCATTGGTCTTTACAATACTGATACTATCTACAGTCACAATACCCAGCAGAAGGAAGGAGTCCCTCATTAGACCAGACCAAGGAATCAATGTTTCCATTGGTTTTTCTATTACTGATACTATGTACAGCCACAACTCTTGACAAAACGAGGGAGTCAATTATTAGATTAGACAAACAAAACAATGTTTCTAGTGGTCTTTTCATTGCTGATACAATTCTGTCAGTCACAACACCTGCCAGAAGACAGGAGTCAATCATTAGATCAAACCAAAGTAACAATGTTTCCCTTGGTCTTTCCATTGCTGATACTGTCTGTTTGTTGCAAATCCTGCCAAGAGGAAGAAGGAATTGAACTCAAAGTACCGTGAGAAGGAACAAATACTGAGAAATTTAATCCAACACCCCTAACAAATCAGTCAATTTACCATTATCAAATTAGTATCATATTAATCACTAGTAATCTTGCTGATTACATGCATAATTAAAACTGAAACTAATGCTAATGGGTAATGTAAGAAAATAACTAGGCATTCTTGAATTACAAGAACAAATGAGTTTCATTTTAGTATGGATATTTATTCTTTTACTAGCTTCAGTTTTTATACTGCGGCCATGCTGGAGTACCACCTTGATTTAGTTGATCATATGGACCCTTGTATTTATTTTTTTAAGTCTGGCACTTATTTTATTTATCTTTTTTTGTCACAGGACATAAACAAAGATACAAACGTAAACACAGGCACCAACTGATACACACACACACTATATATATACGCATATATATATATATATATATATACACACACAACAGGCTTCTGCAGTCTCTATCTACCAAATTTCACAAACGACTGAAAAAAATGGATGTAATAAGATGATGACGATGAAGAGCCTGAAGCTATAGGAAAAGACTTTTGTGTATGGTGCCATGCAGTGAGAGTGAACTTAGAACCACATGGCTGCCAAGCAAACTCTTTAACCACATACCAATGCCTGCGCTTTCTAAATATTTCTAAATAATTAAATGTTTTTTTGTATCACATGCTTTTAAAATGAAATTATTTTATCATATACACGACACATTAGGTATATTTTGTTTGCAAGGATGAAAAGTTCACTACAAACTCAAGTTGGATTTTTTTTTAATCCATCACCCATTTTATTTTTAATCAATAAATATGAGACTATCCTTATTAGTACCCTCCTGGTGGAGCAACTTTTGAATATAGAAGACATTTCATCAATTTATTAACACTTCAAAAATAAATATACATAAATAAATAAAAAAATACATAATCACCAGGGAGGACATTTTTATATTCAAGTTGTCATTAAGGCAAGTTTCCAGATTGTAATTTTCATTGAAGGCTAAGGAAATTTGTAGCACAGTGGTCTGGATAACCAAAGATGTGGATTCAACTCCCATGTACATCAATACTCCTATTTTTCCATTTCTTAGAGGGTTCTAAACCCCACTATCAGGCTAAAATTTCTTTAGCCAAAAATAAAGTGAAACCTTCTATTTTGATTTTCAAACTCGCGTGCTATTTCAAAACAAACTTACTTTTAGGAATATATTTTTTATCAAAAACCTTAAAGCTGAAGATAATTTTTAGATGCTAAATATGACTATTCCATTTCGTAGATATAAGTGTTTTTCCTTATTTCAAGATATACACACAGAGAAAAGTTTGTGATAGCACTAACATGGTGTGATTCAGAATAAAGTTGTATTACAAACCCATAAACATTGTGGATTGGCAGTATCGGTAGAGGGTCGGACGCCATGCTTTCCAGCATAGTTACGTCCCTTTACGATCTGAGTTCAAATCCCGCCGAGGTTGACTTTGCCTTTCATCCTTACGGGGTCGATAAAATAAAGTACCAGTAATGCGCTGGGTAATTGCTGGCCTTGTGCCTAAAGTAGAAACAATTATGTTTATGGGTAATAAACATAGAGGTATCTTCAAAACAAGATGGTCGGATAATATCCACAAGTTCAATTGGTCTTGTTCGGGGATCCAGCCAGATCAATTGGAGACAGTTGTTTCAGATAGGACACTCTGGAAGGTGTGTCTGAGGACTACCCTCACGACTCTCCCAGAAATAAGTGGGCAAAGAAGAAATATGCAGTAAATCTCGGTGTATTTTTTTTTTTCTTTTAGTTCTATTACTAATTAACTCTTTTGATATCAAATCATTCAAACTTGGCTTTGTTTGATGAAACAAACCACCCATTTTAAGAGGTCCCTATTTTAAATTAAAATCTTCCAGCATAATTTTATCTTAATACTTTTATCTTAATAATGAAATAATTTTAGTCGATCCCTCCAAATTCTTCATTAATTGAAATACAGGATTTTAGAAATATGGAATTGAAAATGAAGCTAGCTTGAAATATATATAAATAAGCTTTCAATAAAAATAGTTTGTTTACAAAATCTACAAGTGCTGAGGAAAAGTAACATAAGTGAAATAAATGAATCTACCACTCTTATTGTGATGCTGAGGTAAAATACCCACAGCAACACTATAAGTATGGTTATCTGACATAAACATATTGTATGTGGGTCCATATTCAGTTTTATTATGTGAGGTACCGGTAGAGCATCGGACAACATGCTTCACAGCGTATAGTTACAGCACTTTACGTTCTGATTTCAAATCCCACTGAGGTTAGCTTTGCCTTTTATCCTTAGTGTCAATAGTACACTGCGGTCGATTTAATCGACTTAGCGGATTGGCAATATCGATAGGGCACCGGACAACATGCTTCGTGGCATAGAGTTATGGCCTTTTACGTTCTGATTTCAAATCCCACTGAGGTTAGCTTTGCCTTTCATCCTTACAGGGTCGATAAAATAAAGTACCAGTAACACACTGGGGTCAATTTAATCGACTTTGCCCTCCCCCAAAATTGTTCGCTTTGTGCCTAAAGCAGAAACGATTATGTGATATGATCACAGCTTAAAATACTCACAGCAAGACTATATGTATGTTTATTATATACATACAAATATCTTGATAGTACATAATATTAGGAATGGAAAAGAAAATGAGAGAGACAGAGAGAATGACAAAGAGAGAACGAGAAACAGAGAAAGGGAATGACAGAATAAAACAAAAAAGAGAAATGGAACAAGAGGAAGAAAATATCAGCAGTATCAATATCAGTTCATGAAGTGATTCTAAAAGAACAATTTAAAAAACAAATAATATTAAAAAGCAAATGTTTTTTCCAGTGTAATCTAGGAGGTAATAATATAAAAATTATAAATCATTTGTACATATTGGCTTACAAATGGACATCATAAATTTAAAGTTGAAAAGCATTGATTGTTCACATATATTGAAAAATGATACACACACATTCACATACATATATATTTATATATGTATATACATATATATACATACATATACATTTAGAAAACTTGTGGAAAACTTATAATGAAACAATTGTTTGGAAAAGGAGATATATTTTAATTATGTCTCATATAAAATAATACAACTGGGCTTCTGCAAAATACATATAGTTAGCACCCCAAACGTAAAATTGGGATTATACTAGGGTGTATCCTAATGTTTGTTGAGTGAGATGGAAGCCAGTCAGAGTATAGCTTAAGGCTTTCTCTGTTAATGTATTGAATATATATATATATATATATACATACATATATATTTATATTATATATATATATACATACATATATATTTATATTATATATATATATACATACATATATATTTATATTATATTATATATATACATATATATATATTTATATTATATATATATATACATACATATATATTTATATTATATTATATATATACATATATATATATTTATAATATATATATACATATATATATATTTATATTATATATATACATATATACATACATATATATTATATATATATATACATATATATATATTTATATTATATATATATATACATATATATTTATATTATATATATATATACATATATATTTATATTATATATATATACATATATATTTATATATATACAAACAGCCTGCCACCAGGTTCTTCTGCCTCAACCTCTGACAGGGAAGCAGTGGAATCGCTTCTTGACTTCATGGATGATTTCTTCCTATCCCAACTGGTGCTCGAACCAACGAGGTGCCACAAAAACGTCCTAGACTTAATTTTCAGCAATCACACTGACAATATCCACAATATTGCAGTGGAGAAAACTCTACTCTCTGATCATGACATGGTTCTCTGTGATCTGAGATTCCACCGTCCAATATACAAACCCAATGTCATCTCTCCTGTCCATCCGTTTGACGCTATGGATTTCCACAATGCAAACTGGGAAGCGATCAGTCATGATCTTGCACATGTCGACTGGTCCTTCACGCACACTCATACACCCACTAACATCAAAAAGTCCTGGCAGACATTTGTGGACACTGTTACAAACATATGTGCAAAACACACCCCATTAAGAACTATAAACAAATCTAAGAGCAGAATCCCTAGAAATAGAAAAACGCTCATCAGGAAAATTAAGAGAACGAACAAAAAAATCAACAAGCTGAAATACTGTCAGCAGCAACACATCAACTTGACTGCCATTTCATCACTAGAGATTAAAAAACATAACCTCCAAAACAACATGATGTCTATCATCAACAATCAGAGAAGAGCTGAAGAGGCCTGGGCCATTGAGAAGATCAAACTCAATCCCAAAGTGTTCTTTTCATTTGCAAAAAAACACAAAATCACTGGCTCTACTGTTGGCCCTCTAATTGATGAAAATGGCACTCTTCAAGACAATGCTGAAACCATGGGTGAGATACTGCAGAAACAATACTGCTCTGTTTTCAGCAATCCTGATATGGCCGATCTGGGCTGTATCGGCGATGTTACTCCCCATTACACCTTATCGGACATAACATTTGGCGCCCCTAATGTCTTAGCGGCAATAAAGGAAATCAAGCATAATTCAGCAGTAGGTTCCGATAGGTTCCCTGCTTGTGTCTTGAAGGCGTGTCAACACCAACTTGCATCTCCTCTTGCCAATCTGTGGCGGAACTCACTGGATGCTGGATATGTGCCAG
>OZ024741.1:58284074-58286574 GCA_964016885.1 Eledone cirrhosa
AAAATACTATAGTGAACTCTGTTCAAGAATTTCATCTAATAAAAATATTTTTGAGAAAAAGCGCAGTATTACAATGAAGCTAGAGCAGGATATAGAGATAAAATTAAATACATCGATAATAATAATAAGCAAACTAACCAAAATAATAACAATTTTAATTACGGTAACAACTTTAACAACTATAATAGAAAACATTACAATAATTCCAAAAGCCGAAAAAGAAATAGAACTAGAAATATATTATGGTTTGCCCCCCTTTCTCACTAAATATTAAAACCCATATTGCTAAACTATTCTTTAATGCTCTTGACAAACGCTTCCCTAGAACACATAAATATCACTCAATTTTTAATAGACACTATAAAATTAACTTACTCGTCCACCAAAAATTTAGCACAAAATATTAACAGAATTAATAATAGGAATTTAAAACCTAACCAAAATACCAATAATAACCCAAACAATATTCAATTAAATAATTGTAACTGTAGAAATAAATCTAACTGTCCGTTAAATAACAAATGCTTAGCTAAAAATGTAGTGTACAATTGTAATGTTAAAACTAATTTAAATTCTTTCAACTATGTTGGTTCCACCTCGACAGAATTTAAACTTCGCTTCAATAATCATAAGAATTCTTTCACAGATCCAAACAAAAAATCCTCAACTTCGCTATCTAGCCTACTCTGGCACCTTAAACGAGATAATGTTAAATATTCGATGATTTGGAATATTGTCTCAAAAGGTACTCCTTTTAATTCCTCTTCTGAGAGTTGTGATCTTTGTATAGAAGAAATATTCTTTATATTAAAGTCCAAAAATTCCCTTAATTTAAGGAGCAATTTATTCAGTTGCTGCAGACATAGATTGAACTCAACGTTTAAATATAAATATAAATTTAAAATGTAGTATAATTAATTAAGAAATTTAGTTAATATATGAAACCTGACGATAAATCATTAGATTCCTTCACCTTTTTCTTTTTAAACTTTTTTCTTCCTAAATATAAACAAGGATATAATAAACTACTTTAAAATGTATATGCTCCCAATGTATTAAATAAAATTTACGTAAGATAAATTTCTATAGTAAATATAAGGGCATCCGTAGAATCACTGGGTCTTCTAAATCTTTTAAATTATTTTTATTTTTTTTATTTGTTTTTGACTCTGATAGCTTCTAATAACTTTCATATGTCTACCCTTGCAATATCTTGTTTGAGATATAGGTAGGATAGATTTCTATAATAAATATATAAAACATATTATTTTAACTTGAGATACTCTATAGTGTTTTAAAGATATTTAATGCTTTGATATTTCTATATTAATATATTGATATTTGATTATCTCTATACAAAGGCCATATATGTGTATTAACATGCATATAAAAGGTTTATAGGGTTTATTTATGTGTTCGTATATATGTCTGTATATATGCATAACGATGCTGGAAAACTCTCGCAGATATTTATTTATACATATGTATGTGTATGTATGGTTGTGTGTGTATATGTTGATGTGTGTTGCAGATATGCATAATATTAAATACATGAACGGTAATCATATATATGAGGACATGAATATTAATCGTATTTTTATGTATATATACTGTGAAATTTTTATAACACAAGAAATGTATAGAAGTGATCAAGTGAAATCATTTGTGTGTCTATATTATTGACTGGAGTAGACATAATTTCTCTTTTTTCAGGACGTACATATGCGTGTATATATATATACATATGTGTATCCGTATTTTTATAAATAGGGTATTTTTTTAAGGTTTTAACTCAGATTTTGGTATATTGACCTCAAGGTTTTAAACTAAACATATGGTCATTATTGAACAATGTTATTTTCTCATATTATATATCTATGTCCCATTCATGAATATTGATATTTACATTTTTATTATTCATTTCATATGAATTGTTAACTCAACTTAATATGACATGACGTAAAGTTGTCACTATATCCTCCTCTCTCTATATAGTATTTCCTCTCTTGAGTTTCTCTATCTGTATGATGAATTATTATCTCTCTGTTGCTTTCTTTTGTTTTTCTTATTTCTTCCTTTTTTCTTTCTTTTTCATTACCTCCTATCTATTTATATCTTTCTTTTCTGCATACATTCCTCTCTCTCTCCGGTATTTCTCCAGGTTTTCTTTTTCTCTCTCCGTTCTTTCTCTCCGTCTTTTTCTAACTGTGCTTAACACTATAACTAATAAAATAATTATAAACATCTCACTATCCAGACAGCTTCCAAAAATAATGGTTGCATCTAATAGGGTACGTCAAAATTATTTATAAAACTGTTTACATATTGTATTTTGTCTGATGAAGGCATACCATATTTTAATTTGGTATCCTTGAAATATGTATAATGAAATAAATATGGTTTTATAAATATAGTTTCCATTTATTTAATATCGTATATAAATATATATGTATGTATCATCATCATCATCATCGTTTAACGTCCATCTTCCATGGGTTTG
>OZ024741.1:58289074-58361574 GCA_964016885.1 Eledone cirrhosa
TTATACACATACATATATATACTCATACTTATACATATACATATATATATATATATATATATATATATATATACATATATATATATATATATATATATACATAGATACATATACACATATATATATGTGTGTGTGTGTGACTTTCTCCCTAGCTCGTAAATTTGAGATAGTGAAATATCTGAAGATTTAAAATAAAAAAAAGAGAGAATGTTTTAGTAACTCCCAGTGCAAATAGAATTATACATCAATTTTTTACATTTTGTGAAAAACATTTTTCATGTTAGAAGCATATATACAAATAAAGCAATACCATATATACTCTTGTATAAATTACATTTATTTTTTTTACAAAATTATGACATAAAAAGCAAATGTGTGACTTTTTTTTTTATAAATGAACAGACATTTTATTTTACAAAGCTGTTTATATAAAAACAAAACACTATGAAAAGGAACAAAAAAGAAAAAAGATAAAAGAAAAAAAGCAACAAGCAATGAAAGGAACTGAAGGAGAGGGACAGACATTACACCCCAGTCTGACCAGTGCCCCACAGACAAAATGGCAAAGGTGTTCCTGTGGAGAATGGCCAGAGACACCTGCTGCAACAGCCACCCTTCCTCAAGCCAGTTACTACCTTTCTGATTTCATGGAGAACATCAGCAAAGTGGGGACCAAGGACCGAGTGTCTTGATGAAGACTGGTACAAAGAAGAAGCAGGTGGTCAGGCCCCAGTATTTAACTACCTCCTTCTCTGCATTGCGAGTAGCTGAGCCTAGGTTTGTGACCAAAGCAACAAAGTTGTAGCTGGAGAACAAGTAGCAGCACATCATGTCCCAAATTAGGGATTTGCCTCCCCGAAAAGGGAAGAGGGTTAATCCATCGGAGTGGTTGCCATCGCCACGTTCAAGATTAGCTGGCTCCAACTGTGATGAGAAACTGGCTGTGTCAATGCTTCTTCTGATGCCATTCAGAGCAGAATATCGGTGGAGCCAGCAAGAAATATTTAATTCAAAGCATGGTTCATTGTAAATGTTGTATATAAAATTGAGGTGTGACTTAGATATGAGTACATAGGATATATATAGGTACCGTTTAAGTTTTCAATCATATTTAGCTTGTATGAAACTGTATCATTTAAATATAACATAAAAATCTTAACCTTTATATATCTAAATATATCATCATCATTACTATTAAATGTCTATTTTCTTTGCTAGCAGAGGTTAGATGCACTGTCGAAAAGGCTAGACAGGTCAGGTGACTCCATGTTCATATGCTGTTTTTGGTTTGGTTTTCTACGACAGGATGCCTTAACACTTTACAGTGTGTACTTGGAGCATTTTATCGTGACTCTGACACAACTTTACATGGTCAACAGTTTTTTGTTATGACACCAACGCTACTGCCTTACAATGCACATTAGGTATTTTTCTTTGTGGCACCAGCATTACCACCTTGCAGTACAGAGTGGGTGCTTTTTGGCATTGGCACCAGCACTACCACCATACATATATATTTGAGATGTAGTGATCTCAATAAACATGACTATAATAATAGTCGATCACTATCAATAATAGTTGATAAACCCAGACTACCCCTAGAGATAGAAAAAAGTAGATTGAGGTGCTTGCAAGGAATTGTATCCTGCATCTCTAAGATGCCAAGAAAATGCATTAACCATTATTACACTAGAATCCCTGGCCATCAATCACTGGTTTTTAGAAGATTTTAACCTGTAGCAAGTGTGAACTTAAGAAACATTAGTAAAATTTGAAATATAGTTGTCCTAATGTGAATGAGTATAACAATAATCAATCACTAGGAACAATAGTTGAGAAAATCAGGTTTATATACTTGTGTTTAAGTTGTACCTTTTTCTCCTCATGAAAAACCAGTATGTGACTGATTTACCTATTGAACCTACTATATGGTACAATGTAAATGTATGTAAAATGGAGGTGTGACATACACAGGTATATAGCATGACTGGATTTTTATTTCAAATAAAGATAGGGAATAAACAAAAATAATTGTGAGTGTTTTGATGTGATTTCTAGGGGCTTTGTAGGGCACTAGTTCAACAAGTTCATGAGCTGATTGGGCTTTACAGGTGTGGAGAAAAGAGCCATTTGATCTGTGAGAGAAGCCGCCAGGTAGCTGGTTGCTACTGAGACACACATCAGAGCTTGATCAACCCTGGCTAAGTAGTGTAAAGTTGAAATATATGAAACGCCCAATGACACCAGATCACAACACTGATGATGTGCCCAGATCATCAACAAGTATTTTGTACGATAAAAAAATAAATTTTATTTTTTACAGTTGGCAACATGACACATTTTCATCAGAATGGACTGAAGTAAGCAGTCTGTGAAATGTGAAAGTGACTTGCTCAAAGACATAACATGCCTCCCACTGCAGGCTTTAAAACCACAACCTCATGAACCTGTGATGGTTCTAATGACATCATTGCTACGTGAAGTGAAATCATTACAAACGAGAAATGAAACAATAATGCTAAGTTGTGCTGCTATTGGCTTAACTTGTTCTTTATGTCTAATTAACTCTTAACATCTTGTAATGATTTAGCAGATAATGTCTAAAAATGGAATCGCAATTCAAATATTTATAATTTTAGTAGTGGACAGATTGTTGTGAAAATTTGCAGCATTCGAGAATGATTTGCTAATGCAACTTCATGTGGTGTAGGACATGAAGAGTTAATACTTATGCATCAGTTCTTTATAGAATGTGTGTGTTTTGGACCTCCATCAGTGCCAGTGATGAGTATTCCAGTTGTTTGAATAATGGAACAGCCTGCTTCAGAAATTCATGTGCAAGTGGCTGAGCATTCCAAAGATATATGTACCATCAATGTAATGCTCGGTGAGATTCAGCACGACAATGTGTGATATGTCTGGCCCTTTGAATTACAGGTAAAACTAATTTCTTCCAGCTGAGTGAACTGGAGCAACATAAAGTAAAGTGTCTTGCTCAAGGATATAACCTACCACTAAGGAATCAAACACATAATTGTAAGGTTATGAACCAAACACCCTGACCACTAGGCAACACATCTTTCAGATCTTTATAAAATGGGCTACAGATAAAAGACAATCGCCTCAACAAAAACACATACACTATTTTGAAGTGAAAATAAGATGTTTTCTATGAAATAATCTAAAAGTGGTATAATATACCTGCACTAGACTCTAGTATATTATCTATGTAATTGCTTATCAGAATTGGATACTTAAGACAGGTGAGCTCATTTTGCAAACAATTAATTAGCCTTGTGCAGTGACTAAATCATAGTTGCCTAATTCTTCACAAAGATAACACCTCCTTAACATTATGGGACATCTATCAAATTAATAGCCATGAAATTTGAATTTCTCTTCCACCCATTCCATCTTCTCCTGATTAAATTACAAGAGATCTTAGTCTTCTGTGATAATTGCATTCCCATCTAGGAATTTATAGCAATATTAAATTGACCTAAGTACTTGACTGGTACTTTATTTCACTAACCCCCCACAGAGAGATGAAAGGTAAAGTTAACCTCCATGACATTTCTACACAACCTTAACTAGATACTGCAAGCCTTTTGTCCAATGCTCTACTGATTCTGCCAATCAAACACCTTTAATTACAAAGAAGATTTACAAAAGCTAGTCTAACCCAGCCCTGGTTCTATAATACAAAATCACATATTTTAAAGAGTTCTAATTTAAATTAAAATTTTCCAACGTAGTTTGATATAAGTACATCTGAGGCCTTCCTTTTTCGTGTGCTATGTTGAATCTGGGATATTCTCCAATTTCTTCTGTAATATCTCACCTAATGGTAGAATCCAGTGCTAGCCATGTATGGTATCATTGTCATCATTTTTTCCCATGTTGGCATGGGTTGGACAGATATGACTACCTTACAATCTGACACAAACAGCAACTGAGAAAAACTGTCCAACTGTTATTTTATAATCATTGGCACTAGATTGGCTGTGCACAGATTTGATGACTCATTTCCCATTTAAATGGAGTAAATCTCTTATCTGGGACACCACCTCTGGTTATGACCATATCACTTCAGCCACAAATACTGCTGACTATAGTGCAAAATTTCCAAATACTGGGATATAACTGACCACTTCTTTTTTTTTTGTGCCAGGTGCTATCAAGACATCCAGTGTTCTTGGTCTGAGGACTGTTGCTTTCCTCTGTGGAATCAGGTATCTCTGCCTGTTCTCTGTGGCAATGCTTTCACTATCATGTCCACAGGATGAAGCTGAGATGTACCACCTCGCCAGGGGTGTAGAGTTTGCCACTCTCTTCATTATTTGTTTTCTTCTTCTTTATTATATTAATCATTATTTTCTTTTTTACTTCATCATTGTATATTTTTCATTTAAGAGGGAATGGTGTTTGAAAGATATACCTTTATAATATAAATATCTCTTCATAGAATATTTGTGTAGGCAAGAGAGCAACTTTTTAAACTTCAATTTTCCATTTTATACTCCATTACTATATCCCTAGCTCTACCCATAGCATGACTAAAATGGTTCTAAATTGTATCCATTTGATCATTCCTGTTTTTTATGGTATATTTTTAATAGCTTGATGCCCTGTCCTTTCAAACACACTGGTTCACAAGGTGGACTGTGCATGTTTTTCATGCCACAAATACTAGAAAGGTTCTTCCCTAACAACACTAAAGACTCCCCCTCAACCCTACATTATCACCTTTTATCCCTTCCCTTTTTGATATACATTTTACAGTTGAAACCCCTTCTTAAACCAAACAGTATATGCTGTTTTAGAGTGTCACTGACACTAGAACTGCTCTTGACAACATTAAGGAATCCTCTCTACTCTATGCTGTCTCATCTCATTCCTTTTTAGCATGGTTTCTACAGCTGCAGGTTCTTTCTAACACATTACAGAGTGTACTGGGTGCATGGTTTTTGTAGCTAGATGAACCCACAACCTTATAAATCCTGGGTTCAATACCCTAACCTTCTCACTGAAAGAATGAACATATTTGATAATGAAAGTATAATAAAAATAAAAAACCATTTACATTTTTTATTATATCTTTGTTATCTTATCACATTCAAAATTAATGAGTCACTCATGGGACATATATCACCAGTTGTACTCAAAATTACAATGGTTGCTCCCTTCCCCACAAACATTTTGTTCAAGATGGGGAATGTAAAATTGCCACCCATTGCATGTAAAATGAATGAAATTTACAGCTCTCATCTACGTAGGTGTAACTGTGGCCTCATATTAAGCTCTATTTCATAGGTGGTTTCTAGCGTTTTACTGATGGCGGGGGGGGGGGGGGGGGGGGGGGGGCAATCCTAATCATCTTATTATCGATGCAGGCTTAGCTGTTCTACAATTATGCGGTCCCTGGAGGTTTTAATGAAAGGGACCCAAGTCATAGAATAAAAAGCAACATGAAATAAAGCATCTTGCTCAAGAACACGTCACTCAATCCAGGACCTTATGAGTGTGAATGCAACAGTAAACACTAAACAAAACACGAAGATATTGCGAGTGAGAAGTGTCAGCCGCCTAAGCTTAACCTTTGCTCCCTAATGGTGCCTTAGAGTCATTACTTTTCAAGTTCAAATCCTGCTCGCATCGACATGTTTTTATGTAATACTTTTAGAGGAGGATGAAATGTAGTGCCAGTTAAGTAACCTACATCGAATTATATCCCCGTGTTGTTGGATCTCTGTCGGTTCCGACGACGTGTGTTCCAGTTTGAAAAACGGAACTGCCTGCTTTTGAAATTAATATGTAATTGTTTGTGTGACTAAGCTGGAGTCTTCGAATTACATGTACGACGTATTTTATCCTGATTAGAGGACCGGAGAAACGTAAAGGGTCTTGCTCAAGGACGTAATAGCCAAACAACTAAACCACGTGGCTTCACATTCTATTCATATAATTGTTTCTACTTTTAGCACAAGGCCATCAATTACTCATTACATTACTGGTACTTTATTTTATCGACCCCCGTAAGGATGAAAGGCAAAGTTAATCACGGTGGGATTTGAACTCAGACTGCAAAGGGACGTAACTATGATGGAAAGCATGGCGTCCGACCCTCTACCGATACTGCCAAAATGTATGGTAAATTTAAATGGAATTAATAATAGGCGAGACGAAGGCTATAGAAAATACATTTATATGAATGTTAAGTTTGTAAACAAACCGATGTGTGGAATTAATATGTGAGAACAAGCTAGGGAAATATAAAAACAAATAAATGAAATAAATAGATTGTCAAATCTTTATTCTTGTAATAGGTCCTTCTGAAACTGGTAAAAAACCCAACTGTATCGCACCTTAAGTTCCGAGTTCAAAACTTGCAGGCATCCACTGATTATTATTGTTATACTCCAGGAGACGATAAAATAAAGTGCCAGTCAAGTACCTACTTCGAATTATATTTCTATAATGTATGCTAGATATGAATGGAATTAATAATAGAGGAGAATTTGGCTAGAGTAAATATATACACACTAATGTTATGTTTGTAAACAAACTGACATCCGAACATATTATGGAAGATATAAAAAATATATTGATAAATAAAATAGATTGTTGAGTCTTTATTCACGTTATAGGTACTTCTGAAAATCGTAAAATACAACCAGCTGCACGTGATAATTGTTCGAGGAATTTTAGTAAAATCAAATTTTGTTGACAATAACAGCTGTGATGCGCTTACCTTCAGCGTGTCGTGTATGGGTAAGAGTATCACTATGTTTCCTTGGCCGGCACGTACGTTCTCTACACCTAAAACTTCCATTGCCTCCTCTTTGGCCACTTTTTCGAAGCCAGTGCACACGGTGCATTCTACCTGACACCATTCCTGCTCGCTGTTATTAGTGTCAGCATCGGTCAACATAGAGGCAGCGTGACTGCTTATGGGAGTCGCCATTTTAAAAATTATAGTCTCGTTGATGCGGTCATGTGACAACGTCATAAACGGACGGGATTTCCCCCAGTCTCATCGTGAAACTTGTAATAATTGTTGTTAACTTAATTTTTCATATCACCGCTTTAATAAACTGTTTGCATTTATCTAAAATACTTTCTATCACAATTTTATCTAAGAACTTTATGTTATGTTACAAACAGTAACTTAATAAGAAAGTTATTACTAATTTCTTTCTTTTTCTTGATTATTTTAAAATAGAAATATGGTAAGGAAGGGGTTAATTCTTTTCCCAGAAAGAGGGAAAATCCAAGTTTTTATCATTATATAAACTCTAATTTTACTATAACTTCATTCAGTAGAATTTCGGAATAAGCATTCGACTATAACTTTTAAATTAATTTATTATTATATATTTTAGACATGAAGTTATGATTCTGCAAATTTCTTTTTCTTTTTCTTCTTAAAAATTAAAACAAAAATTCTTTTCCTTAACTATTTACTCATTCCGTCACTAAAAATGTTTTGTCACGATCCTCCTTCATGGTATCAAGAAGCTTCTATATAGTTATTCATACTGCTGGAAATAGCAGCCAAAATCTCTCATAAACTACCATTTTAAAATAAGAACACATTGACCAGTAATCTCCTCTAAGACACTGGCTGGTTGAAACGTGGGATGCTTATTCCTAAACTTCACCTTCCACTAAATTCTTAACGTACTGCACTGTATTAACCCATAACCGAGACCCTAACCAATCGGATCCCCATTGGCTTGTCACTGTTTCACCACACTACAGCTAAAAGAAAAATTGACAGGATCCACCTAGTCCTTGTATATAAAATAACACTTTTATATTTTACAGTTCTGTAAATATTTTCTAATAATAATAATTACTCTCATGACAGAATGGTTAGATCGTCGGAGTAATGAGTTGGAACTTTGCAATATTTCTGTCATTCATCCTTCCAGGGTCGATGACTCAGTACTAATCAACGGGCTCGTCGCTAGATGTGTGGTTGTGAAGGGACACTGCCCGCTTCATTCTCCACACTTTTTAATAGTGAAGCCTCAGATTTAAAAAATAAAGTTTCTAAAAGAAAATGTCCTGAAATACGTTCCTTGTGAAAAAGTATTCTAAAGTATCCCTCTCACTAAAGTCTGGCGACCAGCCTCCCAGTCAAGTACTGGGGTCAGTCATAAAGCAACATTTTCAAAGATCAATAATATTCTCTGAAAATGTACTTGAATTGAATCTTATCAAAATAATTTAAGCAAAAATAAATAGATAAAAAGTGAAATCATTTTTTATAAATTTTAAGTGAACTAGTTTTAAATAATGTGAAATAAGTTTCTTTTACATGAATCACATACTTTTTTAATTTTGTAAACTAAGGTAACACAGGCAGAGTTAGATAGAATGTTTTGCGGTATTTGTTCCGGCTGTCTGAGTTCAAACCCCATCGAGGTTACTTTGCCTTTCACCCTTTTGAGGTCGACAAAAAAGTACAAGTCCTATACTGTGGCCGTTTCTTCCTCTATCTCTCTCTTTTCTATTTCTCTCAATTACTTTCTCCTTTGGAAGGAATTGGCTGTGTTCAGACCTGGAGTGGGGATGGCTTCCGTCAGGTCCCCCCCCCCCCCCCCAACGTGTATGACACTACGGCACCCATACAACTCAACTAGGATTTCTGATTTCATACAATTAGAAAACATTTTCAAAAATGTATTGTTTTGGGGTTTTTTTGTGTGTAATGTAAAATCTAACAATACATGATTTATTTACAAGTTTAAGCTCAGTAAATACGTGAGTGGTATTTCATACTTCTATTCATTTATTAAGGTATTGTATAAAAAGAAATATAATTGTTTCTACTTTTGGCACAAGGCCAAAATTATTAAGTACATTACTGGTACTTTATTTTATCGACCCCGTAAGGATCGATAGTTAACCTCGGCGGTTAAAAAGAAATATAATAAAACAATGCTTACAGAACGAAAGCACTACCGACTCCGAGAAGGATGAAAAGAAAAGTTGACCTCAGCTGGATTTGAACTAAAAAACGTAAATGTTATAAGTGTGAAAATATATTCTAAAAAACAAAATTACCGCTGTTAATTACTCAGACACACCATCTACAATGGAAAAACAGCATCTGCATTGGAAAAAAAGTTAATGTTAGTAATGATATAAAAGTGATGTTGAAAGAATAAAAATATATTAAAAAAACAAAAAAAAACGTAAATCTTCGATGTTAATTACTCGGACACGCCAACTGCATTGGAAAAAAAACAATAATTAAATTGATGCTAATGATATATAAGTGATGTTATGAGTGTCAAAATACATATTTAAAAGCTAAATTGCCGATGTTAATTACTCAGACACGCCATCTGCATTGGAAAAAACAATAAAATTAATGTTAGTAATAGTAAAATAATAATAATAATAATAACAATGGCATTATGTAAGTGATGTTTAAAAAACAAGTTCTTGCTAATAATATACAAGTTATGTTATAAAATGCCAGAATATATTTTTTAAAAGCTAGATTACCAATGTTAATTACTTAGACACACCATATGCATGAAAAAAGTTTAAAGTTGTGAAAATTATTTAACTTTAAAAAGTTCTTTAAAAACAGTAAAACAACAATTCCTATTTACATTCTCAAAGCATCAGTAAGTTCACATATTAGATAACAATGAAAAATATAGTATTGGTGTAGAAAAATATAGTATTAGAGTAGAAAAATACAAAATAAATTGATCAGGTAGTTGAATATGTGTTTTTTTTTTAAAGTTGGATTTACAGCTATACCTATATAATAGGTATGGATGTAGGATGGCCCTGTGTTCAGTCCCGCAGCATGGTACCTTGAGCAAGTTTCTTCTTACTATAACCTCTTGAGTGAAATTTGGTAGTCGGAAACTGAAGAAGGCCGTCGAAAATGTGTGTGCGTGTGTGTTCCGTAACAGAGCGATTCGACAAAAAAGCAAGTCCATTTGATCGATTAAATCAAGGCAGTGCCCTAACATGACCGCAGTCTAATGATTGAAACCAGTAAAAGAATTGTTGAAAAATGAAAAAGTTATGTGGTAAAACAGTTATGGCTATTCAGCTATCCTACATATTGGTTAGGGATGTTCGGGTCAGAATCGTGAGGTCAAGATTTCAATTCCACTTTATTTCAAGTTGATCCAACCCACTCAGCTGGCAAAAATGAGTTGTACGTGTAATTTAACGGGCCCGCCTTGTCAGACTGAATCTCCCTGAGAACTACATGAAGGGTGCGCTTGACTGTGGATTGCTCAACTACTTGCATGTTAATTTCACGATCATGCTGTTCTGTTGATTTAACTACTGAGACACTCATCATGGAAACCGACGGAAGTCCATTCCATTCTTCCTTCCAGTAAACAACACAACACAAACAGACAGTGAGAGAGAGAATAAAGGTGAATTTAGTCAACAGTTGAGACTGCAATATAAACTGCAATAGATATCATTAGGTGAATGAAGGGGAAGATGTGGTGAAAGAACTGAGAAAGAGAGGGGGAGTATGTGGATTTAGTGTTGACATAACTGAAGAGAGAGGGAGAGACACTGAAAGAGAAAGACAAACAGAAAGCGAGAGAGATGTGTGGATTTAGTGTTGACATCAGTGAAGGTGGAAAGAGAGAAAGAGGTGGGAAAGTGTGTGTATTTAGTGTTGAAATTACTTTAGAGGAGGGTGGGTGGAGACAGAGAGAGAGATAGAAATAAAACGAGTGAATGTGTGTTTGGAGAAAGAGAGGAAGAAGGAGAGAAAATCTTTTGTAAATACTGAGATAAAGAGTTAATTTACTAAGCGAGTGAGTAATTGAGTGAAATAAAGAGAAAGGCAGAGAGAAAAAAAGAAAAAGAGAAGGACGATAGATAAAGACAGACAGGGATATAGAGAGTGAGAGGGGGGGAACATAACAACAGAGAGAACGTATATCATGGGAGAAGATAAAGATATAGAAAGAGTGTAGGAGGGGAAAAGATGAAAACAGACAAAGATAGTGTACGAGGGGGGGGGGAGATAAAGATAGTTAGAGAGAGAGACAGAGTAGGAGGGGGAAAAGAAGAAAAATGTAGAGCATTAAGAAGGTGGTGGTGATAGAGGATTGAACAGGAAAAGCTAATTTGTTGACGGTATCGTAGTAAAATAAAGAGAGAGAGAGGCAAGCTGTTAAAGTGTAGTTGCAGTAGCAAGTCGGGGTATATGTTGAAGTATATGCCATCTCCTGTTTAGCTAAGAGATAATATAACACAGAGGGAGAGAGAGAGAGTAAGAGTTTCTTTCCTTCCATCGAGGTCTTCTTCCAGTGACATGGTGGCGGTTGTCAGACAAACCTGAGTAAATTTATGATGACGACGACGACCACAACACCCACAAAAAGGCAGGCAAAACAAGTTATGAGGGAGGATTGTAGCTGTGACTATTAACTATATACATATATATACGTTATATATATGTTTATACAATAACATCATCAACTGCACGACTAAAACTATACTGCTTATACAAGGTCCCCCCCCACTCTCTAACGATAACTACACATACACATATTTACACTCACTTAACCACACAAGTATGCAACAGTAAACGGATCACACATATATATAATATCAACTGCTTGCACGACAAAAACTATACAATTTTTACAATGTTCTACCTTCTAATGAATAATATATATACATACACCACATGCACATAACACACAAGCATGCAACTGGAAACGGATCACATAAGCTTTCTTTCTTGTTATTTTTTTAAAGGTTTCTTTCTTGCTTAATGCTTATACTGTTAGTACCACCACTACCACTGCATCAACACAACACAACACCTAACTAAACAAGTGCTTTCAAAGTAAACATCGTCATAAAGAATATATATATAATATAAATATATATAAAGTACTAAAGGTGTATATTGCAACGTAGCATGTAAATTTCATATCTATAGCTTTATATCATATATATATATATATATATATACTGTATATATATATATATATAATATATATATATATATATATATATATATACTGTATATATATGTTACACATTCTCTTACATACGTACGCTTATACACATTTATACTGTCAGCAAGTACCGGCAACAGCTTAAGATCTTTTCTGTTTTAAAAAGAAGAAAAAACAATAATTTTTCTAATCCTTCTTCAACGGATTCAAAAGGAAAATGATTATGTTGACAACAACAAGTATTATAACACCATTACCGTTAACAATATAACTCGTAGTTATATTGGAACAGATTTATTCTCTGGTGTCATCTCTTCTGAAAAGAAAAGAAAAAAAACGTAAAACGTGAACTCGCATTTGTATTTATTCAGCTGGAACCGATAGTATTATAAACGGCATATGTGATATGTGTAAAAAAAACAAAAACTACCAACAACAACCATTGCCGGATTAACCTCGAATTTTCAGGGGCCCCGTATTAAGGTGCTTATTGCAACAAGCACCATATGTACTACAGTATATTACCTTTAACCTTTATTTTTTAAATTAAGGGTCCCCATGTAGTATAGTATATGCTTACAGGCTCTGCACTAAGCTAACCCGGCACTGACAACAGCAGAAAGAGATAAAAATACAACAATCATTTCTCTCTGTGCCTATGAAATATTATGATAGTATTATTATAGTAAAGGCTGGAAAGCGCGTCGTGTCCGTATGTAACGGAAGGAAGGAAGGAACCAGTTGATTCGGAGGAACGAGTCATAGTAAAGACGGAGAAAGCCGAACATAGTTTTTATTATTTTTTTTTAATATATTTTGCTTATTCTTTTTTCAAATTGAAATTTTAACAATGTCAGTGAAACAAATTGAAGATTATGTAATGAAATAATAATAACTACAAACATAAAAGTAATTTAAAAAAATGGAGATATATTTATTATAGTAAAAGCTGCAAAGCACGTCGCGTCCGTATGTAAAGGAAGGAAGGAACCAGTTGATTCGGAGGAACGAATCGTAGCGAAGACGGAGAAGGCCGAACATTGCTTTTTTTTTTTTCCCACTTTTTTTCTTCTCAAATTGAAATTTCGAGGATGTCAATGAAATAACTGTAAAGTTATATAATGAAATAACCATAAATATAAATATAGAAGTAAAAAAGAAAGTGGAGATATTCTTTTTTGTTCAGCGAAGACGGAAACTATTGAAATTAAGCAGACGACAATAGATTTTCTCTGGGGATGGCGACACTATGAGGGTATCGTTCAGGAAAGTTGTTTACTCTATTCTCGGTGCTTACTTCCTACTTACATGTTACACGGGATATTTACTGGTGAGGAGGAGACTAGCACGAAGTCGTGAAGATTACGCAAGGGTTCAACAGTTGGCAGGTAAGCACAAACAATATATATAGTATGCCTTGTATACACATCACCCTCTATATATACACATACACGCGTCCGCAAACACTAATATATAAATGTGGAGATATATGTTTATTGGTTTTTGTGAATTAAATACGTTTTATTGTCAGCATGACCCTCCTAAAGTATAGCAATATTATGTATATACGTTTCAATGAAAAATTAAAAGAAAAGCGCCAAACATCTTTATAGAAAGTTCCAGCCGTGATTTTTATGTATCCTGTCTTTTTTTAAAACAAGTGTTTAAACTTTTATCACCTTTTCCATTCGTTTGATCTATCGCTTTCTCATCGATCGCCCCCTTTGAGCGTGGAATGTCCTTTTCATTTAGTTTAATTTAAAAAAACAACTTTTCTCTTCTCAATTGTTAACCTATGTATTTGTGAATATAATATATATATATATATATATATAGAAACCAGTAAGACCCCGACAGCTGAGCTCAAGCCGTTTCGACGGCTAATTCTGGACTGGGTAGTAGAGTGGGTAATAGGAACCAGTAAGACCCCGACAGCTGAGCTCAAGCCGTTTCGACGGCTAATTCTGTATTGAGTACTTTGGTGCGTTATGGTCCACCTGGTTCCTTACCACATTTCCTTCGTTATATATATATATATATATATATATATATATATATATAAAAATGTGTGTGTGTGTGTTGCCTCTCATACACGCGTGTATGAGAGAATGTATATAATAATGTGGTATATATTCTATAAGGTTCTTGATATGAAAACGTATTAAACAAATACTGATGTATTTTGTCGGAAAAATGACACGCCCAAAGACAACGCATACATACAAATATATATATATATATATATATATATATATATATATATATATATATATGTGTGTGTGTGTGTGTGTGTGCATACACAAACATACAATTTAAGAAAAAAAAAGAATCGCAATTAAATTAAGGTAGTCAATACATCAACTATATGTATGTATACTTTTATATATATATATATATGTATACTTATATATATATATATATGTATACTTATATATATATATATATATGTATACTTATATATATATATATATATGTATACTTATATATGTATATATATATATGTATACTTATATATATATATATATATATATATG
Organism: Eledone cirrhosa; assembly: GCA_964016885.1. Classification (NCBI taxonomy): domain Eukaryota; kingdom Metazoa; phylum Mollusca; class Cephalopoda; order Octopoda; family Eledonidae; genus Eledone; species Eledone cirrhosa. Next base: position 58,303,584 of record OZ024741.1, read on the forward strand.
TATACTTATATATATATATATGTATACTTATATATATATATATGTATACTTATATATATATATATATGTATATTTATATATATATGTATATTTACATATATATATATGTAGATATATGTATATTTACATATATATGTATATTTACATATATATATATGTATATTTACATATATATATGTATATTTATATATGTATATGTACATATATATATATATATATATGTATATTTATATGTATATGTACATATATATATATATGTATATTTATATGTATATGTACATATATATATATGTATATTTATATGTATATGTACATATATATATATGTATATTTATATGTATATTTACATATATATGTATATTTACATATATATGTATATTTACATATATATATGTATATTTACATATATATATGTATATTTACATATATATATGTATATTTACATATATTTATATTTATATTTATATATATATATATATGTATATTTATATATATATATATATATGTATATTTATATATATATATATATATGTGTATTTACATATATATATATGTATATTTACATATATATATATATGTATATTTACATATATATATATGTATATTTACATATATATATATATATGTATATTTACATATATATATATATGTGTATTTACATATATATATATATATATGTGTATTTACATATATATATATATATATGTGTATTTACATATATATATATATGTATATTTACATATATATATATGTATATTTACATATATATATATGTATATTTACATATATATATATATGTATATTTACATATATATATATATATGTATATTTACATATATATATATATATATGTATATTTACATATATATATATATGTATATTTACATATATATATATATGTATATTTACATATATATATATATGTATATTTACATATATATATATATGTATATTTACATATATATATATATATGTATATTTACATATATATATATATGTATATTTACATATATATATATATGTATATTTACATATATATATATATGTATATTTATATATATGTATATTTACATATATATGTGTATATTTACATATATATTTACATGTATATATGTGTATATTTACATATATATGTATATTTACATATATATGTGTGTGTGTGTGTGTATGTATATATATAGTTTAAAAAATGACAAAACAAACATGCAAAAAGTTTATTATCACGCTTAGGAGGAAGTAGAAAAGAGTTTGACGTCTTGGACATACGTCCTTCAGTAAATAGAGAGTTGGAAGAGGGAGAAAAAGTTGAAACATCCGAGTTTAGAAAAAATTACGTTGGGGTTGGTAGGCGAGAAATCCAGCGTTCGGATATGGGGGCTGAGGTGGAAAGTTAAGGTGTGTTGTGGGTGTACAGTCTGTATGTATATATATATGTATGTATATGTATGTGTATGTATATGCGTGTGATTGTACGTGTATATAGATATGTATATGTATGTACGTGTATATAAGTATGTATATGTATGTACGTGTATATAGATATGTATATGTATGTACGTGTATATAGATATGTATATGTATGTACGTGTATATAGATATGTATATGTATGTACGTGTATATAGATATGTATATATATGTACGTGTATATAGATATGTATATATATGTGTGTGTATATAGATATGTATATATATGTGTGTGTATATAGATATGTATATATATGTGTGTGTATATAGATATGTATATATATGTGTGTATATAGATATGTATATATATGTGTGTATATAGATGTATATATATATATATGTATGTGTATAGATGTATATATATATATATGTATGTGTATAGATGTATATATATATATATGTATGTGTATAGATGTATATATATATATATGTATGTGTATAGATGTATATATATATATATGTATGTGTATAGATGTATATATATATATATGTATGTGTATAGATGTATATATATATATATGTATGTGTATAGATGTATATATATATATATGTATGTGTATAGATGTATATATATATATATGTATGTGTATAGATGTATATATATATATATGTATGTGTATAGATGTATATATATATATATGTATGTGTATAGATGTATATATATATATATGTATGTGTATAGATGTATATATATATATATGTATGTGTATAGATGTATATATATATATATGTATGTGTATAGATGTATATATATATATATGTATGTGTATAGATGTATATATATATATATATGTATGTGTATAGATGTATATATATATATATGTATGTGTATAGATGTATATATATATATATGTATGTGTATAGATGTATATATATATATATGTATGTGTATAGATGTATATATATATATATGTATGTGTATAGATGTATATATATATATATGTGTATAGATGTATATATATATGTATGTGTATAGATGTATATATATATATATGTATGTGTATAGATGTATATATATATATATATATGTGTATAGATGTATATATGTGTATAGATGTATATATATATATATGTGTATAGATGTATATATGTGTATAGATGTATATATATATATATATATGTGTATAGATGTATATATGTGTATAGATGTATATATATATATATATATATGTGTATAGATGTATATATGTGTATAGGTGTATAGATGTATATATGTGTATAGGTGTATAGATGTATATATGTGTATAGATGTATATATATATATATATGTGTATAGATGTATATATATATGTATGTGTATAGATGTATATATATATGTATGTGTATAGATGTATATATATATGTATGTGTATAGATGTATATATATATGTATGTGTATAGATGTATATATATATGTATGTGTATAGATGTATATATATATGTATGTGTATAGATGTATATATATATGTATGTGTATAGATGTATATATATGTGTATGTGTATAGATGTATATATATATGTATGTGTATAGATGTATATATATATGTATGTGTATAGATGTATATATATATGTATGTGTATAGATGTATATATATGTGTATGTGTATATATGTTATATATGTGTATGTGTATATATGTTATATATGTGTATGTGTATATATGTTATATATGTGTATGTGTAAATATATGTATATTGATGTGTATATATATATTATATATATATATGCGTGTGTATAGACATGTGTGTCTATGTATATCTAGACGCTTGTATGTGTATATTTGTGTATATGTATATATATATACATGTGTATGTGTAGATGTGTGTGTGTGTATATATATATATATATATATATATATATATATATACACACACACGTGTGTCTATATATATATATATATACACACACACACGTGTGTGTTTGTGTGTATATATTTATATATACACACACATACATACATAAGCACTTCCGTATGTGTATTATATTCCCGGAAGCAATTGCAATGCGTGTTGAGCCGTGGTGGAGTTAATCTATCCACTATACAACAATAGTATACTATACTAGATGTATTACGTACTATTTTCTTTTATTTTTACTTTTGCAACTCAACTTATGTGTGCAGATACGTATATACCTCACACGGGAAATTTTGCACACCAGGAAACGACTGTCCTCGGGTGTCGTAGTTGACAACATTTGAAGGGGTTAGTCACAGCAACCCCCCCCCCTCCCCTCGGCTGAAGCCAACCCCTCTTATATACTGTATGTGTGTGTGTTATACACATACACACACTTACTAGTTACTCTCGGGTTGTTCGATGTCTTGTGAGTAAAATTTGATTGAGGGAAAATGTGCTGAAGCGCGTACCAGTGTCTGTTTACGTTTATCTATCTATCTGCTTATGGTTTACAACTAGCGGTTCAACAAAGTGAGATCGATAAAAAAAACTATCAGGCTGGAAGTAAATAAGTACTGCTGTCGATGTGAACAAATAAATCCCTCTCAAGCGGTGTCCTAGCATGGCTAGTCTAACTGCATCCAATAAAATATGAGTATATGTATGTATATGTGTATATTTATATAAAGTTAATTTTAAAAAGTGAAGTATTTCTAATATCTCTGGAAAATACTATGAAATACTCCATAAAAAAAAACTTGTTTGTTTCATATCTGCCGATCTACTTACCTATATAGATCCTCGCTCCTTCGACCTACCTATATAGATCGATCCCCACCCATCCAATCCTTGTCTTTTCCCTACAAGCTTTGAGATGAAATTCAAGACGAATTCTTTGACGATGTTACTTCCCAGAATGGTAAGCTAGATGTCAGATGGATGTCTCGCTTGTTTGTTTATTATCCGTCTTAAATTTTTTGAAAAATACTTTTTTTCACATAATTCTACATACAAATAAACACAATTTAAAAAAGATGGAAAAACAGAGTTGAGTAGACCTACATACTCAATCACACCCCACAAGGGGCGCTAGAGTGTCACCTTTAATAATGTTTGAAGCAAGGCAACACATTCGTAGTATTGCCGCAGATGATAGTGAAGCTAAGACATTGGAATAACTAAGTACCCTTGTAAAGAACGTCATCTGCTGTGTCGTTAAGGCTTGTTGGTAGCGTGACTAAGGCAGTGGAATAGCCAAACACCCTCACCAAGAGTATCACTTGATACGTAGGTAAAGTGAGCCGCCAACAATGACAAGAACCTTTGTCAGCGGCCCAGCCCCACCAAACATCTCGAACGTCACAGGCTGAAAATAATTATAAGTTTCCGATAATTCCTCATATTTTAGAATGTCGGAAAGAGCAAAAGAATCGCTAATTGTGACGTCTCAAATGGGACATCTGCCTGTAAACCTGGGGCACTGGGTAAGACCATCTGGCTTTTTCCCATCAAACTTTGGAAAGAAATTCAAGACGAATTCTTTAACGATGTTACACTCAGAATGGTAAACTAAGAGTTAGATGGATGTCGTGTTTGTTTATTTATCTGCCTGTTATTATGTGTGAAACAGGAGCTCCTGTTTCTGTGATGAAGGTGGACGATGATTAAGGTTCGACTTAAATCAGAAATGTTTATCCTTAAATGTATCTGTGTGTGTGTGTATGTATGCATGTATATATGTATACGTGTATACACACACACACACAGGTGGTTTTGTCAGTGTTGGATATCAGTGGATGCAATCTGGCCGGATGCTTAAGAGGTTCGCTTTGCAATCAATAATTCCCGGGTTCAATCCTATCCTTTGGCATCCTAAGTCTGTCCTTTACCTTAGCTTCTGGTCAGTGCATGCCTTGTAAGTGAAATTGGGTAGACAGAAACTGTTTGGAAACCAAACTGTCGCGTTGAATCTCCCTGTGAATTACATTAAGGATACGCGTGTCTGTTGAACGCCAACGAGCGTGCTGTTCCATTGATCGAACAGCTGGAACAATTATAGCCGAAACCGACGGAGATCCATTCCGTTGAACTCAAAATACAATCCTAACCGTTCAACCATGTTGTGCCCATGGCAGATGTTCAGTTAATGAAACATGAATGTTCATCGTAAAACCGACGAGGATCCATTATCACGTATTTTGTATTTTATGCTCACAAATGTAAGAAGCAACGTGTAAATAATAAATTTATGAAGGAACAGATGTTGGTTCATTCATTGTGAAACTGATTGTTTTAGTGTGATGTGTAAAATACACAGTGAATAAAACACGTGTTTGTAATAGATTTCAGCTAACTGGATTGCTGAGTGGAGTCTAGTAGATACTGCAATATGGTGGATGGTGGCGGTGGAGTTTAGTCGGGGGGAGGGGGGACAAATAGATGCCTGAAATACCACAACACCCAGTAAATTACTTATCACTCACACACACACGTGTGTGTATGTAATTATATATATATATATATATATATATATAAATGAAAAGTATATATATATATATATATATATATATATGCATGCATGCTACGTGGTGGGTGTGTAGCTCGACCTGCAAGTAATCACAGCTAAATCCACCATCTTATAAAAAAAGCCAACGGTAGAACACATTGGATAGAATAATGGAGTATAAGATACGCAGTGACCAAGCAAATGACTAGATGGTCATGACTGGAACGCTTTTGATCAGTGTGTATGCGTGTGTATGTATGTATCGGTTGACTGGTACTCGAATTTCACAGATGCTGGTTAATCATATTTCCCTCTCTATATATAGTTTTACTGTTATTACTATTAATTTTAGTTATTTGCTAATTAATTTCCACTCCATCTTATCCCCTCCCCAACTAAATGTTTATTTATATGAACATTTGATATATGATTCCATATACAACCCTAGTCACACATATATCTGGGCTTTTCTATTTAATTTGGATATTTATATATAAACTTGAACTACAGTAAATTTAAAATTAAATTAGCATAATAGACCTATATATGTACTCTATAATACACATATATATGTATGTATCTATCCACACATACACACACACACTATTAATTACATCTAGTAAGTGCATCTACAGTTTAACTATGGAGATATAACTGTTTACTTATCCAGTACAGTGGGTTATGCGTTGTGTATAGTATCTCTACCTATACACACACACACCACACACACATTTGTATCTCTACCTATACACACACACACCACACACACATAATTGGCAATTTGATCCATCCGGTCAGGAAATAAACCAACCAAACTAAACAAGATAGTTAGGATGTATATGCAGACAAAGACTTATATTATCTTGTTTCATCAGGTGATAAAAGTGTCATTTTATTTCTCGTATTGTGTTTCTTTTAATCATTACAATAGGTTCTATTCTTAATGGAAATTGGAACTGTTTGTCTTTTTATTTATGTTGTATTAAAAACTTGATGCGTTGAGGTTCATTTCCTTTCTTTTCATTTAGTTGTTCCAGAAAGAATTAGATTTTCTAAGAAACCAAAACAAAAGATTGGCATAATTATAGTTTAGTGGCCCTTCTCATTCTCGATTTGTTTACTCATAACTTTTTTAATAATTGTCTCTACTTTAGGCGCAAGGCCAGCAATTACGCAGTGCATTACTGGTACTTTATTTTATCGACCCCGTAAGGATGAAAGGCAAAGTCAACCTCGGCGGGATTTGAACTCAGATCGTAAAGGGACGTAACTATGCTGGAAAGCATGGCTCCGACCCTCTACTGATACTGCCAATCCACAATGAAATTTCGTTGAGGTACGTTTTCGAAGGTGTGGATTACGATTATACTCATGGTATTTAAAAGGAATTTTGTTTTTCCACCTTTAACAATGAATAACATTATGCTCCTGTAGAAAATTTGACAGCTTGGTTGGCCTACGACAAACACAAATCGAAAGTATTCAGTAATAAAAGCATAAATGGAAGGGGTGTGGGGGTGGGTGCTGTTGCTTTAAATTTCCTCAGTGTAATCTATACCTCTGAAAATGCATCTATGCAAAATTTCATTAATAAACATGTATTATTAAGTTATGAGGAAATAAAGTTGAGGGTGAGATAATTGTTTCTACTTTTGGCACAAGGCCAGCAATTACCCAATGCATTACTGGTACTTTATTTTATCGACCCCGTAAGGATGAAAGGCAAAGTCAACCTCGGCGGGGGGGTGAGATAATGCTAGTGTAGTTTATGCCAACTTTTAAACTAATGATGTATCTAATAAGTGTATTAGCTGTCATCTCTAATACACTGACTCTGGAGGCATAACTATTAATTACATCTAGTAAGTGCATCTACAGTTTAACTATGGAGATATAACTGTTTACTTATCCAGTACAGTGGGTTATGCGTTGTGTTACGGCGCCGTCTTCATTTTGTAATCATTATTGACCCTTTACGGATTGAGTTCAAAACCCGCCGAGGTTAACTTTGCCTTTTATCCTTACGGGGTCGATAAAATAAAGTACCAGTAATACACTGAGATAATTGTTGGCCTTGTGCCTAAAGTAGAAACAATTATTGACCCCAGTACTTATTTTTTCAAATTAGTACTTTTTTATCGATCTGTTTTTGTTGAACCGCTAGTTTACGAGATATAAACACACGAAAGTAAACAAACATGTGTGGATATATACACACACACGGTGGGCTTCTTCAGCGTCCGTCTGCAAAATTTTACTCATGGCATTGGTCATAGCTTAGCGAGGAATACTTGTCCATAACGCTTTGCAACCACGTGGTTGGAAAGCAAACTCCGTAACCACTCAGCCATACCTGCGCCTAGTATTATATAAAACGAAAAAAAAAATGTTTATGAACTACCTTGTATTAGATAGGTCGAAATTGGAATATTAAGTCGCCAATTTTCTACCCAGAAAATATTATTTACACTCTACTTAGAAGTATTGAGCGCTCATTCAGTTAATATTTAAATGTTTTAAGTATTATGGTATTTTCAACACTCGTTTTAATTATAGCATTTATCCACCAACGTGTTGTTAGTGAGCGGAAACTGTGAGAGAGACAGACAGAGAGGTGAACTATATATGATGAGGAAAGGTGAAGTTAACGAGTGCAGAAGGCGTGCTTAGCAACACAAGTGTTTCATAGATAAATATTGTTTCACAGATAGGAGGAAGTGAAAAGAATACAGAAACACTGCTCTTGTCTCTGGAACCGGCTAGAAACTGAAATATATACAGTGAACCTCCGTCACTTTCAACGAAGAATTTTCTGTGCTTGTTCAACGAGATAGTTTGTTTATGACGATTGCATGCAAGTGGCTGAGCAGTCCAAACACGCGTACCTAATGAAATTCTCGGAGGGATTCAAGTGATACTGTTTGATAAGTCTGGTCTTTTAAATTATAATTACAATCCATAGCGTTTCATACTCCATTGACGTAGTTTTCAGGGAGATTCATCGTGACACTGAATTATAGGTTAAGCCATGTTGGTTTGTAGTGTAACTGACTATTCCATAGACACGTGGACCTTTAAACGATCTCAGAGGGACTAAACATGACACTGGGACGAGGTTGGGCTTTTTAATTATAGGTACAGACTCTGCGTCTATTACAGTGTAAGCAGCTGAGCATTCTACAAATGCATGAACAATTGTACCTAGTTCTCGGGGAGATTCGGCGTGACACTGACAAAGCTGGTTCTTTTAATTATAGGAACTGTCCATCTTGTTTTGTAGTGTGACTGAGCATTCGACAAATACATGTATCATTAACGTAGGTCTCGGGAGATTCAGTGTGACACTGAAACAAAGCTGGTTCTTTTATTTATAGGTGCATCTACCCAATTTCCTTCACAAGTCATAGGTTTCAAATGGCATTGGCCCAAGATGCCACGCAGTTAGGTCGAACCTAGAACTAAACGATTGCGAAACAAACACCTTATCCATTCAGCAATCACAAATTCAACTATTTTCCAACACACATACTTTTGTAAAATAACTCTAATATCTATTTCAAATAGGTTAAAATGTTGAACCTCTAGATAAATATTTCGAATTATTAGACAAATTAATAATAAACTATTACTAGCATTAAGTTAGTTCAACAGAATGGTTAAGTAGAATAATTTAGTATGCAACTAGATTAAGTCGTAAATTAAGCTTCAATATTAATTTTATCCAATTTCCTATATTATTCGCCATACTGATGAGATTAACAATGTTCACTTATCCTGTTACATGCTACCTGTCTCTTTTGCATAACGTGTGTGCCTATGTATGTATGTGTAAGCGCAGGCATGATTAAGGAGTTCGCTTCGCAACCATGTGGTTTTAAGTTCAGACTTGAATGCAAGGGTTATGTGTGTTTTTCTATAGCTTTGAGTTGACTGTTTTGAGTGAAATTTTGGCTGACGGTCATTGAATAGAAGCCAGTTATGTACGTTCTTACATAAAATATCGTTCGACATGTGTGTGTGAAGGCGCATGACTTAGTGGTTAGAGAGTTGGATTCACAATCGTGAGGTTGAGTTCAATATCCGGACCACTGAATGTGTTGTCTTTGAACAAGACACTTTATTTCACGTTGTTCCAGTTCACTCAGCTGTAGAAATAAGTTACGACGTCACTGGTGACAAGCTGTATTGGCATTTACCTTTCCCTTAGACGACATCGGTGGAGAGGGGAGACTGGTATGCATGGGCGACTGTTGGTCTTTCTCAAAAACACCATGCCCGGGCTTGTCTCTGACGTGAACTTTCTAGGTTCAAAACTCATGGTCATTCGTGACTGGAGGGGGTGTTTATCTTTTTCATGTACATACATACACACTGTTTTATGTACATACATAGAAGGCTCAGATGTTAACTAAATAACACTTAATATATGTTGAGCAGAGTATATTTGTATTTTCCGAAAAAAAAAAGACAGGAGTGATAATGAACTTTCGTTGATGGCGCGTGCGTGCGCACCTGTTTTCGAAATAGTTTCATTCTAACAGGCAAAAGTGACTTCAGTACTGTAGGAAATAGTTCACGTTCATGCCGTTCACATTAGTGACGTAAATAAAATGAAATGGTTCTAATCAGAGCAACATGTTGCCACCCGCCTCTATCGCCACGGTTACCGTATAAAACCTTAACACGATATTATAGATAACATTTGAGATAGATATGTTTAGCTATATCCTAAATGGGAGATGTTATTAAACAGATGTGAACCAACACGGTCTTTTATCATTTATCACGTACTACAAGTAGTGGAAGAAAGAAAAATACACAGGCACAAGCAGACTCGTGCATTCAATGTACACCCCAGGCTGAAAAACTTGAAAATTTAAAAAAAAAAAAGGAATTAGAAACCATGGTAAATGTCACAGAACTTCATTGATGGGTTTTGTATTTTATTTTTAGTTTCTGTATTGTTTCTTTTTAAAGACATTGCATGAAACGGATTTTTTTTTTCACGTACGTCCTGTCATTATATAAGAGACGATAAAATAACTACTAGTAACGCACTGGGGCTAATTTAATCGACTTTGCCCATCGACTTCAAATTGCTAGCTTTGTGTCAAAAGTAGAAACTTATATTACAGATTGTGTTGTCATTGCATACACCAGAGCCAGTGCCTTGATATTTACCACCCTTGCTGGTTATATAATGTGCACCTGGGTATTTTGCGCCCTATGTCCTTGATATTTAACGCCCTTGGATAGCCATACAGTGTTTGCCCTCCAGAGGCCTGACATGGAGGGGAGCGCCACTTGACCACATCATAAACAAATTTACTCCAACAAAGGCAAGAAAGATGCAGTTGTAATTTTCATGTATTGTTTTCAATGAAACAATTAACGAACACGAATGGTATTTTTGAGCTGATTTTATGGTTATCTGAAAGATGGGTGTTAGATGTTTGTGCAGGGGCACAATTTCACTGCTTGTTAGCCATTCTCCCAAATAAAAAAATTTGAACAAACTTTTTGATAAGCTATCAAACATGGTTTTTGACACTTCTTTCTCTAAACATATTAAGTAAATTAATATTCATTTTCCACTACACAGTTCACACTCACCCACGCTAAATCGTGTTACTGGTCATAACGTCATACCACCCTTTGTATTTTGGATATTTCCAAAACACAACTACACAGAAAATATGTTTCGTGATTTATTTATTGATCGCAGGAAATTCTAATATATTTTATTTAATTATACAAATTCAAAGTTCAGTAATGTGCCTCTCTCAGATCTGGATGCTTAGTTGACCTTACTTTAACGCCGCCTCTGCATATAGGTTGTATTAATTAATAAGCTACATAGAATATTGTGTTTAATTACATTAACTCATATAAGCAGAGAAAATGAGCAAGAAGAAAATAATGAAACACTTCATACTTTGTTTGAAGTGACGTCCGAACGAGTATCCTCCACTACCAACTAACTTGCCTTCCGCCGACAGGATAGAGAATGCATTGCCCCGGGGGACGGCGAGGGAGATGCGCAGAAAGACACACCACCTCGCAGGACTCGCACCTGCGGGCGGCCAGTCCGCCCTTGGTATTTAAATAATATAACGTCTTCCCTAACCTAAATTATAATTGACACCCCCATCTCCCATTCCAGTTAAATGTATTAAATAGCGTTTATCCACAATTGTAGATGAAATAAGGTAAGCATGCATGTCAAATTCAATCGCACTAATTAAATCTCGTAAAATGGAAACATTTAAAAGAATCAGCTAGCTATTATTTGTAATTCCAACAACGGAAATTAGGAATTTTAAGTGAGAAGAATGTGAATTGGTGATGTTCATTGCGTTTCCTATGGCGAACTCAAAGCATAAATTAGATTAGTGGACCCTATCCCTATTCACGACTTTGTTTCCGCAGTATTCTCTCAATGCGTATTTTTTAATCAAATTTTGTAGACACATCTCCATGAGATAGATTACAATTACTTTGAGGAAATATAAAGGTTTTATTTTTATCTTTCGCAATTTTGTTGTAGAAATGACACTACGTTCAGTTATAGGGATAACATTATTGGACCGAATATGTAATATTGAGTTTCTTTAAATGGATTCCCCCACTCCCCTCCTCATTCTCCAAGATAGCCGACTGAATACACATGTGTATGTATGTTTTTTTTTCTCGTTTTCCCCATTCCTTCCTCTCATTACTCTTTACTTTCTATTTATCTTCTATTTCTAACTCTGTCTTTTGATGAAAGACTAGTTTCCGAAACGTTAAAACTCTCTTCCTGCTATTTTAAGCGTTAGACTAATATATTTTTCCATGTACTGTACCGTTTGTTTTGTTATTACTTGTACATACATTTCCACCAACCGTTAACCTAATGTAACTGTAAAAATTGCCTCCTGTGTTCTGTTTGTTCATTTTTCAACTAATATATATATAACACTGACAGAGAACGATAATTTCTGGTACGAATGAAGGTATTTTAAATCACTTAGAACATCTCCCGTTTTTTCCTCTTATGTTCCATGCAGTCGTGGATTAACCATTAACCAAAATAAGCAGGTACTTAGGGCCTCAAAATAATCAAATGAGGTTTTTGTTGTTGTTGTTTTTTTTAGACCTTCTGGTGTGTTTTTTTTCACAAGCCATCAAAAAACACACGCACACATCCACAGCGTAGGGATTCACCAAGTTTCACTCCAGCTTTAGCTCCATAAATTCTACTGAAAAGTTTAGAACATTTGTGACAGGCGGACAAAAAAGGCTGATAGCATGATTATATTTGATACTTTTTTTTCTTTCTCAGCAACATGAATTCCAAACTCAGCCAGATGAAATAAATTGTTCAACTAACTTTTGAACTAGGGCGTAATGTTACAAGCTCGACTTACAATAAAATAAAGAAAAGCTTGGCACATTTCTGGCCATAATTTGTGTGTGCGGTGAGGAATAAGTAGGCGGGATTTTTTTTTTTTCTTTTTCAATCTGGCTATATATTCTGTGATTCTTGTAATTCGTCGCCACTTGGATCTGATATCCATTTCTTCTAAAATTTTGAATTTTGTTTGTTACTTTCTTTATTTCTTCTCCATTATATCAACTATATTTGTCATAATTTAAGCATCAGTTTCATTGTTGTCATATTTCCGTTGAATCATCTCATAGATCATAGTATTATTTTAGCTTTGTTAAATTTGATATTTGACAAACCGTTGAGCATTACCAAATGTAATGGATTTGAGACCATTTTCCGGGATTATCCCTTACTTCAAATTCAAACTAACATTATATAGCCCTAACCCAGTAAATTAACCCAATTCTTTTTTGTTAGTCACTTTAGAACAATTAAAAATATTCTGGCACATTTTGTACCTCAGTTCGAAAATTTACTCAAAAGAGGTAATTGATACATTAATGTAGCATTAAGTATCAGTTTGACTCTGTTGTGGAAAGAGAATGGTAAGAGTGGTAGTGTTGATTTTCTTTAAACCTACGTTGTTAGAAAAACATTGTTTATCTTCAAATTATGAGTTTAAAATACATGAAAGACTAAAGGCCCAGCCATGGAGTAATACGGCCCAGCTTGTATGGTCTCTATGACAACCTAATTCCGTTTGTATACGTCAATGGGCATGCCAACAGTGACTTATACTTAAGAGGTGTAGAAAAGACAGCAAATTTTGAGCAGCCATTGCCTAACGATCACATACTAAGGATTTTTGGCTTGACCAAATCACGAATGAAGAGTCATGGAATGTTCCGTGCTGAGTAACACCGGGTGCCATCAATGTAAGACGGCATACTATGCTCGGTCACCTGCTATGCATGCCAACGAAGAGACAAATATGAACCTCTTTCGAGTGGGAGAGAAGTTGGCAAACATTGTTCTGGATTAGGTACGGGTTTGAGATATAGCTTTCGACCCAAGCTGGTTGGTTAGCGAAACTATGCTAATGCTTAAAATTGATAATCTACCGCTAATCAAATATTGCCATTTCAAAAATAAACTCACATTGATCAGAGGTTAGCTTTACTCTCTGGAAACTTTTAAAAAATACCGTATTTACTCGTGTAAAAGTCGAGCTCTCACTTTTGCCCCAAATCCAAAACTTGAATGTTTTCACGTTCTTCGCAGACAACAAATAGATGAACATTTGTGAATCTGTGTTATCTTGAACATAAATGTTATGACGAGGTGAAAATTTGTGTAAGAGCTACGTGGCCCTGTTTTTGTAGTATGAAATGTTTCCATACATAGAAAGAAGCATCGGTATTATTATTATCGGTAGAGGGTCGGACGCCATACTTTCCAGCATAGTTACGTCCCTTTACGATCTGAGTTCAAATCCCGCCGAGGTTGACTTTGCCTTTCATCCTTACGGGGTCGATAGAATAAAGTACCAGTAATGCACTGGATCATTGCTGGCCTTGTGCCTAAAGTAGAAACAAGTATTATTATTGTAATTCAATTGTTTTACTTTTCTTCATTTAGAATTCATTTGGGCTTTCGTTTATCGATACGTGATTTTGTATTGTGCTGTAAATTCCAGCCTCACAAGAGTAGTGTTTGTTTAATAGTTGACCCTATAAATTTAATCTCCCTTCCCGAAAAGTCTAAAAAATTCGCTTCTTGCATGTAAATGTTTTGTTGGCTTCGGTGTGTTTACGCAGAATCTTATTAAATTTGCAACACTCCGTTTTTAACCTATTTTGTTAGTGGTGTAGGATGTCTCTACTGAACATA
The DNA here is from genome assembly GCA_964016885.1 of Eledone cirrhosa. Classification (NCBI taxonomy): domain Eukaryota; kingdom Metazoa; phylum Mollusca; class Cephalopoda; order Octopoda; family Eledonidae; genus Eledone; species Eledone cirrhosa. Next base: position 58,318,693 of record OZ024741.1, read on the forward strand.
TAGATCTTTCTTTCTATTCATACACATTTACAGCAGCTGAAAAAAAAATGAGGGGGGGGGGGCATGCACACTCAATTACATTCCACAAGTGAGGTCGCTGAAGTTTCCTTCTATCAATTTTCAGTGATCTCAAAACAATCGCGATGCTGTGGGTCATAACGGGGTTAATGCACTGAAGTAGCCACGGACCTTCGCGAGCAGGTGATACTCGTGAGGTAAGACCAGCCGCTAACATAACAAGAAACTTCTTGTCAGCGACACAGCTCCCCTCAAACATATTGAACGTCTCAGGCTAAAACAACAATAATAATTCGTAGTATTTCAGAATTTCCTGTTTGTCTAACGGCGGCGTCCCAAATGTGACATCTCCCTTTAACACTAAGTCGAAGTGTAAGGTAAAACCATCTTGCTATTTCCTATCGACCCTAGTCAATACGGCTAACCCGATTAACCCCATTACTCAGAAGTCACTGCTGCAAAGGTCTTAAAGTTAACTTCAGTATGTGTTTACCCGGATTCTTGTACTCTATTTTTAACTTATTTCATTGGCGTTGGATGTCGTGACTGAACAGATTTAGTTTCATATAATTTTCATCTTTCTATTTTATAGTATCCCTCTACTCGACTTTGTTCCTTCATAACCTTCCTAATGCATATTTTTTCTTTGCAGAAAAATAATTTTTAACGTGTAAATTACGATTATATTTATAAAATTAAGAAGCAACATTTTTGCAATTCATTGTTGTAGAAATTATACGTTCCTGATTGGCAGTATCGGCAGAGGGTTGGACGCCATGATTTTCAGCATAGTTAGGTCCCTTTGCGGTCTGAGTTCAAATCCTGCTGAGGTTAACTTTGCCATTCATCCTTACGGGGTCGATAAAATAAAGTACCAGTAATGCACTGGGATAATTGTAGAAAAGTAGAAACAGTTATTACATTCCTGATTGGCAGTATCGGTAGAGGGCTGGACGTCATGCTTTGCAGCATAGTTACAGCCCTTAAAGGTCTGAGTTGAAATCCCGCCGAGATTTAACTTTGCCTTTCATCCTTACGGGGTCGATGCACTGAGGTAATTGTTGGCTTTGTGCCAAAAGTAGAAACAATTGTTGATTAACATAAAATTGGAAGGCACGTACGACAAACAAAATTGGGAGATTTGCAGACTTGTTAGCACTTCGGATAGAATGTTTCGCGGTATTCATCCCGACTCTCTGAGTCCCATGGATGCTAGTATCAGTCCTATACTGAGTTGATTCTTACACTTTATCACTTCTCCCACAAGCACACACCCTTACTATCTCTTCGCCATAACTTGTTACAGCGTGAAAAAAAAAAAAAAAAGACTACAGGTATGTATGTTTGAGATTCAATATAACAGGTGTTAATAACAATCATAAGTATCCCTATGGTATTTTAGGCTGTGATAATGTCACAATTACTTTAATAACCCTGTGAGAACGCTAACGCTGGTGTTTGTTTTTTATCCATCTCCAGTGACGTTTACTCACTGGGTACAGAGGGTTAGTTGCGCTCTCTCTCTCTCTCTATATATATATATATATCTATATATATATATATATATATATATATATATATATATATATATATATATATCGTGACCTTAGAGAGATGTCTTAATGAAGACTGCCTAGGAGTCTCTCGCTCCACGCACACACAGAATATATATATATAAATTTGAGCGACTTCCGTCCGTCACACACTAGAATTGACAGAGGAAGGGGTGTGTGATGACGTCACGCGCTAGAGATGATTGATGAAGGGAGGAGTAATGGCAAAGTACAGAAAACTGTCTAACATGAATGTGTTTGCGCATAATCATACACGCGTCGGCGTGTTGAGAACAATTCAGTTCTAACTTTTGGATAAATGCATTCGATGTTCAGAGAATGGGATTCCAAAGCCTTTTCTTACTTAAAAAAGCTTCAAGCACAGGCATCGCTTGATATGACATATTTTTGCGTGCATGGTATTGCTGGCTATAGGCAAGTCCCTAGCAGGACTAAAAAGCCACGTCCGTGATGCTGATGCTTAAGTATCAAGCGATGGCAATACTCGAAATCGAGCTGCAGCCATCATATATATATATATATATATATTAATAAAAAGAATTCCAACTTTGTCTGATTTACTCGTTTTATTTACAATCCTTTAAAATTATAATGGTATTAGAATGAAATAGTATGGTAGAATATTAAATGTTAAGTGTGAATTGAACAAGTACTTCATGCTTTCGCAATCATATTCTGTGGCGACAGTCAAGTTTGCAATTTTCAAGCTGAAAATTGCAAACTTGACTGCAAGAAAAAACTAGGTGTGCACACGTTAAAATGTGTGTGTATATATATAGATAAGCAAAAGGGATATTCAATTTGTTGGTAATTCAACAAATATAGATGTTTATAACTGATTCAAAGCACTCGACAGCTTTTCTGGAGTATAATATTTAATATCATTGTGTGTGTGTATATATATATATATATATATATATATATATATATATTATTTGAAATGTAAGCTATCGCCGTATTTTGACTAAAGAAATTATTTAGCCTGATAGTGGGGTTAAGAACCCCCGGAGAAATGGAAAAAGATGAGTATTGACGTACGTCAATACTCATCTTTTTCCATTTCTCCGAGGGTTCTTAATCCCATTTTCTTTAGTAAAAAATACGGCGATAGCTTACATTTCTAATAATTTTAAACCAACTGGATGTTTCGAAAATATTCTTACTTGATATATATATATATATATATATATATATATATATATATATAAGATGTATGGTAGGTCGTATGTGAACGGCCTGTGTCAGAAAAAGGGCTGGCGCCACAAAGTGGAATGACTAATCACCAGTGACCCCTTTTACACTATTCCCCTATCTAATTTAAAAGGCTTACTCTATGCAAGTAGAGAAAAGAACGGATACGGTTGTGAATGAGAGAAAGAAAGGTGAACGTGCGTGAAATAGAGTAGATGTATATATATAATTATATAGCCTAAAAGAAGACATGACAAGTAAGGCCGGTTTAGAAAGAGAGTATTCATTTGAAGTAAAATAAGTAATGCTTAAAACAGAGCATAATAGACACTGGCGTGAAAGATAGAAAGAAAATGAAAGGAAAAAAAACTAAAAAGAAAATGTGATCTGGCTATGTCCTGTCTCGCATTCCATCCATACACCAGCTAAGATCTAAAATACATTGGTCTTTATTTAGAAACGCACGTGGAGATCGGCGCTTGCTTCTTCGACCTCCCTCCCACTTTCCGTCCACTAAACTTTCTCTTATCTAAACATTACGCACCTCTTCTACTACGTCAATTGATAAAACTTTCTTACCAAGAAAGAACAGTTTTTTTTTTTTTCGCTAGCTTTAAATGTAACCTGTGAAGGTGACGGTTTGGCTCACGATTATAAAGTTGTGAGTTCGGTATCCGGACCAGGCAACACGTTGTGTCCATGTCTAACAGTATTGCCTCAGTCTAGTTATGATTATATTCATATATATATAATATATATATATAATATATGTGTGTGTGTGGTATACTAAACCTTTACTTAACATATTTCGAAAATAAAACCTGTCTATTGTTTTCGAATAATTTTTGTAAGTATTTTGAAAGTATTTGGAGAAATTTAGTCGTATAATTTTCTCATTATTAAGCTGGTGTTAAGAATAAAGTTTCTTACATAAAACTATAGTAGGTTTTTGGAGAAATATTAACACTTTAAATTTGTATTGTAGAAACAGAGGTAGTTTCATATGGTACAAAACAGAATAAGAGAATACCTACTGGGTAATACCCCCCCCCCCCCCCTCCTACTAACTATAAAAAGTTATAGTCCTATGCCAAACTACCCACTACTACTATTAGAATTAACATATCTTTTGTGAACTTTTATATACAATTAAAAAATCTTTTATCATTTTAAAATTAAACATCTGGTCTATTAAAAAATCATGGAGGTGAAGGAAGGTCTGTTGGTGGGGGCTGAATACTTTTGTTGCTGTTAATATTCACATTGATAAACCTGAAAAATAGGTTATCAGATATTGTACTGTCCTTAGTTGTGGAAACCGAGCCCCACCCATTGGCTTTTTTTAGGCAAGCAAGGTGTTTGTTTTCCATGTTCAGAACGATAATGGAAAACAAATAACTAGTTTGCTTTCAAAGCTTTTTTCTTGTCATATCTTCAATGTTATTTTTTTCATTTTTTTCTTTTACTGGTTTTAATCCGACTACAGGCATGCTGGGGCACCCACCTTAAAGGGATTTAGTCAAATCATATCCACTCCCAGGTCTTGTTTTATCAATCTTTTTTTTTTTTTTGCGGCGTTAGAACAGGTATCCAACTGAAGAAAACTGACAGTTGTGTCGAAGGTATCTTACTGCTGGTGCCATAACATGCACCTAGTTCACTCTGTAAAAGAAAGAAACTATGCTAAAGAAAGAGTTGAGGACTCATCACTTGTATTGAGGACACATTTAATGCTGCAGCCATAATAAAATTCACTCAGTATACTCTGTAAAAGTGTTGATGTTGGGAAGAAACCATACCAAAGCTGGAATGTATGTGAGACTGATAATTCTGAAGCTACAGCTGTTTGTAAGGTGTATGTTTTAAAGTGTTTATATTTATCTAAAAATCATAATTTTATGTGAAAACTTTTGTCATGTGTTCCAAACACTAGTTTAATAGTGAGAAAGTTAGTTATGCTAAATGTCTGCAAATGCTTGATTATTTTCAAAATGATTTGAAAATCATGGACAGTGTCTTTCATTAGTAACAAAAAAGGTTAAAACAAAAGTGTATGAACATAAACTGCAGTTTTTATATAAAAGTTATTAAAGAATAGCATAAAATTATGTCCTATACAGGTTATATAATTAGTTTCATTAGCAATTCATCATTAAATCACACACCATGGATAGCTTTTTGATTGCCATTCAAGACAATTATGTAACAAATTATTTGAGTTAAACCTTTTTAGATTTAACTCTGTTAGCTAATGATTTAAGATAAATTAATGGTAATTGCAAAACCTAATGAGCTAACATTCAACTTAATTGTTTGTACAGCTTTTTACTTGTCAATAAAATGTGCAAAGACAAAAAGAATAAAATTAGAATAAATGGAACAAACAAATTTCACCGAAAAATCGTTTGTCTGATGATATTCTAATGAATTAGAGAATTATCGCTAGCAGCAAAATAATTTTGGTCAAGATTCTTCAAATAAATTTAATGAAATAATCCCAGCAGGTTTTAGATTAAACTAATGAAGAACATGATGAGAACCATATGTTAGAATATAAAATGATGCAACTAAATCACTGCAACTATTTTTAGAATAATTAAGACTTTTTATCTCAATGAACAAAAATAAAATTTTTTTCTATTCTGAACCATCTATTTGGTGGGTTTTTTCATGTATCATTTTAGCTATTAAAATTGGTGATTCTGTTTTATAGAAACAGAGCTGGTTTTGACCAAGCTGGTATCAAAAGGGTTATTCCCAGTATTTGGCATTTGACTGGTATCATATTTTATTGATCTTGGTCTGGAAAGATGAAAGAAAAGCTAAGTTGACCTTAGTTGGATTGAAAACTCAGAACTTAAAAGACTGTAACTAAATTTTACTGCAAGGCATTTTTTTAAATTGACACGATTTCAGAAATGACTGCAGCAGTAGTGCAGTACCATTTAAAGATAGTTATGTTGTTATAAAAAAGAAAAAAAGCTGAATCTTTATCAACAATGAACTTCAGATAGAATGAAATAAAAAGCCAGGAAAATTTCAGAATACGATCAATAAGGGTGATCAAATGTGACAAATATACAACCATTTTAGGTATGTTAAACTACTTAACGATTCATTTAACACAAAGTATCCTGTTGTTTTCATTTAAAATCATACCCCTTGTTAAAATAATATACATCACACACATTCATGTGTGTGTATGTAGAACAGCTTTGCTTTTTTTTTTTTTTTTTTTTTTTTCCATTATGCTAGAAATGATTGTTTCTTTAAATGGTATTTAAACCCTTTTATTACCATATTTCTAATGAACAACACTGCCTCTGATTTTCAAATCATTTTGAAAAGCATCAAGAATTTGGAAGGATTTTAGTAATGTAACTAAATTTCTTAAACATCACTTAACAAAGGTTATAATTGAAGGCTTTTAGATAAATATAAATATTGTAAAACAGTTTTGTATCATAGAACCAAGGGTGGTCTGGTATGAAAAAAGTAAAACATAAAGTACCTTGCTGTTGTTTCATTAAAAATAAATCCTTCCCCACATTAGTATATAAAAATGAAGGCAATTTTTCCCATCAGGTAGCTTATATACCCTGTTAATAGACTGTTTTCTGTATGAAAAAAGAAAGACAAATTTCTAATTCAATTTTCAAACTTTACCTACAATGGTAAGTAAATATTGTGGTAACTGAAAAGTTATACCGATGTAAGTTCACAATTAGCAAGATCAGACAAATCATCACTGATATAATCCAGGAAGGTAGTTAAGAATCAAACTTCATTTAAGTAAATTATGTAATGGAGCTCAAGCAAGGTCTGTAACTTTTGTTTAGAATGTCATTTTATTTTTGTAGAAACATGTTGGGATAATAAAATGACTTAACCTTTGCCTTTTTGCATATTATATATATATATATATATATATATATATATATATATATATATATATATATACAGTATATATAATCACCATTTAATGTTTTTCTTGCTAGCACAGGTCAGACAGGCCGTTATAGCCCATAATCAGTACAATTAGAGCTGACTTCTAGTTGGGTCGGGGAGGGGGATATCTTGGTTACATATGTTCCCACACACCTTCAGAGAGTGCACCTGGTGCATTTTATTGTGACACAGGTACTAGGGAGGTTGTCATGTTTTTGAGACAGCTAAACACTTAAGTGTATTCCATAGGTAATGTGGTAACAAAAAAGTTAAGTGATATGAAAAAATATTTTACATTGTCTCTAAATAGAAAATGACATTTCTCTGACATGTCCACATTTATCTGGAATGTGTGTGTGTTATTAAGAAAAAATTGATAAGATATATCCTTCTTTTCTAGCATTTCTACCTGTTAGTATTTAAAGTCATAGACTGATAATTAGCGACCTCATAGTCAGGACGAGACGTACTCGACAGCAGAAGAGGACTATCCTCAGGAGAAAAATATAGAAGCTAAAGGACCCCACAGCCAGAAATAAATTTCAAAGCATATTACTTGATGCTTTCGACAGTAAGGAAGAACATTTAGAGTCGGACAATATAGAGGGACAGTGGGAATTTCTGAAAGCAAACCTGCTGATGGCGACAGACGAAGTCTGTGGCTGGAGCAGGCCTGTAGGCAGGAGGAGAGTAACATGGTGGTGGAACAGTAAGGTGGAGGGGTCAATTAAGGCCAAAAAGCAGGCTTGGAAAGTATGGCGGGATGGGGGAAGTAGAGAAGACTATCAAGTGGCCAGGAGGGAAGCTAGGAGACAAGTGTACTTAGCAAGAAGGGAAGCTGAGGAAAGAAAGTTCAAGCATGTTCTACAACGCGAGGACCAAAAACGTGAGGTGTTCAGGATTGCTAGGCAATGCGTCAAGGAAAACCGTGATATTGTCGGGGAGAAGTGTGTACTTAACGATGATGGCATACTTGCCATCACCGACGCTGATAAGAAGGTAGCTTGGAAGTGTCACTATGAAAGGCTACTAAATGAGGAGAATAAATGGGAGAAAGACAGTCTCCCCCATATCGACCCAATAGAGGGACCAGCAGTGTTAGTCGAGGGGAGTATAGTAAGTAAGGCAATGAAGACGGGTAAGGCGGCTGGGCCTTCGGAAATAGTTGCTGAGATGCTGAAGGCATCTGGCACGGTGGGACACACCATGGTCACCCGCATAGTTAACCAAGTCGTACAGAATGGGGTTGTTCCGAAGGACTGGCATAGCAGCATCATCGTTAACTGTTATAAGGGTAAAGGAGATGCCCTAGATAGGAGTAACTATAGAGGCATTAAATTAATTGACCAGGTCATGAAGGTCACGGAAAAAGTAATAGCACAACTAATCAGAGAGAGAATTGACCTAGATGAAATGCAGTTCGGGTTTGTGTCAGGCAAAAGTACCACAGACGCTCTTTTCATTGTACGACAACTACAGGAGAAGTACCTAGCTAAAGGTAAACCCCTCTACTTAGCTTTTGTCGACTTGGACAAAGCCTTCGACAGTCCCCCGCTCCATTATCTGGTGGGCTCTTAGAAAACTAGGCGTTGACGAATGGCTTGTGAGTGCTATACAAGCCATGTATAAAGAAACAGTCAGCAAGGTTAGAATTAACAACGAATATAGTGAAGAGTTTAGCGTAAAAGTTGGCGTCCATCAGGGCTCTGTTCTCAGCCCCCTACTATTTATTATTGCCCTTCAGGCTATAACAGAGGAGTTCAAGACCGGCTGCCCATGGGAACTCCTATACGCAGATGACCGGACACTCATAGCGGAATCAATGGCCGAGCTAGAGAAGAAATTCCAAACATGGAAGCACGGCCTAGAATCAAAAGGACTTAAAATTAACCTGGCTAAGACTAAAGTTCTAGTTTGTAGGAAAGAAAATAAGGCGGCGGTCCCTTCTGGGAAATGGTCGTGCTCGGTGTGTAGGAAAGGCGTAGGTAGAAACTCCATTTTATGTCCTAAATGCAAAGTATGGGTGCATAAAAGATGTAGTGGGATCACAGGTAAGCTAACTAAGAACATAGATTTTACATGTGGCCGGTGCTCTGGTCCAATAAGTAGCAGCAAGTGCCCACAAAATACTAGCTCTTTCAATTGCGCAGAGGGTTCTATAGAAATAGTGGACAGCTTCCGTTACCTGGGTGATAAAATCAGCAGTGGGGGAGGGTGCTCTGAAAGTACAGTAGCTAGAGTCAGAACTGGTTGGAAAAAGTTCAGAGAGCTTATACCACTATTAGCTGCTAAAGGGTTCTCCCTAAAAATGAAAGGCAGGTTGTACGATGCCTGCATCCGAACAGCAATGTTGCATGGCAGTGAGACCTGGGCATTGTGTGCAGAGGATATATGCAGACTAGAGAGGAACGAAGCTTGCATGCTCCGCTGGATGTGTAACAGTAATATACGTGAACGGCAAAGCATAAACGAACTAAGGAAAAAATTAGAAATAAGAGGGATCAGATGTTGTTTACTCGAGAGAAGGCTATGTTGGTATGGACACGTGATGCGCATGAAAGTCGATAGCTGTATAACAAAGTGCAGGGCAATAAAGATAGACGGTAGCCATGGAATAGGCAGACCTAGAAAAACCTGGGACGAGCTGATAAACTCCGACCTCACACACTTACACCTCTCCAAGACAATGTCACTGGACCGAGACCTTTGGCAGTACTCAGTAACAGAGAAGACCCGCCTTACCTAAATACATAGTAAAACCTACTACAGCCAGTAGGCATCTCTAACAAAATACCCCAATCTTTTTGAAAATAATGGATGGATTTAGTAATATAACTTACTTATTGAGATAGAAAAGTGTTTCCATAAAATTATGGTGGAAGTTCTATTTAAAAACAAATAGTGAAGGTGTGTGGCCTCATGGTTAAGGGTGTTAGATTTACAATCATAAGATCATGGGTTCAATTCTTGACCCAGCAGCATGTGTTCACGTTTTATGATAGGACTGGGGCACTATCCTTAAAACACCCACAAAACTTCCTAAGATACCTCATAGAGGGGAAGCTGAATGATCCTCATTCATATACATATGCCCACACCAGTGCAGTCTTCTTTCTCTCTTGCATACTACATCTGATTTTTCTTATAGTCAGCTTTTCTCTCAGTTCATCCAGACCTGATCAGTTATACATACATCAATGCTCACCATCCTTTGCATACCTTCTGCATTTATTGCCCATGTTTCACTTCCCTGCAATATTGCAATTCATATAGCTGGCATTTTGTTCGTATGTCTACGGTATCTTACTGGGATTAATGGTGTTCTTACTAAGTCTGAGCATCTGCCACATTCAAAGTTTACCTTTTCTGTTAGCCTACCTGCTATCCCACTACATTTTTTGTGTACATCATATAGAATCCCTACCTATTCCTTTTATTCATGGTCATTTCCTTACACACAAGTTACTGCATTTTCTCAATGCCTCATGCCAGGATACAAGGGTTGTCTTGAAAAGTTCATAGGCTGACCAAGATACTCTCATGGAATGACAAAATGAGATTTATTTTCCAACATAGTCTCTGGAAAGAAACAATGCATTTATTAAGAGTTGAAATTAATGCATGTAAGATTTCAGAGTTTTAGAATGACTCCTTCATAGTCAGCTGACCCTCATACATAAGTTGTCTGGAAAAAATTTTTAACCTCGATTAACTGAGACATTTTATTGATAATTATTATTTTGAGAATTGGTAACAAGCTGTAGAATTTTAAAATAAAAAAAAAAGTAACAGGGTTATTTGTTGTTACAGAAAGGTCTGGGTAGTATATAATGAATATAATTATAACATTAGCATTTATTCCAAGATAAATTGATGTTGAATTTTATTTTATATAAGTATACATTTTATGGCTTGCCAAGCTGAATTATTTTTAATATATAAGGAATAATGTTCTGCTGAGAAAGTCAAAGTAGTGTTTAGAAGTTTTTTTTTTTTGCTTTATTTTAGTCAAACTATTAATTTTAATTTTTTTTTTTTTACTTTTTTCAGGATTAAAGGTAATTTACAGATATATAAACACACACACTTATTTGAAATGTAGCTGTCCCAACGTAAATGACTATAATAGTTGAGAAAAATGTTTAAAGTACATATGCAGGGTGTCTGTCTCTACTTTTTTTGTTTCCAGAGATATTTTATCCAATTTTCTCAACTTTTTCAAATTAATAATGGAAATCAGCTCTTAGCACCCTCTACACTGGGATGATATTTCAAATTTCCCAATCTAAGTCAACTGGATATACTACATACACGCACACATACATACATAATCATCCTTATCATTTAACAGGTTTTCCCTGATAAGCATTGGATACATTGCCACAGGTAAATCAAGTGCTTAGCCAGAACCACTGACCTCTATAGATTATACTGGATGTGTTTTATTGTGGTTCCAGCACTCTGAGTTGACGAGTCCTCTCGACCCTTTGTTTCGCAGTTTTCTATGGCTAGATACCCTTCTTATCACTAAGTATATTAGAGAGTGTACAGGGTGCATTTTTGTTGTGCTTTGACTGAAGGGTCTTCTCAAGCATTTTTAGCAATGGTTTCTATGAGTTAAAGCCATTCCTAACACCAACCACTTTACGGAGTATACTAAGTCCATTTTATGATGGCACCAACACTAGGGAGGTGGGGGGGGGGGATGATGAATTGTCCCAAATGAGCCATGTTTGAGGGGGAGTAGGATAGTGGCAGTAAGAAAGATGATAGGCATAATGTCATGGGTATGCGACAATATATAGGGGGAAGGATGACAAATATGTTGTGGGTGTATAACAGGTGTGCTGGGGTTTATATACACAAACACATACATTTCATATTATTTTTAGTTCTCATACAAAGAAATGGCCATGAACTTGCAACTTTTTAAAATATATTAAATCCGATTTTAGATAATTTGCTATAAATATGAAAATAATTTGAAATATATCTGAGATTTTAAATGTCAAACGGTTCATTTAATAACTGATTAGAAATTAAAAACAAAAATGTATTATTATTTATTTTTTTAATTTTTCAGAATTTATTGAAATAGCTATGTAGTTAGTAGTGGCTATTTGAAGCAAACAGAATATTGGGTATTTTCTGAAAATGTCCCTGACAACAAACAACTGGTTAGATAATTAGTAGAAACAACTATATTTTTGTTACCTTAAACCATTGATCAATATCTAATTAGCTTTGCTTTGCTTCAGCCTGATTGATTGGATGTTGTGGTGGTTGCTTCACACCACTTCATAACTATAAACAATACAACCGACTCTATGAATATTGATTTTAATGTCTTTTTACAAGTTTTAATTGAACAGATTCTCTAAAATGACTACAAGCAATTTTATGTTAAAAAGTAAAAAATAATGGAATGTTGTCTCGAAAGAAATATGTAGTACAATTTGCACACGTAACATTACATTAACATTGATTTAAAAAAAAAATTATATTTTATATTTTCATCTCCATTTTTTAAAAACAATTTATTATTGCTATAAGCTGGATTATATTCTCTAGGCTAATCTAGGCGCTTTGCCCTGGACATGTGATAGTATACGTTTAGCTTTTCAAACAAGGTCACAAAGTAAAACTATAGATAACATTAACTGTTTTGTTAACACATTTCCCTTGAGAGACATTGTGTATCATTTTGAAATTTATCAAAAATTTGGAGGGATTTAGTAATTTAACCAACTTATCTGGTGTTCTGAACCTAAGTTCCATTGTGATGGAAGATTTTTAGATAAATATAAACATTTTAAAACAAACAACTTATCATGTATAGAAAGGTGTGGTTTGATATTTAAACAGTTAAGTCAGGTGTAGCCTTCCAGCTAAGGTCATAGAGTAAAGATATGATGAATTACACATGTTTAAATCAGGCTCCTTACAAACCCAGAAAATTTAGTATCCTGAGGGCATCATTATAATTAGCTAATTAGATTAGAGCTGTTAAATAAATAAGTATATAGGTACAGGCATGGCTATTTGGTGAAAGAGTTCACTTTGCAACTTCGTGATTTAGAGTTCAGTCTGATTGCTTGGCATGTTGGTCATGTTTATATTCTTAGATTAGCCAACATAGCTTATGAGTGAAATTTGATAGAAGGAAAGTGTGTGGAAGCCCTTTGTATGTATGAAGATGAATCGGTTGCTAGTCATCCCAAACTATGTTAGGCCATCGGCTTTTTCCATTGGTTTTGTCTAAAAATCGTGTGTGGTTCTGTGAAAGTCACATCCACTATAATCAAATTCACGCACAGGAACTTTTTAGACCCTGAACGGATAAGACATTTCATTCAAAAGACCTGTGGTGATGGAGAGAGCTGTTGCATACAGGCCTAACAAGTTGGAAGTACATAGTAGCAAACCCACAATGTAGGCAACTTGGGATATTGCTCATTTTCTCTCCAAATGTAACCAATGGTGTGAGTGTGTATGTATGCATGTTTGTTGTGAGTTTGTGGATAGCATTGGTTTGGTGTAGACTTGTTCGCGTTCAAGCAAAGGCAATTTACACCCATAGTTGTGTGTGTGTGTGTGCAAGAGAGAGGTCAATCGAAGTACTGGACTGGTACTTTATTTGTGGACCTTGGTGAGAGAAAGCCGAAATGAATACTGCAAAGTTTTGTGTTCAACATTTTAGCAAGTCTACTACTTTTCCACTTTACTACAAGCTTTACAATCAGTAAATGGAGTTATAGTGTGTTGTGGATTGGCAGTATTGGTAGAGGGTCGGACACCATGCTTTGCAGCATAGTTACGTCCCTTTATGATCTGAGTTCAAATCCCACCGAGGTTAACTTTGCCTTTCATCCTTATGGGGTCGATAAAATAAAGCACCAGTAATGCACTTGGATAATTGCTGGCCTTGTGCCAAAAATAGAAACAATTATTTTAGTGTGTTGTGTGGCCATGCTAGAGCCCCACCAGCAGTTAGTGAATATTGATTTTTATCTTAGAGCGCAAGGCCATAGATTTTGAAGGGAGCAGCCAACTATATCGCTCCATCCTCCTTCATCTCGCATAGTATTGATTTGTACTTATTTTATTGATTCTAGAATGATGAAAGACAAAATTGACCTCAACAGGATCTGATTATCCTAACAAATATTAAAGCAATATTGTCAATCACTTGAAACGGAACACGCAAATGAATACTTTAACGAAGATTAAATTAATGAGGTTAAAAGTTCAATCAATTAATGTGAAAAAGACTGCGATAGAATTCCACTTAACCTTGAACATACAAAAATATTTATGAAGTTTCTGTGAAAATAAGTATAAAATTGCTGACAGGTGTGAAATAGGTGACGAATTATTCAATTTATTTTTTTATTACGCTTGGATTTTTTTTAAAGCAAATAACGTCCATGAAGAACTATGTTTGGGATAAATAATTTGTTAAAAAAAACCACCTATAGCTTTTAAAGGAATACTGAAGATTGTGTATGTTTCTTTACATATAACATTTTCAATGTACCTACCTATTAATCTCATCTTCATTTTACATACATTGACAATGTTCCATATTTTTTTGAATTAGTGAAGTCACATAACTTAGTGTTTAGGATTTGTTGAACTCACAACCATAAGAATGTGGGTTCGATTTCTAGACTTGATGGTGCATTGTGTTCTTAAGCCAGATACTTCATTTTATATTGCTTTTCATGATAGGACTGAAACACCCAAGAAACCTATGAGATACAGCCTCTAGGAGATCTGCTAAATCTATATAAGAATGAGCTGTAACAACAACATGATAGGACGGGGGTTCCTTTTATTAAACCAGAGATACCTCATAGTAGGCCAGCTAAACTTACATGGGTGTGAGCTGTAACTTTCATTTTTTTTTTTTTTCATATATTTGGAATTAAGGTTTTGTAACTCCAATAGATAAGTTACAGAATGTTTTCTTTTTTTTTTTTTACACATATTTTTCTGGAGAAAGGTGTCATTTGATAGCAGTGTATATATATATATATATATATATATATATATTTATACACATATATATATGTATTTATACATATATATATAATATACACATGTATAAGTTACACCTCCATTTAACATAGATTTACAATGTACCATATATCATTTTAAATTGGGTTTTGTAGACCCAACTTGTAAGTCATGTACTGGTTTTTCACATTTTCATAAAGGTGTCATATGTATATATACAAGTAAATGGAAAACAAGAGCAAAATGACACAGTACAATCGAGATATTAATTTAATGCTTGATACAGTAGTCTCAATCTTTTGGACACTAGTCCTTGATCAGAAGATAGAATGAGAAATAAAGAATAAGATAGAGGAGAATTTGAAGAGGAAGATACAGGGAAACATTTTTTTTTTTTTTTTTTGAGAAAAAGCATGTGTTCAGTCAGCCATTTTGGGGAAGTATATATGAATTTTATATTTTTTGTTTGAATGAAGTAGAAGTATGTCACAGATGATTCATTTCTAAAGGGGTAGTGAAGATTAATAATTTAGTGGCAAATATATATATACACATGTGATGAGTGTCATTATCATAGTCATCAAAATAGGAGGTCAGAAGAGAGGAATATGTGAAAGAAGGAATATGGTACTGAGAAGAGAAGTAAGTCATATGAAGGAGGAAGAATAGTCATGGGTGGGATTGTGGAATGAGAACAAGAGGGGGTTTGGAAGAGAGGGACATCTGAAATAAAGACTCTGATTGAGGTCCAGAAAAAATATCAGAAAGCAAGGATGGATAGTGAGAGGGGAGGGGAACGTTAGGAGAGCTACTCATGTGGGAGGGGCATGTGATATATTGGATAAGGAGAGAGGGAGGAGGGAAGCTGGAGGAGGAGGGGCCATATGAGAGAGTGTCTAAAACAGATTTGATTTAGAATATTTAATGCATAAACTGCCTAGAATACATTTTTTTTTCTTTTGATTTCTCAACTATCTTCTGCTAGGCTATAAGGGCATATGCCATTTAGGAAGTTTCATGTAGCACAAATCATTTACAGCTGTCATAAAATGAAATAATTTTACCTCCTCCCGGCACAAGTTACAACATGCATTACATAAAAATTCAATGAATATTCAGAGATTTTAGCTATGAGCTGCAAAAGAGTTATTTGCATGCAGACTCTAACAAATTGAACACCCACAAAATAAAATGCCTATTGCGACTGGTCAGTTCATTATCGTACTGTTCAAGATGGGTTGAACAATCCAAAATCACAAATTTATAAACACAGAAATTATAATTTTAGTTTTTACACATTAATCTGCAATTTTTAGCAATGGGGACAATAGTTTTGGAATGAATATAATTTTCTAAGAATTATCATGTATAAAGTAGGCACATGGATTAGTGGTTAGAGCATTGGCCTTGTAATTGAAAGGCTGCGAGTTCAATTCTCAGACCGGGTGATGTGTTGTTTCCTTGAGCAAGACACTTTATTTCACATTGCTCCAGTTTACTCAACTGTAGAAATGAGATGATAGGACTGGGGTCCATATCATTCCACTGCAAAGTGGTCGTGGAGGTGCCACGGCAAAATAGCACCCAGCCCACACTGTAAAGTGGACGTGGAGGCGCCACAGAAAAAAAGCACCCAGCACTCACTGTAAATGAGGTTGATGTTAGGAAGGGCATCCAGCTATAGAAATCAAGTCAGAATCGGTTCCCGTCCCACCCTTGCAAGCAGGGAAAAGCGGACGTAAAATGATGATGAAAGTAAGTTACTCTCACATGTATTGCCCCAAAACTGTAAGATAGTTTGATGCTTCAGTTTATTATTATATCTTTCTGAAGTACTAAAGCTCATGTGGATGTTGCTTCATGATCCCAGTGGAGAGAATTGCAAAGGCGTTACCTTGGATGATAGCAAGAAAAATAAGCTGAAAGAGACATTCAAAAGCTCTCTCCTTTTTTGAAAGCTAAGTGATAGAATGTAGGATTTTGTTTTTAGTAAGTATAAAATCTTTATTTAACCCTTTTCATACCAACCTTGCCAAACTTGGCTCTGGTTCTATGAAACAAAACTATGCATTTAAAAGGGCTCCTGTTTATATTTAAATAATGGTTTTTACAGCTGGGTGAACTGAAAACGTTGAAACAGTGAAGAAGTGTGAAATATAAAACACAAGGTTTCTTCTTTGTAACAGATGTTTATGACTTGATGTCCTCATTAAAGGTAATCTTTTTAACTGTGAGAAACAGTGATAAGGCATGGCCTAACTACCTTACAGCTAGTCTATAACTGCATGTTATCTCAAAACAGCTGCAATTCTCCACATATTGCACAGAATATCATATCATTACCATAAAAGGGTATATAAAGTGTGATGTCTTAGTTTTTCTTATTTAGTATTCTTTTACTGGTTTCAGTCAGACTATGGCCATTCTGGGACTCACCTTGAAGAGAGGTAGCCATCATATCAACCCCAGTACTTGTGTTATTTTTTTAGTGACTGGTACTTATTTTATCTATTCTTGTTGAACCACTAATAAACAAAAACGCATGCATACATACACACATATATATATAATCATTTAACCACTTTTCTTTTTTACCTGCCAGCAGGCATGGGATGGGTGGTCACAGACTGTCAGATGTCAAGCAGAGCTCTCAGATGGACCAAAGGCTGGCATCTAACTGAGATATTTTTGCATATGCATTATCATTATGATCGTTTTGTGTCAGCTTTTCTATGCTTGATTGGGTTGGATGGGTCATTTCTAGCACAGCATCCCTCCACTTTTTGTAGTCTTTTGTCATCTCTTCTGTGAACTTCAGCGATCTCAGATCAGCTCTCCCAATTTCCCTAGTCTGCAGTTTCCTTCCACCAGGATTTCTTGGCACTTCACCCAACTATCATCTTCCATACCCATCACATAACCATACTAGCACAGTCTTTCTTTCATGAAAACTACAGTCTTCTCTCTTGCACACTACATCTAATTCCTCTTATATCCAGTTTTTCTCTCAGCTCATCTATACTATCGTTATTCATGCATATTAACATTGCACAGCCATCAAAGCCTGTTTCCCTCATTCTTCTGAAGCCTTTGCATATCCCATGTTTCACTGTCATGCAACACTGCACTTTGCATGCAGGTATCATACAACAGCCTTTTGTTCATAGAGAAACCTTTTGTTGTTGACAGAGGTAGTAGCTCCCTGAACTTTTTTCCTCCAGTTTTTATTTTAGCAACTATGCTCTCAGGGCAACCTTCTCCACTGCTAATTAGATCATTTAGGTAGGAGACGTGATCAATTATTTCTATGGAACCTTCCTGGGATTGGAAAACATATATCACTGATGCTCCAACTATCCCTGAGCATCTGCCACACATGAAGTCTAGCTTTTCTGTTAGTCTGCCTGCTATCCTAGGATACCTTGTGTACTCAAATTTACATTGTGCACATCATACAGAGTTTCTACCTACTCTTTTTCTGCACATCAAGCAAGGCTATTTCCCTGGTGGAATCATGGTCCTGTCTGCCTTCCTACTTACCAAAATATTGGTACTTCCCACATTTACTCTAAGCCCTTTTGACTCTGTTTCCAAAGCTATAATTTCCTTTCTAGCTTTTCCACGGATTCACCTCTAAGTTCCCTCCCTCATCTGTCTTTCTGATGGGCTTCCTAAAGTTTCCACATATCAATTTTCAGTCACAGGGGCATTGTCAAATTGAAACTATAGTAAAAGAATCTTGCCCAAGGTGCCAGGCAATGGAACTGAACTCAAAACCACATCATTGCAAAGTGAACTCCTTAACCACATAGCCATACATGTATCTATTATTGCCAAGATTGTGTTGCAGAAAGAGGTGAGAAGTTTTTTTCAATAGGTTTTCATAGTTCTTTTTGAGTGCACTTAAAGAAAGACATTCAAATAGCAAGACTATGATATAATGTAAACATCTGTTAAATCTTATTCCCCACCCCCATTTATTCACGCCCACCCTGCAGTAAAGAATACTTTGAAATAAGAAAGGATGGTATGAATTGTAAAAAAATAAAAAAAGTATAGTTAGAAATGATGTAGAAAAAAGAAATAAAGTGAGCTATTGATTTAGTCATAGTAATCACGCTCGCTACTGGGTAATGTCAATCCTTCATTGTACACAATAAGTATTGTATGTAGCTCTCGCTTTCTCCTCTCTCTTGTAAACCTTCTGTCAAGTCTGCAACTGATTTTCACTGTGTGCAGTGATTGTTTATTCTTGTTCTTGCTATGCCATGGGCCCTTGACTCCCAATGGAGATGTAGGGGTGCTGTAGTAACATGAGCATTTAAAACATGATAGTGTCCATCCCTCTCTAGGTCTGAACACACCTGATTTCTTCCAGAGAAAAAGAGTGGAAGTGAGGGTGGGAAAAAGAATTGACCAGTACTGGACTGGACTACTTTATCAACCTTGAAAGAGTGAAAGTCAAAGTAACCTCAGTGGGATTTGATCTCGGAGGGCTGAGTCAAAACGAATGCTGTGAAATATCCTGTTCAACATTCAAATGACCCTGCCACTTCGCTGCCTTAATGCAACTTTTACAATAATGGAGATACTATTTTAGGGAGCTGTGTGGCTCTTAATTCATGGATTCATAGAGTTGCTGTCATAACATTAGCAAGTCTTGGACATTTATAACCTGGCAGAGCCCATCCTTCTCTAGGTCTGAACAGCTTATTTTGTCCAGAGAAAACAAGAGAAATGAGAAATAGAGGAAGAATTGACCCCAGTTCTTGACTGGTACTTTACTTATCAACCTCGAAAGGATGAACGGCAAAGTTGATCATGACAGGATTTGAATGCAGAGCACAGAGGGCTGGAATGAATATTGCAAAGCATACTATGTAACTTTCAAATGACTGCCAATTTGTCGCTTTGAGCTATTGATTTAGTCGCAGTAATCACACTCACTATTGGGAAATGTCAATCCTTCATTGTACAAAATAAATATTGTATGTAGCTTTCTCTCTTTCTTTCTCTCTTTCTTTCTCTTTCTTTCTCTCTTTCTTTCTCTTTCTTTCTCTCTTTCTTTCTCTCTTTCTCTCTTTCTTTCTCTCTTTCTTTCTCTCTTTCTCTCTCTCTCTTTCTCTCTCTCTTTCTCTCTCTCTTTCTCTCTCTCTTTCTCTCTTTTTTTCTCTCTCTCTTTCTCTCTCTCTCTCTTTCTCTCTCTCTCTCTCTCGTAAACATTGTCAAGTCTGTGACTGATTTTCACTGTTAGTGGCGATTGTTTCAATTTATTCTTCTGCTAATGCCCTTGATAAATGCCATAATTGTCATCTTCGATTTCTCTTTCTCATAACTCTAAAGCTTTCATACTAATCAAGAAACTCTTCTTTGTCACTCTAATGATAATTTTAATTGAGTTAGTAACATCACCTTCTCCATGAATATTTCTTTCCTTTTTTTCCTTTTCTTCTGTTTCTTTCCTTTTTGTCTCACTCTTTCCTACTTTTTTTCTTTTCTTCCACATTCTCCCCTTTCTTTATTTTTCTTCCTTTCTCTTGCTTGTTCTTTCTTTCTTTCTTCTTCCCTTTCTTGTTCATCTCCTTCCTTTTTATCTTCTATTTCTCTTCTTCAACAAACTAAAACTGATAAGTGTATACTGGCTGTAAAAAGAAAAAAAAAATTGTGTGAAAAAAGACTGTTCCAAGACTGTTCCATTGATAAAGTGATTCTTCCCCATCCCTGCTCCAAAGACTGTTCCATTGATAAAGTGATTCTCCCCCACCCTACTGTTACATTTTTGATGAACTGCTTTTTTAGAAGAGTTTTCTATTTTCAAAGGTACTTGGAATAATAACCAATTTCCCCCCCCCCTTTCCAAAGATACACGCATGAAATATAAATGTATAGGAAACCGCGTTAGCAACTGCTGTACTGCGTTAAAGATAATAGCTTTTGTAAATGGTAGTTTTTTCTTCAAATATGTTTATTAGTATTTGCTATTATTATATCTCATAAAGTTGTTGTACTGGGTGCACACAATTCCAGATTTTTGGGAATATCCAACATGGTGGGTTTTTTGAAAAGTAAAGAAATCCACTGGGTGAAGAAGAAAATATTCCTGGCTTAATACAGAACAATAAAGACATAAATGTAGAAGAAAAAGTGGAGAGAAAATGTAGAGAAGCTGTGAATTATATAAAGACATATAATATAAATAATCTTTCCAAATGGATAATTCTTGACAAAGCTTTAATATCAATGAAGAAGAGTTGGTAAATTTGATTCAACACTACACAAGCAATATATGCAGAGTATGAGTGGATTTCTTTTATTCTTTTATTAGTTTCAGTCATTTCACAGCAGCTATGCTGGGGTACGGCCTTGATTTGGTAAATCATATCAACCACCCAAGTACTTATTTTTTATGCCTAGTACTTATTTTATCAATCTCTTTTTTTTTGGGGGGGGGGGGGGGGGGGGGGGTTACACTTCTAAGTTACAGGACACTCACACATATATACACGATGGCCTTCTGCAGTTTCTGTCTATCAAATTCCACACAAAAAGCATTGGTCAATGTGAGTCTATAGTCGCACACGCACGCACGCACGCACGTACGTACGTATGTATGTATGTATGTATGTATGTATGTAGCTCTACCAGTTTCTGTCTATCACATTCCACACAAAAAGACAGACAGAGAGGTTAGTAATGGAAGTAAACCAGTCTCAAAGATAAATGGTTTTGTGATGCGTATTGAATGAGTGAACAAGCTGTCCATTTCCAGAAGACATAATTATCATCTGTTTTGGACTTTTACAAAGTTGTTTGTTGCAGAGGAAGTATATACTGGTCCCAAAAGAAATTAATACATATTAGTTTTCTTTTGCTTTCATTTACATTGCAGTAATTCTCTTCACACATACACATACTCACACATTAATAGGTTTTACAAAGCAAGTGTTCGGAACATTACTGTGTATTGAAATAATACCTGCATATTTAATAATTGAAAGAATATGCATAACCTAGTCTTTGTACAGTTAAATTGAATATATGTTATCATTTTATGTCTGTTTCCCATGGCGACATTGGTATATGTATGTGTGTGTGTATTTATATATTTATATATATATATATATATATATTTATATATATTTATATATATATATATATTTATATATATATATATATTTATATATATATATATATTTATATATATATATATATTTATATATATATATATATATTTATATATATATATATATATTTATATATATATATATATATTTATATATATATATATATATATTTATATATATTTATATATATATATATTTATATATATATATATATTTATATATATATTTATATATATATTTATATATATATATATATATATATTTATATTTATATATATTTATATATATATATATTTATATATATATTTATATATGCAAAGTATGGGTACATAAAAGATGTAGTGGGATCACAGGTAAGCTAACTAAAAATATATATTTTATATGTGGCTGGTGCTCTGGTGCAATAAGTAGCAGCAAGTGCCCACAGAATACTAACTCATTCCATTGCACAGATGGTTCTATAGAAATAGTGGACAACTTTCGTTACCTGGGTGACAAAAGCAGCAGTGGGGGAGGGTGCTCTGAAAGTACAGTAGCTAGTCAGAACGGGATGGAAAAAGTTCAGAGAGCTTATACCACTATTGGCCGCTAAAGGGTTCTCTCTAAAAATGAAAGGCAGGCTGTATGATGCCTGCATACGAACAGCAATGTTACATGGCAGTGAGACCTGGGCATTGTGTGCAGAGGATATACGCAGACTGGAGAGGAACGAAGCTTGCTTGCTCCGCTGGATGTGTAATAGTAATATACGTGAACGGCAAAGCATAAACGAACTAAGGGAGAAATTAGAAATAAGAGGGATCAGATGTTGTTTACTCGAGAGAAGACTACGTTGGTATGGTCACGTGATGCGCATGAAAGACGACAGCTGTATAAAAAAATGCAGGGCAATAAAAATAGACGGTAGCCACGGAGTAGGCAGATCCAGAAACAACTGGGACGACTTGATAAATTCCGACCTCACACACTTACACCTCTCCAAGACAATGTCACTGGACCGAGATCTTTGGTACTACACAGTAATAGAGAAGACCCGCCTTACCTAAGTGCAAAGTGAAACCTACTACAGTCAGTAGGCACCTCTAACAAAATACACCCCCGTCCCACTACCCCCACCCCATCCACACCACCCCTCTCAATGTAAAGTTATGTTGGTACCACAACATCCAGCCCGAAACAAACGAGGTCGTGTAGGTGTCACGACAAAAAAAACACACAGTCCACGCTGTAATGTGGCCGTGTAGGTAACACGGTAAAAATCTCCCAGTCCACATTGTAATTGTGGTTGGTGTTAGGAAGGGCATCCAGCCGTAGAAAACCCGCCAGACAGTCCTATGCGAGCAAGACAACCACTCTTGCCTCAAGTGGGAAAACTCCCGTCCAAACCCATGCAAGCGTGGAAGATGGACGTTAAACGATGATGATGATGATATATTTATGTATGTATGTATGTATGTATATATATATATATATATATATGTATGTATGTATGTATGTATATCATCACCACTTTTGAACATCTATTTTCCATGGTAGCCTGGATTAGATGAGTTGTCCTGTTGTGAGACAACTCAGATCAGGTGACCATGTCTTGCTCATACAGAACTATTTCTTGCTTAGTTTCTGTGACTTGCTGCCCTTCCTAATACCAACCACATTCAGTGTGAACTGGGTGCATTTTCTTGTGGCACCAAAATGACCAACTGACGGGGTGGACTAGGTGCTTTTTACCATGTCACTAGCTCAACCACCTTACAGCGTGGACTGGCTGCTTATTTGTCATGTCACCAGCACAACCACCTTACAGGGTGGACTGGGTACTCTTTTCTCATGTCACCACCACAACCATCTTATATGGCGGACTAACGGCTTTTGTTGTATCGCCAACATCTGCATTGTGGGAGAGCATGTTTAGCTTTCCATGGTTGTATACATGGGCTGGAGAGGAGAGGTGCATCAGATGTGGAAGGTATGTGGGAGGGTATGTGTATGCAGGATGGGGATTGGAGAAGTAGGTCTAAGGTGGGGTACTTGGCTGGTGCGAGGGAGGTTAAGATGTGAGAGGTGAATGGACGGGGGAGAGGAGATTTGGTCCACACTAATATCCTCTAGATGTTTACTTCATCCTGTGCACATGGGAAGACAGCTCTTCTCCAATAATGCACACCACCAGAGATCTTGATCCTGTGTCATTACCTTTCAGAGGTTTAATTGTGCAATATCAGTTTTTATCACTTCTTTCCATGCTTTCCTAGGTTTTCCTCTTCCATAGTTTGCTTCGGCTTCAAGCACCTTATTCCTTTTTATACAGCTGTCTTCCTCCATATGCATTGCATGTCCATACCACCACAATCTCCTTTCCTGCACACTACATCTTACTCCTCTTATGCCCAGTTTCTCTTTCAGTTCATTGATGCTTCACCATTCATGTACTGCCCTCACAAAGCCACTCATGTATCCCTAGTTTCCTAAGTGCTCACCAGATTACAGAATGGGGGATTTTGTCAAATGCTTTTTCCAGGTCAACAAATGCCTTTGATGAGGGGCTTACTTTCAGCTAGGTACTTCTCCAGCTGTTGCCTCACAAAGAAGAAAGCATCAGTGGTACTTTTACCTGGCATAATTCAGAACTGCATCTCCTCTATCTTAATTTGTTCCCTAATCAGCTATGCAATGACTTTTTCTGTAACTTTCATGACCTTTGATGCCTCAATAGTTTCCTCTCACTAGTGCATCTCCTTTGCCTCTGTAGCAGTTGACGATGCTGCTGCTCCACCATTCATTGGGTATGACACCATTTTATATTACTTGCTTTAGGATACAGGTGGTTAAGATATGTGCTACTATGACATGCTTTCAGAATTTCAGCATCTATTCTCGATGGCCCAGCTGCTTTACCTATCTTTGCATCTTTAATTGCCTTACTTACTATGCTGCTGCTGCCTTGTACAGCTGGTCCCTCTGTTGGTCCGATTTTGGTCAAACTATCTTTCTCACATGCATTCTCCTCATTCATCAGCCTCTCATAATAGCCATTCCATGCTTTCTTTTCAGTGTCAGTAAGGGCAAGTGTACTATTATCATTTCAGACACACTTCTCCCCAACAACGTCACGATTTACCTTGACACACTACCTCACAATCTTGAAAACCTCATGTCTTTGGTCCTCGCATTGCAAAACCTGAATTATTATTTTTTTTCTGCTTCCCTCCTTGCAACATATATTTGTCGCCTAACCTCTCCTGGTAATGTTCTGTTTCCTCCATTTTGCTATTCTTTCCATGCCTATCTCTTGGCCTTAATTGTTTTATTCACCCTACTATTCCATCACCAATTCACTCACCTTTGCCTTGGAACCACAGACCTTGTTTGTGATCCGTTCACCCCATACTAGCATGGAACATGGAAGTAAAATGATGAGAGTGGGGATGATGATGTTGATGAAAATGTCAAATCTAGTAGAAATATAGAAACAAAATGGTGAAGTTGAGCTAGTATTCAACCAGTGTGTAATTTATTTTAAACTCCCCACCTCCTGCAGAAGGATAAGATCTTCCTAGACTACATGATGACAAAGCTGACATAGAAAATTAGTTAAAAGAAATCATTAAAAATATGTAAAAATAATCTTTTGTCAATAGCTACATAATTCACTGTCTCTTTCATCAAACTAGATTGTTTAGCTCAATCATCTCAACTTACTTAAGAATGTTATCTTAAGATATTAAAAGATGATTTTAATGTATAAACATCAGCATCTTAAGATATGAATAATAAAAAAACTCAAGTGAACTGACAATAAAGCATCTCCTTTAAATGTTTTATATTACAACCTATATTACCATATAAAGGCTTAGTGGTGAGGGTGTTTAGCTTCAGTCAACTCTGCTGACAAAAATAAATTTTACTTGTAATTCAAAAGGGCAGCCTTGTCATGCACTGTGCCAATTTGAATCTCTCTGAGAATTACATCAATGGTGTGGGATGCTTAGTCACTTGTATGCTAATTTCAGAAGCAGGCTGGACCATTGTTCAAACAACTAGAACAGTCATTGTCCAATACAGTGTATTGTGATGTATGTTATCATATTTTGGGTGATATAAGATGTATCAGTTTATAAGATGCATCCTTATTTTGAAGAAAATAAAATTGGAAATATTGATTTACACATCAGTCCTTATTTAATTAATCCATTAATCAGTTGGTTAACCAATCAACAAATTATCAAAGCCTTTCATTATATAGTGTGACCTTTTCGAAAATTAATAATAAAAAGTGAAATGAAACTTAATCAATGTACAAGTTTTAATTGGAAGCATAACTCTCCCTAAGTACAACAGTATCAATTTCAACACCCAATATCACATTAAGAATCTTACCAGAAAAATAAAGAAGAAAACCTCCACGCAAATATAGTAGTAAAGATCTACAGGCAGATTTCGACATTAATTTTTAGGATAAAAAAGTGTCTAATAAAAAGGAGGGGGGAGGGGGATTTACAACTTACACCTATGCAGGTGGACTTCAATTAGGTGTCTAATAGTCCTATAATGAAGCATCTTGTTCAAGAACATAACACTTAGCCTTGGTATTTCTTTTGGATCAGTGCACTTTTGGGCAGTGGATTGGGAAATTTCTAAAGAGTGAGATGGAAGAATGTGTGTTATCCAATCCAGGTCTGTGTATTCTGAGTTCAAATCCCACTTTTTTTGCTGGGTATTGTGAACAGCAGATAGTATCAACAGTGAAAGTATTGTTTCCTTAGTCCAATCTGATGGTCAGCTCCTTTCTTCTGCCAGGAGTTGGAATCAGCAAATAGTATTAGCAATGAAAAACAAAAAAAAAGACAAAAAAAACAAAAAAAAAAAACAATGGAAATATTATTTCCTTGGTCCAAGAAATGATCTTGGATTTGAAACTCTGAGGATACTACTCCTATGCATGTTAATGAAAACATGCACATAAATTGATTGATAAATTTAAGTAGCTCTTTTGATGTATTAGATTTAAATTTTTAATGTAAAAATTATGTAAATTCTTAACTCAATTATTTGAATAGTATCCTAGGTAATACAGACAAGGATAAAATGTATATTCAGTTTATGCTGAAGCATTCCATATGATAATGAAATAATCTTGTAAAAAAGCTTTCTGAACATGGCTTAACCTTTGCATTACCATATTTTCAATATTAAAAAAAATTTTTTTAAATACACTATGATTTTGAAGTAATTTTGAAAATAAAGATTTTGGAGAGATTTAGTAATGTAACTAACTTTCTCATTATTAAGCTGGTGTTTGGAAGATAACTTAACAAAGGTTTTTACATAAAATTATGATGGGAGATTTTTAGATAAATATATACAATTTTGAAACACAGAACCAGGGGTGGTTTCTGGCAGTTTGGTATTGTAGAGCCAATGATAGTTTAAGGTGGTTTGATATTGTGGAACCAGGGATGATTACATGTGGTTTGGTATTGTTGAACCAGCAGTATTTTCATGTTTTGATATGAAAAGAGTTAAAATATGATGCATTATTATTATGCAGTAGGAAATTGGTAAATCATCATTGCCGTTTCACGTCAATTCTTCCACGCTAGCATGGGTTAGACAGGTTGTCCTGTTGTGGGCAGTGTCCGGTCGGCTGACCTTGTCTTGCTAATACGGGAGGAGAATGATTTTGTAGATATTTACATTTCTTTGCAGTCATGTTGGATGGCACATTGTGCTCTTGAACGAGATCCTTAATTACAGTTTTCATGATAGGACTGGGGTCCTTATTTAAAAAAAAAACACTCAAAAAACCTAAGAGATTCAATTTCATGAGGCCAGCTAAACATGCATAAGCTGTAAATTTTATTTTTTTGTTGAATTTATATATTGTGTGCCATCATCATATTGCCAATAGTTGGACAGGATATCACTGTCTAAGATTAGACAGATGGTGATGGTGGTGGAGGGCCTGAGTTCCTCTTAACAAAAACCTTTTTGTGATTTTATGTTAGAACATTTATTCCGAACATCAATTTAATAATGAAAATGTTAGTTACATTGCCAAATTCCTTCAAATTCTTATTTTCATATATATAAAATTAGAAGCAGCATCTTTTTTTAGAAATATAGTAATGACTGTTAAGGTAATAAATTTAACTCCTAAAGTCCTACACCACAGAAACCACATTAGCAAAACATTCAAGAGTATAAAATATCACTATGACTAATACATTCCTTGATTAATTTAGTAACCAGATGGTTATTTAATTGTCATACTTGACAAGCTGGAGTAAATAGAACAAGATGAAAACAAAGAAGAGAGATAGAGGAGCAAGGGACCTTGAGAAGGTCACAAAATGTGTGATGAAAGAGCTTTGATAATTGATTAATTACTTAACTTATAAAACTGAAATGAAACATAACTTCATAACATGAAAAAATTAAAGATTTTAATATTAGAAATTTTCATACTAATCTGTCCACTAATAAATATACTGTAAACATTTACATGAACAAACCACTTTTTAGATATTTTCTTCTAAACTATTACAGGATGTTAACAATTAAATTATATTATCCATTTACGTGTAGTATTCTCAACCATCTACACACTTTATTCATTTCTAATGAAAGATCTTTTATATTTCATTACTTTAGTATTTAAGAAACATCACTGGAATTAATGAGTTTTAAACAAGATTTTTGGATCAATTTTAGATGGTACCAAATACATCAACACACTTTTGACTGAAGAAAGAGAGAAAGGCAGATTTAAATTTTCCAATCTTCAAAGTATCTTATCTTTTTCTTGGTTTTCTGAAAGAACGATAAGGAAGCAATCCACTTAGGCAAAGGTGTTGAAATGAAATATCAACGTTTCTGAAATAATTGATTTTAGTGGATTCAAATTTTCTATTTTCCATGGATTTGTAATTATGTGATTTAGAATTTGTCAATACTTTCATTCTGTTATCCTCCAAGGGGAAAGTAAAGTTGTTTTATCTGAAAAGATTCGTGAATCCAAGATAGTATATCTAGACCCTAATGCTAGCTGTAAATCAGATTCCATTAGCAACTGTTAGTTAAATTATAGTTAATAGCTCATCTCTTATCCTCAAGCCTATGATTGGATATGCAGTTGAAACGTTAATGACTTGAAAGCCTTCACTGATGTGTAATTGTTGTTTCCCCAAAAAGCCATCAATGACATTGAAACTTAGATTTCTCAATGAATCACTCAAATTCAAAGAAAAATATACAGAATATATTTTTATCATTTCGAGGATGCAATGATTTCCCTTATGGAGTGCACTCTGCATGTGGTGGTACTGGTGCCCCCAGCTCACCCTGTAAAGTGTTAATGCTGGTGCTATAAGATGCACCCAGCCCACTTTGTAAAGTGGTAGTGCTGGTGTTATGATAAAATGTACCTATTAGTTGCTGCAAAGTGATTGGCATTAAGAGCTACATCCAGCTGTAGAAACCATGCTAAACTAGAAGGTATAAACAGTTCTTATCTAATCTCAGAACATGACAACTTTTCCAACCCATGACTGGAAAATGGATGTAAGATGCAGGCGATGATGATCATTCAGTTTAGATATCCATATTTATCCCACTTAAATAAAATAAGTACGCCATCTTTCTGCATATGAAGGCATGTCACCTCATATTTAAAGTGTTTCGCTTATAATCAGGAGGTGATGAATTTGATTCCTGGCAATGTCTTGTGTCCTTAAGCAAGACATTTTGTTTCATATTGCTCTATTTACTTTCATTTCATATTTTGACATATATCTATCTACATATTGTATATGTAGGCCAGCATCTTTATTTTTATTTTTTTTTTTTTGTAGCTAATTTACTCAAATTTTTAAAACAAACATTTTTGAAAATGAGAATATGATTCCCACATAAATGGCTTTTAAATTGAAAATGCCTGAAAACTTCCAAAAGTATATATATATATTTATAAAGAAAAAAGATGAAATCGAAAATGCAACTGGAGTCTTATTTTAAAAAAAATATATATATTTATTTGGTTCCTTTACTGGTTTCGCAGTTCTTCTGCTTTTCAAAAGTAGAGTTGAGATGGAGGGTCTGTGGTTTTTCTCATATATTGTATGTGTGTGTGAACAGAAATAAGAACACAATCGGTGCAGTGTATGGAAGGAATATATTAGTTTAACACTTGTATATAAGCGTTAAACTTATTCTTTCCATATACTGTACCAATTGTTATTTCTGTTTACCTTTTAAATACACACGCACACGCATCATATTATCATCATTATCATGATATAGGATTTCAATTTGAAACAAAATTAAATATATAATAATAATAAATATAGAATTTATTCATTTTTGTTTTTTTCGATCAATATTTGACCTTCTGAAAAGCGATAAGTTGAGAAGTTAATCCATCTGAAATCTCAGTAGTGACAAAAGAACATTTCTTTTATAGAAAGTAATAATCTTAAGGATTTGGAATGTTAGAAATGTTAATCAATGAAAATTCAATGAAAGCATATGAAATGATAGCAAATAGATTTCCCTGGGGGTAGAACGAAGTTAATGCAATTTTAATAAGGTAACCAGACTGCAAACACATAATTGAACTGGATTATAGAAGAAGCAAATAAGAAAAAGAGTGGAGGAGAGAAAAATAAAATCTTATTTATTCATTCAACAGGTCAGTATAAAGTTAAAAGAGGAAAATAAATTGAATTCATAAAATTGTATAGAAATTCATAACCTCGAATGTAAATAGTCCAACGTTCTGCCAATATTTAAGGAAGTTTTTCCAGTCTTGAAATATCTGGAGATTTTTAGTTTAACAATTCGTGTTGGAGATTAGTTCATCCAATCTTCTTCACACTAATAATTTTTATTTTTTTGTACATTTTTTAATGTTATTTTATTTTGTGTATTCAACAAGGTATCAACTCTTATTGAGTTTGCTGTTAAAATACTACACTACTGCTCAGTGTTGTAAAGAATACAATCTAAAAATCTGATTAAATCTGCAAACATTAACTAGGTCTACTTTAACTTTTGTCAATTCCCAATGGTCGACAAGTTTCCCCCTCAATAATTAGTTCTTATTAGAGATCGTAGTTCTTGCCTCAGTCTAGCTAGTTGGTAATAATTTCTAATTCAGGCAGAAGGCTAACAATTTGTGGTGAGGGAAAAGTTAATTACATCAGCCCCAGTACAGGACAGGTACTTTATTTTATGAACCCCGCAAGTATGTAATGCACAGTTGATCTCAGCTGGATTTGAACCCAGAACATAAAGGACCCTAACTAAATTCTGCAATGCATTTTGTTCTAGCGATTCTGCCAACCACCACCTTCAGACTGGTTGATGATAAGTATCACTCTCACTTCCCAGTTAGGTAGTTATGGATAGGTATGATATCTAACTAAAAATACACATTGTATGTGCACACATGGCTGCATTAAGAAGTTCACTTCATAACTATGGAGATTTGGGTTCAGTCCTGCGGTGTGGAACCTTGGGCAAATATCTTCTATAACTTTGGGTTGACCAATGTCTTGTAAGTGAAATTTGGTTGATGGCATTCCTGTTGCTATTGTGAGCACCAAACTTTTTTTCTTAATAAAAAGGAAATTTATAGCTCACACATTCATGTTTAGTTGGCCTCTTGGGAGGTTGCATCTTATAGGTTCTTTGGATGTCTTAATGATAGGGACCCTAAGCCTATCATGTACAACATGAAATGAAGTGTTTTGAATTGAATCTATTGCCTCTGTAAATCCAACACCCTCACCACTAGACCATGTCTTCACATATGTCCTATATAGATATGTATATACATGTATAAAGATATATATAGATATGTATATGTATATAGATATGTATATATAGATATATATAGATATGTATATATATGTATAAACGAGACAATCACTTGATCACCTATAGATCGGGGGAACACACAAGCCAGGTAGATTATATCCTTACCAGAAGACGTGACAGAGTGTCTGTTGTTAACACTAAATCCCTCCCCCATGAAGAATTCACCTCCCAACATAGACTGATAATTAGCGACCTCATAGTCAGGACGAGACGTACTAGACAGCGGAAGAGGACTATCCTCAGGAGAAAAATATGGAAGCTAAAGGGCCCCATAGCCAGAAATAAATTTCAAAGCATATTACTTGACGCTTTCGACAGTAAGGAAGAGCAATTAGAGTCGTATAATATAGAGGAACAGTGGGAATTCCTGAGAGCAAACCTGCTGACGGCGGCAGACGAAGTCTGTGGCTGGAGCAGGCCTGTAGGTAGGAGGAGAGTAACATGGTGGTGGAACAGTAAGGTGGAGGAGTCAATTAAGGCCAAAAAGCAGGCTTGGAAAGCATGGCGGGATGGGGGAAGTATAGAAGACTATCAGGTGGCCAGGAGGGAAGCTAGGAGACAAGTGTACTTCGCAAGAAGGGAAGCAGAGGAAAGAAAGTTCAAGCTTGTTCTACAACGTGAGGACCAAAAACGTGAGGTGTTCAGGATTGCCAGGCAATGTGTCAAGGAAAACCGTGATATTGTCGGGGAGAAGTGTGTACTTAACGATGATGGCATACTTGCCATCACCGACGCTGATAAGAAGGTAGCTTGGAAGTGTCACTACGAAAGGCTTCTAAATGAGAACAAATGGGAGAAAGACAGTCTCCCCCACATCGACTCAATAGAGGGACCAGCAGTGTTAGTCCAGGGTAGTACAATAAGCAAGGCAATCAAAGATATGAAGACGGGTAAGGCGGCTGGTCCTTCGGAAATAGTTGCTGAGATGCTGAAGGCATCTGGTTCGGTGGGACACACCATGGTCACCCGGACAGTTAACCAAGTCGTACAGAATGGGGTTGTTCCGAAGGACTGGCGTAGCAGCATCATCGTTAACTGCTATAAGGGAAAAGGAGATGCCCTAGATAGGAGTAACTATAGAGGCATTAAATTAATCAACCAGGTCATGAAGGTCACGGAAAAAGTAATAGCGCAACTAATCAGAGAGAGAATTGATCTAGATGAAATGCAGTTCGGATTTGTGTCAGGCAAAAGTATCACAGACACTCTTTTCATTGTACGACAACTACAGGAGAAGTACCTAGCTAAAAGTAAACCCCTATACTTAGCTTTCGTCGACTTGGAGAAAGCCTTCGACAGAGTCCCCCGTTCCATTATCTGGTGGTCTCTTAGAAAACTAGGTGTTGACGAATGGCTTGTGAGAGCTATACAAGCCATGTATAAAGAAACAGTCAGTAAGGTTAGAATTAACAACGAATATAGTGAAGAGTTTAGCGTAAAAGTTGGTGTCCATCAGGGCTCTGTTCTTAGCCCCCTACTATTTATTATTGCCCTTCAGGCTATAACAGAGGAGTTCAAGACCGGCTGCCCATGGGAACTCCTATACGCAGATGATCTAACGCTCATAGCTGAATCAATGACCGAACTAGAGAAGAAATTCCAAACATGGAAGCACGGCCTAGAATCAAAAGGCCTTAAAATTAACCTGGCTAAGACTAAAGTTCTAGTTTGTAGGAAAGAAAATATGGCGGCAGTCCCATCTGGGAAATGGCCATGCTCAGTGTGTAGGAAAGGCGTAGGTAGAAACTCCATTTTATGTCCCAAATGCAAAGTATGGGTGCATAAAAGATGTAGTGGGATCACAGGTAAGCTAACTAAGAACATAGATTTTACATGTGGCCGGTGCTCTGGTGCAATAAGTAGCAGCAAGTGCCCACAAAATACTAGCTCCTTCAACTGCGCAGAGGGTTCTATAGAAATAGTGGACAGCTTCCGTTACCTGGGTGACAAAATCAGCAGTGGGGGAGGGTGCTCTGAAAGTACAGTAGCTAGAGTCAGAACTGGATAGAAAAAGTTCAGAGAGCTTATACCACTATTAGCCGCTAGAGGGTTCTCCCTAAAAATGAAAGGCAGGTTATACGATGCCTGCATACAAACAGCAATGCTGCATGGCAGCGAGACCTGGGCATTGTGTGCAGAGGATATACGCAGACTAGAGAGGAACGAAGCTTGCATGCTCCGCTGGATGTGCAATAGTAATATACGTGAACGGCAAAGCATAAACGAACTAAGGAAAAAATTAAAAATAAGAGGGATCAGATGTTGTTTACTCGAGAGAAGGCTACGTTGGTACGGTCACGTGATGCGCATGAAAGACGACGGCTGTATAACAAAGTGCAGGCCAATAAAGATAGACGGTAGCCACGGAGTAGGCAGACCCAGAAAAACATGGGACGAGCTGATAAATTCCGACCTCACACGCTTACACCTCTCCAAGACAATTTCACTGGACCGAGACCTTTGGCGGTACTCAGTAATAGAGAAGACCCGCCTTACCTAAATACAAAGTAAAAACCTACTACAGTCAGTAGGCATCTCTATCAACCCCCCCCCCCCCCGTCCCACCACCTCCACCCCTACCACACCGCCCCTTTCAATGTACAGTTATGTTGGTCCCACAACATCCAGGCCGAAACAAATGAGATCGTGTAGGTGTCACGACAAAAAACACACAGTCCACGCTGTAAATGTGGCCGTGTAGGCAACACGGTAAAAACCTCCCAGCCCCACACTGTAAATGTGGTCGGTGTTAGGAGGGGCATCCAGCTGTAGAAAACCCGCCAGACAGTCCACGCTGTAATGTGGCCGTGTAGGCAACACGGTAAAAACCTCCCAGCCCCACACTGTAAATGTGGTTGGTGTTAGGAAGGGCATCCAACTGTAGAAAACCCGCCAGACAGTCCTATGCGAGCAAGACAACCACTCTTGCCTCAAGTGGGAAAACCCCCGTCCAAACCCATGCAAGCGTGGAACACGGACGCTAAACCTGATGATGATGATGATGTGTATGTAGATGTATGTAAACAGACCACACTAACACATATATGTATGACAGGCTTTCATGCAGTTTCAATCTACTAAATTCTATTTCCAAAGCATTGGTCAACTTGAGTCTATAATAGCAGACACCAAAGGTGCTGTGCAATGGAACTGAACCCAAGACCATGTAGTTACAAAGAGAACTCCTTAATTGCACAGCTTTGCCATTTAGAAGTATATAATAGTCAACATTGTGAATGCAGCCTGAGTGAATGGTTAAGAAATTTGTTTTGTCCTCATTAGTGCTCTGGTTCAATTCCACTGTGTGGCCTCATGACCATGTACCTTTCACCATAGCCTTGAATTGATCCCCACATTGTAAGTGAAACTAGGTAGATGGAAAATGTTTGGAAGCCCATCAGATAGACTGTCTGCAATTCAAAAGGTCTCACTTTGTGGCAGAATCTCCCTGAGAATTACATTAAGGATACACGTGTCTGGAATACTCAGCCATTTATATTTAATTTCATGAGCAGGTTTATTCCATTGATCAAATGACTGAAATATTTGTGGTTGAAACCAACAAAGGTGCATCGAATAGTTAATATTGTATTTTTAATTAGGGAGTTGGGTGTTATCTTTTTTTCCTGCACTCTTTCCTCTTTTTCCCTAAATACTGTGACAATGTGTTCACTCCCAGATGTTATGCTCTTTTGTAATATAATTTGTTTGGAAAGTAGGTTGCAGTTGATCTTAGAAATAAATCTGCAATAAATTTCTACAATATGTCATAGAATGCCATAAGAACTGAATAAATCACCATAACAGTAAGAAGAACTGAACTTAACCAATTTATTGGCTCATAGATTATATACTTTCAGAAAGATTTAAATAAGATTGAAATAATTTATAGATTAGAGTTATAAGTGCGTGTATATATACACACGTGGTTTAAAGCCCTTCTAAAGTAGAGGTGGACCTTGCAGGGCCCCAGTTACAGACTTTATATTCATCACGGGTCTTTTGGGGGGAAATGTTTTACATAAGTACAATCAATAAAGATGTGTCGTGTAACATAGTGGTTCAAGAAAAAAAGGGATTGATAAAGTACGTACCAAACTTGAGGAAAAATAGTTTTGTGATTGATATCAACTAGAACCCTTTCAAGCATGGATGCAGTCTAATGATTGAAACTAGCAAAGGAATGAAAGAATTACCCTTTAGATTTCTAAAGAATAGTAATTTAAATTAAGTGTAAATAAAAATTGATTTCGCTTCATTATTATGTATTGAATTTAAATTGTTTTCACACTTTCAATTGAAATTTGGATGTGTGATTTGAAAAGTTTTTAAAAAAATGGAAAGGTAAACAAAAGTTAATTTCCATCAAAAATCCATTATTTAATGATAATGATATTTTTTTCTTACTTTAATTGCCTTGCATTGATATGTCATAATGGTTTTAATTACAATTGACATCGTTTAAGGTTTATATGTTTCTATGTAACATATATTGTAAATTGCGTGGTGTTATATTATGGCTGTTATATTATGGCGTGTGTATCCAGCTATAGTATATGGAAGATTACAACACCAGATTTAGTGTCTCAAGAACCACAAAAACCAGTTGGGAAATTGTGAAAGATTTATTCCAATGTAGGTCTCTATAATATTTACAATTTAAGTCAATTAACCACTTGTTACCGCATTTCAAATGAAAGACATTCCTATGATGTTCAAATAACTTCAAACATAATCAAGAATTGGGGTGGGGTTAGTAATATATTTAACTTTCTCTTTACAAATTCAGTGTTTGAAACATAACATAAAGTT
Organism: Eledone cirrhosa; assembly: GCA_964016885.1. Lineage (NCBI taxonomy): Eukaryota > Metazoa > Mollusca > Cephalopoda > Octopoda > Eledonidae > Eledone > Eledone cirrhosa. The sequence continues at coordinate 58,355,258 of OZ024741.1, forward strand.
TCTTATATAATTATGAAATGTTATAACTCTTTTATTACCATATTTTTTAATGAAAAACACTGCTAATGATTTTCAAATAATTTTGAAAATAATCAAGAATTTGGTAAAATAACTTTCTCATTATTAAGATGTAGGTTGGAGTATAACTTAACAATGGTTCTCACATAAAAATATGATGGAAGGGTTTCAGATAAATATAATAATTTTAAAATAAATAACTTAGTATTGTAGAAATAGGGATAGTATCAAGCAGTTTGGTATCAGAATGGTCAAATAAAACTAATTTTGCCTTGAATAGAATATATTTTATGTATTTAACCCTTCTGATACTAACCTGCTTAAGTTCTAATATATACAGATGCCCTCTTCCTAATATATAAAACTTTTCATTTTAAAATGTCTATATTTAAATTAAAACTGTCCATCATAGTTTTATCTCGGATTTTAAGTTATGCTCTAAACACCGACTTATTAATCATCATAATCTCTGTTTAATGTCTATTTTCCATGCTTGCATGGGTTAGATGGACTGTCATCATGGAGCTTATATAGGTAGGTAAGCACATCTTGCTTGTAAGATTGGATCATGGCACTAGCAGTGAGGGAGAGAAAGCAATGTGTCATGGGGGAAGAGGGCATCTGTATATATTTATAAATATATGTATCATCATTACTGTTTAACATCTATTTTCCCTGCTTTCATGCTTTAGGCAAATTGTAACATTTTAATACTAGGCAGGGCAGATGACAGTATCTCACGTGTCTCATGGAAGAGAGTTGATGTGCTTGGCTAAGGAAAGTGGGATCAGTGATCTGAGGAGTGAGCAGGTGACATCTTGCTATGCCCTGCAGAAAGTGCATCTGTCTTTCTCTGCTGGCATGGCTTTGGTGAGGAAGGAGGAATCCGGGATAGGAATTGAAGACTGGTTGTGTTTTCATCCCATCCAGAGAGAGTGCATCTTCTTTGGTACAACATAATTGCCAGTCGACTCGATCTTTTGTTATCTCCTTTGTGAAATTTAACTTCATGAGGTCAACCTTGACCATACTACCATTTCAAGTTTTACTGGGCCTACATCTTCCACAGTTTCTATTAACTTTGAGTGCCCTTCACTATTTTTATACAGCTGTCATTCTTTATAGGCATCAGTTGTCCAAATCAGTGCAGTCTTCTCATGTATACTACAACTAATCCTTATGCTCATCTTTTCTCTCAGTTCATTGATACTTCAGTTCTCTTGTACACTAATATTTTACATATACATTCTTGTCTCATTTTACTAAATCTCTTCAAAATATTTTATTTTCAAAGTTAATCAAAACACAAAGGTAGTATATTTATTGAAAATCTGTTCATGTTATGCTCCAAACACCAGCTTATCAACAATAGCGTTAATTTACTAAATCTCTCGCACACATCTCTCTTTAAATGTGTGTGTGTTTGTGCCTGAATCCATACTTAAGTTTCAATATGTACAATGTGTGTATGTATCATGTAAGGGGTGTCTTTTGTAAGATATTGATCATATGATAATTATAGATTATATTCAAGTGATGATAGGTTTCAGATGAACTATCAGAATTTCTTAACTCTGTGTGTGTGTGTATTTATGTATGTATCTATGTATGTTTATATGTATATAGTTATAGTTATATGTATGTACAGTTATATGTAGTTATGTTTGTATCTTTATAATAAAACTCAAGTATCTGGGACATCCACTTTGTGGTAGATTTGTTTAGGATATGGTAATTTGGTATCTTCCTCCTTTTTTCTTTCTTTCTCCCTCTCTCTCTTTGTTGATAAGCAGGTCAGTGGTTAGCAGTTGCTATTTATTATCTTCAGACAATAAAAACATCTATCATCTGTCTATTTATCTAACTGTCTATCTGTCTATCTCTATTTATCTGTCTATTTACTCACTATCTTTCTGTCTGACTGTCAATCTATAATTTATCTATGTATATTTACCAGTGTATCTATTTTTGGTTGAGAACAAAGCACAAATCCCAATAGCAGTCTGAAGATAGATAGCTTCTAGATAAGGTACCTTAATTTACTGCACATGTGTGTGTGTGATAATGAATGAAATAAATATGGAAGAAAATTATTGTAATTGAGTTAAATAAATGTAAAATTAAATACAGCGATTGCCAGCGTGATGGGGGAGAAGGTCAATGGAATTAAGGATTTATTAAATTAAATGTTTTTTTTACTATAAATCCTGTCATTTTGGTAGGTACTGTGGTAGTATGGTATAAGGATATACATGTGTGTGTATCTATATAAGTGTGTGTGTGTATAAACATACACTTTTAGTTTCTATACTAATTGAAATTTTAATCAATAAACAGTTTTTGTTCGTCATTAGTAGATCTTCAATTGAACTAAACAATGATTTCTTAGGCAGCATTTGTCTTCTTTCATAATTACAATATTGGTTAATACTTAATGAACATTACCTAATGTTCTCTTATATTTTAGATTTTAATTGTTTAGTTTTCATGTGTTAATCTCCCATTGTTTCTAATGCCTACATAAATGAGCAAGACAAAATCATTTCACTGCTATTCAACATTTGATAATTCTATTTCATTGAAACTCATCTATTATTCTTAGCTTTAACCCATTTCATTACCATATTTCTAATGAAAGCCACTGCCTATAATTTTGAAAATAATCAGGAATTTGGTGGATTTAGTGAGAATAACTCATTATTAAGCTGGTATTTGGACCATAAGATTTTTAGATAAAATTATGATGGAAGATTTTAGATAGATATGAGCATTAAGGCAGTTTGGTAGTAAAGGAGTTTAATTCAACCTGAAATTATTCCTGTCTACATCAAATTAGTTGAAATGTTTCTCCTTTTCTTTGTATGTACTTCAACATTTATTCATTTAGTTTTTTTATTGTCTCATCATTGAGTCAATGTTTAGGGGTATGGTGCACCTATTTTAAATTGACTAGTTTGGTAGATGAGTTTAGTATTATTTCAGTGAGAGGGAGACAATTGGAATGAGATGGGTGTCATGTGTTGAGAAAGGATGAAACCGACAAGTGAGAGGAGTGATAAAAACGAATCTGGAGGGAGGTAGAGGAAGACTAGGGTAGTGTAGAAAATGAAAGCGAGGGTGTTAGTTGGGATCAATGTTGATATTGTATTGTTTCTTATTGTTTAGGAAAATGGACCTAGCAAAATTATTTCACTGCTATTCATTGCTTGAAAATTCTATTTCATTCAAACTATTTAGAGGTTGCTACCACTTTACAGATTATATATATTCCTGCTCAATATAACAAAGGTAATAGAAATAGTTGAATTACCAATGTTTATTTGGAAGTCAAATCAAGCAAGCAATTATTGCCACCTATAACTATTTTGTACATTTTGCAGATAAGATCACATAAATTTAAAAAAAATCTAAAATGTTTCAGTTGAAAGTCTACTCGTAGCCTTTCATTTAAATGCATTTATAATTAAATAAAAAATAAAAAAATAAAACAAATTATCAAGTTGAATATTCTGTGTATGTAAATGAAAATAAGTTCAATAAATGAGAAATATTCCTGCTAAGTTGTGAAATTATTTCTCGGTGTAGATAGTAATTTATAATTACATTCTTTGAGATATGTAATTTTTTTTAGTTCACAACTAGCTTAAAATTTAATATGTAAACATAACTTTAGAATGTATTAATTTTTGTAATTTACCAATTTAATTACATATTCCAAGTGATGATATCAGATTTGATAGCAAATGTGTTTTTCTTATTTTAATGCCATTAATAATATATACTGTGCCTGAAGTGGCCACAGATGTGGCTTTGTGGTTAAGAAGTTTGCTCCACAATCACATTGATCCAGGTTCAATCTCACTCTGCAACAGCTTACATAAGTGTCTTCTAGCATAAAAATATAGTAACAAAAGGGTTAAATTGATTATGTTAGTAAAGCCATCTATCATTATTTGTAATTTTATGTTCAAAACACTAACTTAATATTGAAAACGTTTATATTATTAAATACCTCCAAATTCTTAATAACTTTCAAATTTGAAAACCCTAGGCAATGAATGGTAATGAAAGGGTTAAACATGCTGTAGAATGTTAGATTATAAATTTGCTGTATTTTAGTTTTATATATTCTGAAATAAGAGATTGTTTACTGAGCTGCTGAGCAGCCATCATTTGATGTTTAATTTTGATGGGTCGAGAAGCATGTAGTAATAATCTCTTAATTTGTGTACTTGCCAGATTAATAGTATTAGTGCTCTGGTTGTTAGAAATAATCCAGACTTTGAATATATATTTTTTAAATGTTATGCATCTGTATTGATTTAGTAAATCAATAATTAGTGTGATTAAACTTGTACTTTATATAGCTCCATTAATAATAATATAATGCTCAAAATTTTATAATCTGATTTTCTTTTTTTCGGGGCGGAGTGAATTGGGTGGGTTAGAGGACAAGGTTTATTTGTCTTCTAATTTGTTGCCAATATGTATATTGGGAAATTCATTGAAGAATTGTGTTAGTGTAGTTTGTACAATATTTGTCATTAATTCTATACGACAGTTCTTCAATAATTATTACAAAAAATATATAGCTCTTGTTATAGGAATTGAACAGACATTTCAGAAAGGAAAATAATTTGTCACATATTTTTCTTTTTTATATGGAACTTTATTTTGGTAGAGATGCTTGCTATATATTTGAATTCTTTTACTGGTTTCAGTGATTAGACTGTGGCCATGCTGGGGCACTGCATTAAAAGGGTTTAGTAATCATATTGACTAGTACTGCAAGTCTGGTACATATTTTATTAATCCCTTTTTCTAGAACCAGTATGTTAGAGTACATTAACACCCCCCTCCCTCTCTATGTATATATAAAGATCATTTTTACATGAGCTTCTTTATTCTGGCATGTGTTACAAGGGGCTTTTACAAAGTTTCTTCTCACCCACTTATTCCTGAGAGGGTTATGGGGACACTCTTCAAGCATGCCTTCCAACAGGTCTTGTCAGAAGCAACCATCTCCAACTGATTCAGCTGGATACCCAAGTGAGACCAGCCGAGTCCATGGATATAGTTGAGCTATTTTGCTCAGTCTACCTCTGGGTCTCCTGTTGCTGGTTTGCCTGTAAATCTGTCCAGCAATACTTTTCTTAGACATTCTAACCACATGTCCATAGTATTAGAGCTGTGATCTCTCAATTCAGAGAAGTAGCAGCTCTACCTGAAGCGACTCTCTGATCTCTGAGCTACACACTCTATTGACTAACAGTGCTCCAATAATCCTTCAGATGATTTACATTGCAGCCGGTAGCATCTAGCCTCCTCCACTAGTTCCTGCTCCTTAACTGTAAAGGTTGTTAGGTTGCAGTTACCAATTGTCAAGATTTGCTCCTGTCCGGATACTCTTTGGAATCTCAGGATACGTAACTTTTGCATGTCCATTCTATGCCTCGCAGAACTGGTCACAGTTCTTGCAGCACTGGATGGAGACTGCAATATACTTTTAGTACATGCCCCTTTATAGAGTCTCTGTCTATTAAGTTTTATCAGTTGAGACTATGGCAAACATTGACTCAAGATAGTAGTGTGATTAGACCTGAGTTTATTGATATTGATTGCATGTTTCTTAATCATGCCGTGTTTGTTTTATTTCCATAAATCCCTTTCTATTAAAGCTGTTGTATATTTCATGTAAAACGTCCTGTCACAAAAATCCAAATCCTGCCAAAGTAGCTAATTAGCAAATTATGTTTAGAAGGTGCAGTTTTGAAATTCTCCTGATTGGAGAATATATTTATGAAGTGTTAATATTTTAGTATTTAAAATAATTTAAGTCTTTTAGAGTATAGTTTTTGTTTCACAATTACACTACATAATGATTTTTTACCAATTTCCAACTGTTTTATAAAGTTTCAAGAAGATTCTTGAGTTTTTGTTTATCTTCCAGCCACTCACATGCTAGTAGTATTTGAAAGCAAGAGATCGAATATGAGAACATTGTAGCAAGAGGGATTTATAGAGTAGAAGGAGGGAGAGAGTAAGAGTAATAATAAATATAATACAAGTCAGAAGTAAGATTTCAATCTTACATGTGATTGAAAGAAAAAGTCTAATTACGTCAGAGAAAATGTAAGCATGTGTGTGTGTTTCATTGTAAAATAACCACCCCAGATATTTTAGCACCTTATTTACGTAGAATTTAAAGATGGTGAAAATCAGCAAAATATTGACCTCAAATACAAGCCAACAAGCATTTTACCATCGATTTTTATTTTTATTTTTTATTTATTTATTTA
>OZ024741.1:58376574-58379074 GCA_964016885.1 Eledone cirrhosa
GTATATATGTGTGTATATATATATATATATATATATATGTATATATGTGTGTATATATATATATATATATATATATGTATATATATATGTGTGTGTATATATATATGTATATGTATATATATATATATGTGTGTATATATAACTTTGAATAACTTTGAATAACTTTGAAATGTTTTGGCCAGTATTGGCCCAGGCCATGTCTAACTTAATAGCACCACCTGGCGAAGTCTTTCAATTCAGGATTTGGGCACCATGGCCCATTCGAGAAGAGAATTACTGTTTGCGGAGACATATCCGGGTGTGGGTGGTTTGTCCGGGATTACTTGGAGGAATTTGTCCAAAGACTTCTTGAATTTTGAGTGGTCAGTTTCTGTTTTGACGTGTCCTGGTGTGATGTTGAAGAGAGCAGGGCCGATTGAGGTGAAATAATTGTGCCGTATTGTTGTTATGAGTTGCGATTTAGATTTTTGAATGGGACGGATAGCACGGGGCCCAAGCCTTGGGTGTATCTTGAAGGCGATGCCAACATCATTTGGGCAGTGATGATGGAACATTTTCCACATCATGCAGATAATATAACGCTCACGGCGACGTTGGAGTGAGTAAAGTTTCAGCTTTTCTAGTCGACCCCAGTAGTCAAGGTCTGACATGCCATCTATCTTTTTCGTGATTGCCCTTTGAGGAGCTTCAAGTTTCATGATACTTTGTTTCGTGTGGGGAGACCACAGTGGACAACAGTATTCAAGGTGTGGTCGGGCGAAAGTAGAGAAGAGAAGGATAATGGTGCGGGAATCTCTCGACTGGAAGGTTCTGAGGATCCAGGAACACATTCTGCGGGCCATGTCAACTTTGCTGCTTATATGCATGGTCCAGCTTATGTTGCTGTCCAAGGTTACTCCCAAGTCTCTGATGTTGTTAGATGCCACGAGAGTTTCCCCGGAGGGAAGGGAGTACCGGAGTTTCAGAGCATCCTCTTTTCCAAAGTGGATCAGTTCGAATTTGTCCTCGTTCAGTAACATGTTGTTCTTTTCTGCCCATTGGGTAACAGCCAGTAGGTCTGACTGAAGGCTTATCCGGTCATCCACGCCATTGATGACCTTTTGGAGCTTGGAATCATCAGCGAAAATTTTAATGTTGCTGTGTTTGATGATGTCAGTGATGTCATTAATATAGATGATGAAGAGAAGTGGGCCCAACACAGTGCCTTGTGGGACTCCACTACTGACTTTGGCTGGGCTTGATTTGACTCCCTCAACTACAACATGTTGGGTTCTGTTTGACAGGAAGCTCTTGATCCACTGCAGCAGCTTTCCAGTGACACCAATATTGGACAGCTTTCTCAGTAGAATGTTATGATCAACCCTGTCAAAGGCCTTGCTGAAATCAAGGTAGATAACATCAGTGTTGGAACCCTCTCCCAAGGCTCTCAAAATGTCATCAAAGTGATGCAGTAGTTGCGTCAGGCAATCCCTTCCATTACGGAATCCATGCTGGTTGCAGTTCAGCATATTGTTACTCTCAAGGAAGTGGGTCATTCGCGATCTCACCACTCGCTCAAATACCTTAATGATATGAGAGGTGAGTGAGATTGGACGGTAATTCACGGCAAGGGATTTGTTTCCCTTTTTGAAAACTGGGACAACAGACTGGGATAGAAGGTTTTCTGGCACATATCCAGCATCCAGTGAGTTCCGCCACAGATTGGCAAGAGGAGAAGCAAGTTGGTGTTGACACGCCTTCAGGACACAAGCAGGGAACCTATCGGGACCTACTGCTGAATTATGCTTGATTTCCTTTATTGCCGCCAAGACATCAGGGGCGCCAAACGTTATGTCCGATAAGGTGTAATGGGGAGTAACATCGCCGATACAGCCCAGATCGGCCATATCAGGATTGCTGAAAACAGAGCAGTATTGTTTCTGCAGTATCTCACCCATGGTTTTAGCATTGTCTTGAAGAGTGCCATTTTCATCAATTAGAGGGCCAACAGTAGAGCCAGTGATTTTGTGTTTTTTTGCAAATGAAAAGAACACTTTGGGATTGAGTTTGATCTTCTCAATGGCCCAGGCCTCTTCAGCTCTTCTCTGATTGTTGATGAGGGACATTATGTTGTTTTGGAGGTTATGTTTTTTAATCTCTAGTGATGAAATGGCAGTCAAGTTGATGTGTTGCTGCTGACAGTATTTCAGCTTGTTGATTTTTTTGTTCGTTCTCTTAATTTTTCTGATGAGCGTTTTTCTATTTCTAGGGATTCTGCTCTTAGATTTGTTTATAGTTCTTAATGGGGTGTGTTTAGCACATATGTTTGTAACAGTGTCCACAAATGTCTGCCAGGACTTTTTGATGTTAGTGGGTGTATGAGTGTGCGTGAAGGACCAGTCGACATGTGCAAGATCATGACTGATCGCTTCCCAGTTTGCATTGTGGAAATCCATAGCGTCAAACGGATGGACAGGAGAGATGACATTGGGTTTGTATATTGGACGGTGGAATCTCAGAT
>OZ024741.1:58384074-58479074 GCA_964016885.1 Eledone cirrhosa
GTGGTACCGACATAATTTTACAGAGAAAGGGTTAGTGTAGATGGGGGTGGAGGTAGGGGTAGTGGAATGGGGGTGTATATTTGGTTAGGAGGTGCGTACTGACTGTAGGTTTCGCTTTGTACTTAGGCAAGGCGGGTCTTCTGTGTTACTGCATAGCGCCAAAGATCTCGGTCCAGTGACATTGTCTTGGAGAGGTGTAAGGTCGGAATTTATCAAATCGTCCCAGGTTTTTCTGGGTCTGCATACTCCATAGCTTCCATCAATTTTGATCGCCCTGCACTTTTTTATACAGCTGTCGTCTTTCATGCGCATCACGTGACCATACCAACGTAGTCTTCTCTCGAGTAAACAGCATCTGATCCCTCTTATTCCTAGTTTCTCACTTAGTTCATTTACGCTTTTCCGTTCACGTATATTACTATTACACATCAAACGGAGCATGCAAGCTTCATTCCTCTCCAGTCTGCGCAGATCCTCTGCACACAATTCCCATGTCTCACTGCCATGTAACATTGCTGTTCGTATGCAGGCATCATACAGTTTGCCTTTCATTTTTAGAGAGAAACCTTTAGCGGCTAATAGTGGTATAAGCTCTCTGAACTTTTACCATCCCGTTCTGACTCTGGCTACTGTATTTCAGAGCACCCTCCACCACTGCTGATTTTGTCACTCAGGTAACAGGTGTCCACTATTTCTATAGAACCATCTGGGCAATGGAAGGAGCTAGTATTCTATGGGCACTTGCTACTTATTGCACCTGAGCACTGCCCACATATAAAATATATGTTCTTAGTTAGCTTACCTGTGACCCCCACTACATCTTTTATGCACCCATACTTTGCATTTGGGAAATAAAATGGAGTCTCTGCCTACTCTGTTCCTACACACTGAGCATGGCCATTTCCCAGAGGGAACCAGTGTCCTATTTTCCTTCCTACATACTAGAACTTAATCTTAGACAAGTTAATTTTAAGGCCTTTTGATTCTAGGTCATGCTTCCATGTTTGGAATTTTTTCTCTAGTTCAGCCATTGATTCAGCTTTGAGCGTTAGATCATCTGGAAATAGAAGTTCCCATGAGCAGCCGGTCTTGAACTGCTGTTATAGCCTGAAGGGCAATAATAAATAGTAGGGGGCTAAGGACAGAGCCCTGATCAACGCCAACTTTTACGCTAAATTCTTCACTATATTCGTTGTTAATTCTAACCTTGCTGACTGTTTCTTTATACATGGCTTGTATAGCTCTCGCAAGCCATTCATCAACACCTAGTTTTCTAAGAGCCCACCAGATAATGGAGCGGGGGACTCTGTCAAAGGCTTTCTCCAAGTCAACAAAAGCTAAGTATAGGGGTTTACTTTTAGCTAGGTACTTCCTGTAGTTGTCGTACAAGGGAAAGAGCGTCTGTGGTACTTTTACCTGACACAAACCCAAACTGCATCTCATCTAGATCAATTCGCTCTCTGATTAGTTGTGCTATAACTCTTTCTGTGACCTTCATGACCTGGTCAATTAATTTAATGCCTCTATAGTTCCCCTATCTAGGGCATCTCCTTTACCCTTGTAGCAGTTAATGATGATGCTGCTGCGCCAGTCCTTCGGAACGACCCCATTCTGTATGACTTGGTTTACTATATGGGTGACCATAGTGTGTCCCTCCGATCCAGTTGCTTTCAGCATTTTAGCAACTATCTCCGAAGGCCCAGCTGCTTTGCCTGTCTTCATATCTTTGATTGCCTTACTTATTATACTACCTTCAACTTGCACTGCTGGGCCCTCTATTGGATCGATTAGGTGCAGACTATCTTTTTCCCACTTATTCTCCTCATTTAGTAGCCTCTCGTAGTGACACTTCCAAACTACCTTCTTATATATATGTGTATATGTGTGTATGTGTGTACATATATGTGTGTATGTGTGTACATATATGTGTATATGTATGTGAATATTTATAGATGGACCTTACATTCTGATATATATATATATATGAATTATTCAAAGATAAGCGTTGCAGCCAACCTAAAGCATACTTTAATGGAGTTAATTTTTGTTTCAATTTAACAATAGTTGGTGAATAACCCCAGACTGTCATTTATTCAATCTAGTATTTCATGTATTGCAATGGAGAGAAGTAAAAAGAATTGTCTAAAGTCCCCTTGACCCCACAGGCTGTAGAAGATCTAGTAATTATATTTACTGTGTAAATCATTAATATTAGTATCCGATTTAGGCACATGGCCAACAATTTTGAGGTGGGGAAAGTTGTTTAAATCGCCTCCTGTGTGTTACTGGTACTTTATTTTATCGACTCCAGAAGAATGAAATTCAGTTCCCTTTGGTGGGATATCAACTCAGATAGTAATGGGCTGTAACTGAATATCATATATAGTTTTGTCTGCCGCTCTAGCGACTCTACCAATCCAACTGCCCAGTGATGGTAATGACAAAGATATTTAAAATGAATTAAGATATGAACTTTTTTTTATTATTTTAATGGAAATATTTAATTAGTACCATTTTTTTTCCTGTAAAAATTAAATAACAGTAGACTCTATTGTGGGTTTTTTTTTGACATATCCCTTTAGATATTTCTATTTTTTTTCATATCTTGTTTTTACATATCTTGTTTTTACATTGTGCATATATCTATTTCCATATTGTTTATATCTATTCTTATAAGATGTCTGTATCGCTTTCTATATTGCAATTCTATATCTCTTGCTATCTTATATTTCTTTCATTTCTATACTGTTTCTATATCTCTTTCTATACTGTCTCTATATCTCTTTCTATACTGTGCCCATATCTTTTTCTATTGTCTTTATTTGCCTCTATACTGTCTCTACATCTGTTCCCTTACTGTCTACATCTGTTCCCTTACTGTCTACATCTGTTCCCTTACTGTCTACATCTGTTCCCTTACTGTATACATCTGTTCCCTTACTGTATACATCTGTTCCCTTGCTGTCTACATCTGTTCTCTTACTGTCTACATCTGTTCCCTTACTGTCTACATCTGTTCCCTTACTGTCTACATCTGTTCCCTTACTGTCTACATCTGTTCCCCTACTGTCTACATTTGTTCCCTTACTGTCTACATCTGTTCCCTTACTGTCTACATCTGTTCCCTTACTTTATCTACATCTGTTCCCTTACTTTATCTACATCTGTTCCCTTACTTTGTCTACATCTGTCTCTATATATGTATCTATACTGTGTCTACATCTGTCTCTACATCTGTCTCTACATCTGTCTCTATATATGTATCTATACTGTGTCTACATCTGTCTCTATACTGTGTCTACATCTGTCTCTATACTGTGTCTACATCTGTCTCTATAGCTGTGCCTATATCTGTATCTATACTGCGTCTATATCCATATCTATACTGTGTCTACATCTCTCTCTCTATAGCTACGTCTACATCTGTATCTATATCTAGCCTGTTGTCAACTTTTCTATCTTTAAGCTAATTTTTTAAATCCTGATACAAATTACATGAGCTATATTTTTCCATCATCAGTATTTACTCTGCAATTATTTTTTCCTAAATATTTCAAATACAATAGGTTCTATATTTAATTAGAGATTTCTTATAATTCCAAATGAAATATTTTTTATAACTCCAGATGAAATATTTCTTATGCCAACAATTTCTTTCTATCACTGTTTAAAATTATTTTTCACCATTTATTTTTCTTCACTTTTAACTGATTTAGTAAAATATAATTTAATCTCCAAATTCCATATATACTTTTGTATAAGACACAACTCCATTTACAATTTGAGCATTTTTCAGCCATTTCCTTGTTGATGCAGGTGTTAGCTGCAGGCCCCTTGACATCAATCACATGTCAGAACTATTATCACAGATTGCATGCTTTCCTATCTTTTGGATATTCAAAAAATAACTACACTGTGTGTGTGTGTGGGGGGGGGGGGGTCCATAGATGAAAGATCAAGGAAAACAGTGCTCAGTCTGTTGCAAGAGAGCTTATAAACAGTTTCATACATTTAACAACCACTGTATATTGAAGGAGGCACTTTTAAACTGGCCCATCTTCGGGAACGTGGACAGGTATATGTATGTTTGTGTATAAGCTAAAAATATGGCGAATTGACAAAATGCTTGGAAAATATACTTTTGATCAGTTTTAATCCTTTCAAGGTTTAAGGGAATGTTCTTTGAAAACCTACTCTTGTTAGCAGAATCTCTCTTATGGCACCAGTGATGAGTTTTATTTACTTTTGTTTGATTATTATTAGAAAACCATTTCCAATATTTATTGGGCAAACAAAGAAACATTTGCAACATTATAATATAAAGGAAATTTTATTTATTTAGTTAAAATCTAAAATTCAACATATTGTTGTTTTTTTTATATATTTTCAAATAGGTTTAATTGAAATCTCTAAAAATACATATTAAGATTTCTGTCATGAATAATTCATTAGTTTTAAATGTGTTTTGTCTAAAGAACAAAACTAAAAAGTAATCAATTTTTGTCTAGCTATTTTAATACTCAAATTTGTTTAATGTATATTGCATTCTAATTTTTAAAACTTGAGTTTAAATTCTTGTAGATTTATGAAGATTAATAAACAGGAGCTAGTATCATTTGTGAAAAAGTTAATTTTCTTGATACTGTTTTCTTACAAATCTACCAAATTTTGCTTAGAATTAATAAATTTCATGGAATTTATTAAAATTTTCAATGAAAATACTCTTCTATCTGGACAAAAATGTCAAGCTCATCTGAAAGGAAGCAATTCTATTAAATAATTCAGTGGTTAATTGGTTAGGATTCAATGTTTTGCAGTATTGAAATTATAATATAAGCAAATGCACTCAGCCCACATGTTAAAGTGGAAGTGTTGGTGTCACAGGGAAAAGTACTTAGGTCACATTGTACAGTGGCAGTGTTGATGCTACAGTGAAAAGCACCCAGTCCACTCTGTAAAGTGGTAATGCTTGTTCCACGATGAAACGCACCTAGTCCACCCTTACAGGTGGTAGTGTTGATGCCGCAAAAAAAAACAATATGCACCCAATACATGCCGTGATGTGGTTGGCATTAGGAAGGAAATCTGGCAATAGAAACTAAGTCAGTATAGAATGCATGTGTAAGACACACTCATCTGACCAGTCTAATCTCAGAATCTGACAACCCACCAAACAGGGAAAATAGACATTAAACAAATAGGAAAGGAAAAGAATGGAAAGAAGCACATTTTTCAGTTGAGACCAAGGAAACAAGGTTTCAGTAGTAGGTCTTTCCATTTTTAATACTCTGTTGCTTGCAACTCCTGGCAGAATTGCCATCACGTCTTTTGTGAGAGGAAGTGGGATTTGAATTTAGAACACCCACAGCTGGAACAGATACTGTAAATTATCTCATCTGACACTGTTCTTGGCTTGATTGATCCTGTAAAGATGAAAGGCAAAGTTGACATAGTTAGGATTTGAACTCAGGGCACAGAACAAATACCACAAAGCATTCTTTCTACCTTTATTCAAAGTAACGTAAATAGATTTATTAATGTAGCACTGGGTGTTAGGTGGTGAATTGGTAGCCATTAGAACATCAGATAGAATACTTTGCAGTATGACTTCCAGCTCTCTGCACTCCGAACTGTTGGAGTAAGTTTTTGATTAACCCTTTCATTACTGTATTTCTAATGATTTTGAAATAATTTTGAAAATAATCAAGAATTTGGAAAGATTTACCAATGTAACTAACTTTTTGGTGTTTAGAACATAATTTAAGAAAAAGGTTCTTTCATAGAATTATTATGGAAGAGTTTTAGATAGATATATTGATTTAAATCAACACGATCCCAGACCTTATTCACTTACCAAGTGAGGTGGAACTTGTTAGATTGGTCCAAGGAAACAATGTTTCCATTAGTCTTTCCAATTGCTGATACTATCTGCGACCGGTAGATATAAACACTTTAAAATAATTTTGCATCATAGAAACCAGGAGCATTTTCAGACAGTTTGGTATTGAAAGGATTAAAGTTAGTTATTTGACAGTTTAAGTGGAATTTCCAGTCTCAGAGAAATTTAAATTCCTTTCAAAATTCACAATTGTTCTCATTTGGAGTAACTGTTTGTTAAAAAGATATGGGAAAATAATATGCACCATCGCTATAATCATTTCTTTCCTCTGTTCTAGTTTCATCGTTTTATATTTGCTTTCCATCCAGCCTTGGGTTGGACAGGTTGCCATGGTCCGAGATCTCTTCTTCTCCCTATGTTCCATATTTGGCATAGTTTCTATGGATGGATGCTCTTCCAAACACCAACCACTTTGCAGGGTGTACCACTTTGCAGGCTCTGTTCTTGACACAACTGAAGAATCTTCTCTACCAGATGTTTGGCATATTTTTATGGCCCGATATTTCTTATTGTGTAATAAATATATAATCAGTTCAAGAGTTTTCAATAATGTATTAAGACAATAAGTTGCAGTCAATTTAGTTTGAAAACTTAATAAATTTTATAGCTTTGAATATTAAATTAAATGATATTCTAAAATACTGATTTGGTCAAAATATTTTTAGCTTTTTTTTCTTTTTTTAAAATGCTTTATTGCTATGTTATAAACTAATTTTGATTAATGATCTATGATTTTGTACTTATGTATGAAATCAATATGAAGTTTGTTTTATTGCTACTATTAAGTCTAAAAAAACAGTTTATTCTTGATTTAGATGTATTGACAGCATTATTTTAATCTAAACCTCTTCAAAATCTTACTCATCCATTTCCATGGTTTTGCCAAGCACATCTGTTTTCTTCTGTTAATTACCATAAACTTGAAAGTCCAATATTGAGAAACAATTTGAAACTTAGGATCTCATGACTGTATGATAACGTCATCATCATCATCTTCGTTTAACGTCCATCTTCCACGCTAGCATGGGTTGTGTATTATAAAGGCCTGTTTCAGTAATGAATGACCATGGATTTGCACTTGGAAATTTCCTCTCCAAGGCCTTAGCCTAAGCAAGCTGTTTTGTGGAAGACCATTCACTCTTTTCTACATGATTGCTTTTGCCCTTGGGAAAGAAAGGCAGATTCAGTTTGGCACCAGTGATGTCACGCTTCATTTTTTTTTTCAACTGAGTGGACTGAAGTAATGATGTTAAGTATCTTAGTCAATGACACAATGCATGCCCAGTCTAGGAATCAAACACAATCTTATGATCATGAGCCAAACATCCTAACTACTAACCCATGCTGACTGTTGTATATACTTGTAAGTCACACTATAATTAAATCATACCTCCTTTTTACACACAGGTGCATTTTATTATGGTACCAGTACTAGCACTTTACAGTGTACTTGGTGCATTTTATCATGGAGCCAACACTATCATTTTACAGGATGTACTGGGTGCATTTTATTATTGCACCACTTTACAGACTGTCCTGGGTGCAATTTTTCGTGACACCAGCACTACTACCTTGCAGAATGTATTAGATGCAATTTACCATTGTATTTTCATGACAAAAGATGCAACGTCTACCCAAATATATGGGTGTTTTTGTTGAAGATCTTAGTGACATTTAAATACCATGAATCTTGTTTCCCCAATCCTGTTGGACTTGAGTTTTCTTTACTGCCATGTGAAACAACATAAGATTTCTTTGTTAGCCATGTTGAATCCCATGACCTTCTTGTGAATTGCCTATTCTCAACACTACTAAAGATTATTATCCACTTCACTGATAAAAGGTAAATAATGTACCAATAGAATTTCTTTGTGTTCATGATCACAGAGAAAAGAATGTCTTTAAAGAGAGAAGACTGTATGTGTGTGCATGTGTGTTTTGTGCATATGTTTTGTGAGCGAGTAGGTTGAAGTAATAGAGAAATGGATTGTGGGAGTGAATGCTGGGATGATGGCTCAGCATAATGTAGCTACAGAAAAGCAGAGTTGTTGACCAAACTGTACAGAGGGCAGTTAAAGAACATTCTTATTATTAATACTCTCATTGGGTTGTTTCCACATTCTGAGGGCCACAGTATTCAGACTACAAACAATTATTTTGTTTTTTTTCTGGGTGTATATTTCTAATTTTGGGTGGAAATTAAACTTTTTCTGTCTTTCTTTCCAGTTGATTCAACATATATAAGGGTTTCCAAGAGAGTCGACAATACTAGGCTCAAAAACCTTTATGGGGTCCTGCTTGATATGTTGGCTTGATGAATAGCTGTTGACTCTTTGTTAAAATTAATTTCAATAATGCAGACGAACTACTGTAACAAGAGGTTATTAGAAATCATGAAACAGACCTCAATGGAAGATACAGTCAAGCCAGTATTGATAATATTGTAATTGTGTATTTAAATGAAACTGCATGCTTATTTAACTAAAGAGCTAAATTTATACATGGCTGGCATATAGCATACATATATTCTTTTTTATCATCATTATTACTAAACACATTTTGGAAGGACAAGACATAGGCAGATTTTGCTGTTAAAGTTTTGTGTAAAAAGTTGTCTAACTAAGCACAAAACATGCTTGAGGGCAGTTTGGAAAGAGAAAGAGAATGAATTAGAGGAGGAGAGAGAGAGAATAGGAATGAAAAGTGAGAAAAGGAGATGGGGTTGGAATGAGGAAGGGGGTGGATTAGAGAAAGAAAGAAAACCAAGAATGAGGAAGAGAGGGAGTTAAAAGAGAAAGTGAAGACTAGGAATGAGTTAGAGGAGGAGAAAGGGAATAAAGTAGAATAATAGACATAGCTAAAAATA
Source organism: Eledone cirrhosa (assembly GCA_964016885.1). Taxonomy (NCBI): domain Eukaryota; kingdom Metazoa; phylum Mollusca; class Cephalopoda; order Octopoda; family Eledonidae; genus Eledone; species Eledone cirrhosa. The sequence continues at coordinate 58,392,840 of OZ024741.1, forward strand.
ACTACAATATAAGTAAAAACATGGTTTTGTTTTCAGACAAGTCTATCATATGTTTAGTTGTGTGTGTGTGTTTGCTTGAACATTTTGTTTTGTTTTATTTGGTGTCATTAGGTTCAAATATCTCACTGAGATTTCAATAGCAATAATTTCATGTGTACTTCAATAAAAATAACTTTCCCAAATTAGCTTACTTTATTATCACCATACAAAAATAGTGAAGCTGGGCTCCTTTCTTGTGCCAAGGTAGCAGAGACCCTTTTCTCTCCATCCTTGTTGTCTTCACTTCCTGAATAGATTCTAGGCCTACATCATGTTGTCAATGTGACATGTCGTCCACCACACTTCTCTGTCCATCATTGCCAGCATCAGTTCCTCAGTCTATCATTACTATCTTCAATTTGTCAATGTATGTGACATGACGTCCACCACACTTTACTTTCGATCATTGCCATCTTGAGTTCCTGGAGAAATTCCAGGTCAGTGTCCTGCTTCAGGTTGTCATTGTATGACATGACATTTACCAAGGTTTTCCACTTCTTGCCGTAGATCCCCCAGGATCAGCTTTGATACCTTCTTTTTCTAGATGTTAGGCACAATGTCTTGAAAGAAGGACTCTGTTCTTTGATCTTCTCACTTGCAAATGAAATGTGCTGAGCATTGTATCATTAAAAAAACTTTTAGTTTTAAATATTTTCATGCCACTTTGGTAGGTTGTATAATTTCCTGTGTATAATATGAGTAAATTTTCAACTAAACTTAAAGGCAAGAAAGTGGGGTTGTATTATACATAAATACTTTTCAGGAATGTTTCTGAGCTTAAAAATACCCATTTCAAATGGCAAGATTGCAAATACATGTTAATATCAGTTGTTTACAAATGATATTTGGTATTTTGGCAATATTTATTTATTTGGGATTAAACTGTAATTGAATATTATTTGTCTCAAAGACAGAAAATAAATATAAAATAAGTTAATAAAAGGATTACATAGACATGGCTGTACTCTAGGGTCATATTATATGCAAGGATATAATTCCCATTTTTTTTCTTTTTTAGCTTCACAAATTGTATTTTTCATATCAGGACTAGGATATGTTGTTTGATATCTGGCAAGGATGGGGGTATGTCTTATTTTGATATCCAGGATAAAACTGTTATTTTGACACCAGGGAAAGGACTATTTTATTTTGATATCAGAGATAGGATATGGTTAATTTTGATATCACTTACAAAGATTTCTGCCAGCGATTCCCAACCTGGGATCCATGTGCTAACTTCAAAATTTCAAATATGTTTTTAAAAACATAATATATACATGCTATTGAGTATCCATATTTCTCTAAGTAAAAATATTTCTCTTTTTACATTGTTATTCTAATTGTATAACAATCTGGGAGAAGAGCAATTGTAGCAAGGCTGGAAGGAAATTTATTTAAATAAAAGGGGTACTGGGCAGTGAAATGGTTGGGAACCACTGCATCAGAGGGAAATTCCTCTCCAGTTTATATCAGTTATATTTGGGAGGATTCTCTCTCCTAGTTGGACTGCTTTCACTAAATTTGTAAAGAACTGCAATATTTACTTTATGGAGGCCATTCTGTAAGGATTAACAAATAAGAAAGGAGCTTATAGAAAAAGTGTGTGGTGGAGGAGACGATGTTGATGGAAATGGTGGTATTGTTGGCAGTTATGGTAGTGGTGATGGAGCACAGCTTAAATTACTTTATCAAGGATATGGTAAGAGTGCATGTATTTTCTGTGTAGTAGGTAAAGTATTTCAATAATGTATTTCATTTAGCAGAAGTTTGTGCAGAAAGATCTGTATAAACATTGAAGTTTGCTAAGAAAGATTTCTAGAAACAGTACCATTGTATGTAAAAAGGGGGACAAAAACAGATGAGAGATTTAATGTAAAGTGATTCTCTTTGGAGTTGACATAACCATCATAAAGAAACTAGTAGAATACCTGGTGTTGCTCAGGCAGAAAACTACCAGAATTATTCTAAATGAGGGATATTTGACTTCATGTAACTTTCATGTAAGAAATTAAATTTTTTAAAAATGTTTATTGGTTCAGCACTGTGATGGTAGTATAGAAGCAGATGATAGCTACATAGAAAAGATTGAGGAAGGTGTTGAAATGAGAGTGCGACTGGGAGTAGAAAAATATGCTTAAAGCATTACGGGAGGAAGAGATGGAACGCACACACGCACAGACAGACAGACAGGCACGTTTAGAAATATGTTATAGATAGCTAATAAAATGATTATAGAAGGCTAGCATTTAATGCACTGTGCTACAGATAGTATGGAATATATAGATAGAGAGAAAATGGCAGCGAGTGGTAGAGTAGTAAAACATTGTGATTCAGTACTGTGGTGGTAGCACAGAAGCAAGCAATAGTTACATACAAAACAGGAGAGAGAGGAAATGATAGTGTGATGAGGTATTGAATGAGATGCTTAAAGTATTACAGGTGGAGAAGATGGAACATACATCCAGATAAATAAACATTTAGACACATATAATAGATGGCTAAATATATAGAAGGCAAGAGGTAGAGGTTTCTTGAAATCTAATGAGCTTTGTTTTACACTCTCCTTATTTTATTATGTAAATGGAACCTTGTTTATGAACAAGTACATTTTTTAATTTAGATGTATAGGTTCTTTAAATAGTGCTCTTACTGATTCTACTGAAGAAGCAAATTGTTTCTTGAAGTTAAAACAAATAAATAAAAATAACACAAAACAAAAGAAACAAAAGCTGTTCCTAATGATATAAAAATGAATTTAAAGTTTGCTTTTTTTTCTTTTTATATATTGTTTGCATATTGATATATTTATGTTATATTTACTACCTTCATTTTGAATGTTTGCTTAATGGTTCCGTCTTAATTTCACCATCTGAATTTCAATTTTTATCAAACAATTAGGAAGAATTTGATACTTAATATAGAATTACTTGATGGATATTGATTATTATAAAATACACAATATGGCATAGACAAAGCTCATTAAAAAAATAAAATAATACCAATTTTTACATTGAACTTGCTTATCTCCAGCGACCACCACTTCATGAAGATTTACTGGTGTATTTTTGCAGTCACTAAGTTACATATTCTACAAGCTATTACTGAGCCAGATTTGTCAAAGATGACTGACTCACTCATATATATTGTTGTTGTTGGATTGTTGGATCTTCATCAGTTTCCAACAGTGTTGCAGTTGTTTGATCAATGAGACAGCACCTGTCACTCTTTTTCTGTCACTTTGTGTCTCTTTATCTCTATTCCACTTTCATTATGATGTCAAACTTTTTCTTCCTCCACCTTTTCCTCTCTCTCTCTCTCCCTGGTCATGAAAACCATATTCTATTATGCATTGTCTTTCTCTATCTCTTGCTCTACTTCTCTCTCTCTTTCTCTCCCGCCATCTCTCAGCACAACAACAAAGAATCTATGAGGAATAGGAAGAGGACTTGTTAGTAAAGTTACAAGAGTGAGAAAGAGTGGAAGATAAACAAAGGAAAATACATAAAATGTTATATTCAGAAAATAAATATATATACCTAGAGATATACAATGCTTATTACTATACTGGGTTATAATTATGCATCCTACAACTGTACTGTTATTTCTAGCAAATGTTTATTCTTTACAGGAAATAAATGGTATCCACTACCTCCCTTGCCAAAGTAAAAAAAGTATATGCTGCCATAATTAGAAATTCTGGAATATATAGTTTAGTCATTTGTTAGACAATAAAAGAAAGAAAAAATTGAATCTTTGGAATCACCCAAATAGTTTGAAAATACACTGTTATTAGTTTTACATAATAGCTAAAGTTATTCAAATTTTTTTGTGATAAATATTGATTGAATGATAGTATTTCATTCATCATCTTGTAACTCTTAACATCCTGTAAGGATTAGGCGGAAAATATCTAAAGAGGTTAATTAATGTTTATAGTATCTTTACTAGTAGACTAATTATGAAAATTTGCAGTAAGTTAAAGTAACGACTTTAATTTCTAATGTGCTATTTTTTGTACTCATTAATGTTTTCCTAATGTGGTTTCATGTGGTACATGCTGTTAAGTTAATGAGTTTGTGTGGAGGACAAAGAGGTGGGAGAAGTAGACATTTGAATTAGTTTTGCTTTGAAGCAACTTTTGACTTTAACCCCTTTATGAAAGGCACTGCCTCTGATTTTCATTTTGAAAATCCTCAGGATTTTAGAATGATTTAGTAATATAATTAACTTTCTCATTATTAAGCTTATGTTCTACATAAATGTTCTTACATAAAATCGTGGTGGAAGGTTTTAAACTAAAAATAATCATTTCAAAATAAACTATTTTGTATTGTAGAACCAGAGGTGGTTTTATAGGGGTTACTATCAAAAGGTTTTGTGTCTGTAGAGGAGGGAGAAGAAGCAGTTGAATGCTGAATTAGTTTTGAATTGAAGCAGGTTTTGACATTTAATAGTTTGAAGGAGTGGGTGATTTGTATATTGTGTGTTTGTAGAAGCTGTTCAAAAAGAAATTATATTGTTAAAGAATTACTATTGCTTTTATTTGTATTTATATTCAAAAACAATAAACTGTTTTTACATTTTCTTATTAGAAATTGCTATCAGTAGAAAATATTTAATATTCATTTTAATCGACTTTAAATAAGATCAAGTTTTGTATATACATTGTTACGTGTAGTCTTGTATTTTATATATTCAATTATCTAGAAATACAATATCGGTTATTGTAACAAAGGAACCTTTTCTAATCAAATGTTTTGATCTTTCGACTTCCTAGAGCTTTTGTGGTTTTTAAAAGATGTTTGTGAATCTAGTTGAAGATTACAAAACAAGACGAAATAATAGGAAGAATTCTTCAGTTTTCATAAAATGTTAAATTATTTGAGTTAACAAATAATTTGAGCAGTGTCTTTTGTCTCAAATGGCATTTTAATTAAATGGCATCATAATTAAATTTACGAAAGAATCTATAAAATGTTAAATTTTGTTGCAAATTTCACTTATTTTTTTTTTTTCATACTTAAAACTTGCGATATCGTCTGTTGGGTTCCCAATCATAAGATTGTGGTTTCAATTCTGGACTGATCAGCACATTGTGTTCTTCAGACACTTCATTTCATATTGCTTTTTGTGGTAGTACTATCACTAAAGCATTTGAGAAACATCCTATGAGATACATCCTCATAGGAGGCCAGCTAAACCTGCATAAGTGTGACCTGTAACAAACATATGTATACAACAACAAACATTTTAAAGTTATCTCTTCTGATGCAGGGGCTAGCCTTGCAGGACCCAAGACAAGCCTCTCAATTTTCCCCTATGATCTGCATCTTCCCCTCACCAATTTTCTTTCCCATAATTTTCAGTCATATGTTTCTTGGTTCTCTCCTTCCTCTAATTCCTTTCACATTCATTTCCATCAGTCTTCTCACATTGCCACTTTCCTCCTTCAACCAAATCATCTCATTCCATATCTCTGCACAGCATTGGCACTTTTCCTCACATCTACTCATTTCATCTTTCCTCAACACATAACCCAACATCTTATTCCATTCCTCTTCATAGCATTCATCACTGGCTCTTTTCACATTATCCCCTGTAATTCATTTTGTCTTCCAAAGGCAGTTTCAAGTCGTTAGATATCAAGAGTTAACAGTACTGAAGGTCATAAGCTAAACTTGTTTGTGACTGAGTTATATCCAGCACTGTGCTTATTAATCATTCATTCATTATTATTATTATTATTACTACTAAATGATTGATGTGTTGGTCTTTTCACAAGCTATTTACAGTATATCCATTTGTTGAACAGTGAAGTAATGTAACATGTTATGAATTATTAAAAAGTATCCTTGTGGTGGTCATAAGTCATATTTAATACATTATGATGCTAAATAAAGGTTAAATGTATTTGAAAAGATAATGGAATGAAACTATCCTCTTGTTTTACAAATATAAATTGAACACACATTGACATATCGAAATATAAAAAATTAATTTTCTAGCAATCCATATATATCATAAATTGTGGTTCACAAGTCAACTTTTTAACCCATTTGATACCAAACCACCTGACACTGCCCATGTTCTATGATACAAAACTGTTTACTTTAAGGTGTTTATATTTATCTAAAAACATTCCATCATAATTTTATGTAAAGAACCTTTGTTCCAAACATCAGCTTATTAATAATTTATTTATTTCTTTACCTTTTTATTATCATTTATTTTGAAAAAGTTGGTTATATTAAATTATTTGAAAATCAGAAGCACTCTGGAAATATAGCAACGAAAAAGTTAAGACTGAAAATATTCCAAAACTAACTGTTGACTTGACCTTAGGTAATCTCAGGTTCAAGTCATTCTATACCCTAGTATATGTGTTCAAATAAAAGGTGCTAAGTCAAAACAATTCAATATGTGAGTTAGACTCTACTGTGGGTGCATACTGTCTCCTCTCCTGTTCATAATTTTCATCAACAGGATAGACATGTGCAGTTGGCTTGTACATGGTATCAACACTGGCTGCTTGCCAATGACATGGAAAGTGATTTTTGACATGCACTGGATAGGTTTGCAGCTGGGTGCCACATGGCAAAAATGAAAATGAGTGCTGTGAAAACTGAGACTCTTCCTCTCAAGGAAGCCATAAATTATAACATACAAGTCAACTTCTTAACTCATTTGATGTCAAACCACCTGACTTTGCCCATGTTCTATGATACAAAACTGTTTGTTTTTAAGTGTTTAAAAACATTCCATAATTTTATGTAAAAACCTTGGAGCTCCAAGAGTAGCTTAATGATTTCTTTATTTATGAATAGGAGTGGTGTAGTAACCAGAGTAAATGATTTAGATATTTTAAAAGTGTAATTTATATTGATTTCTAGTTTCATTAATGTTTTCGTTTGTATTTGAAAAAATTGTAATTTTGTTACAACTACAATTATTAACCTTTCAGAATATCAACAGCCACCATAGATCCCAAGATGTTTCTGTTATTAATATTAGTGTGTTCACAATATTTCTGTTAAATAGTGAAGATATTACATTTAAGTCAACTGAAGATTACACTGATATTTGTAATGTATTATTATACCAAGTTGTATCATGCAATTGTAATGAAATATATTATAATGATGAATGGTTTAATTTCTCGGGTTGATATACAACTTTTAAAAGTCTGATTTTCAAAAAACAAAACTAAAACAAAACAAAACAAAAAAAAAAAGACATTAAATCATCATCATATGCCTGCACAAAGCAGACAGTCAAAGCTTGACTTGATTTTCAAAATGAGGCTGTGAGTATTTTGTTTGGAGAGATGATAGTTTGAATAACTGGTCTGATCACAAACATAAGAAGCCATACTGAACATAATTAGGTAAACAAAACAAAAAACAGCATGTTTATAGAGCTGACATGTCATTCATCATCATCATTGTCATCATCATCATCGTCATCATCATCCTGCTCATCATTATCCTGCTCATTATCATCATTTAATGTCAGATTTTCTATGCTAGCATTGGTTAAATGGATTGTCACAGACTACTTCAGTACTGAATCGGAGTCACTGTTCTTACAGACATGCCAGGAGGCTGTGACTCATTTAATTTCTTGTATTTTACAGTGTGTACTGTGTGTTTCATCATGGCACCAACAATAGGGACATTGTTGTACCCTTAACACAACTGAAAGTTTTCTCAAAACTAGGTTTTCTATGGCTTGATGCCCTTTCCAACACCAACCACTTTACAGAGTACTGGGTACATTTTATCATAGTACCAACACTGGAGAGGTTGTCATGTGCTCTGCCAGACTGAGGAGTCCTCTCTAGCCTACATTGTATGATGCCAACTGCATTACAGAAGCCTGGTATATATACATATACATATGCACGCACGCCGCCACCACTGTTTAATGTCCATTTTCTATATTAGCATGGGTTAGATGAGCTGACCCATTGTGAGACAAGGCTGGTCCAATGACGTGTCTTGCTCACAGAGAACTGATTTTGGCTTGGTTTCTCCATCTAGATGCCCTGCTTAATGCCAACAACATTTAAAGTGTATACTGGGTGCTTCTTGTCATGACACCAACACGACCACTTTACAGTGTGGACTTGGTGCTTTTTGTCGTGGCACCACAATGACCACTTTACAGTGTGGACTTGGTGCTTTTTGTCGTGGCACCACAATGACCACTTTACAGTGTGGACTTGGTGCTTTTTGTCGTGGCACCACAATGACCACTTTACAGTGTGGACTGGGATGGGGGAGGTAGATCCAGGGGCATGGGTGAGGAGGTGGTGTATTAGGATGTAAGGTGTTGGGGTGGGGTATGGAAGGGGTGATGGAGGAGAAGGTGGCACATAGATGTATGTCTCAACCCATGCACATGAGAAGGCAATTCTTATATAAAAGTGTATCTGTATCTACGTTTACATTTGTGTTTGTCTGTTAACTAGGCAGTTTAGCAAAAAAAATATTGATTAAATAAGTACTTGGATCTATATGATCAATTAAATTCCTTTAAAGTGGTGCCCCAGCGTAGCCATAGTTTAATGACTGAAGCCTGTAAAAGAATAAGAATGTTGTGTGAATAGAAAACTATTCTGTCTGAATGAAATGCAATGTTTTGTTGTTGTTTGTTACAAATCCTGTTGGTGATATTCTGAAATGTCAAAGTTAACAACTAGTGTCGCAATAGACTTTTTAAAACAGAAAATAATGGTCAAATTACTAGAATGTAAATAATAGTATTTTTATGTCTCATTAAGATGGGTGACACCACACACCAGGGTTTTTTGTTTTTTTTTCTTTAGTCAGAGTTGGAAGTGTGGGGGCATCATCCATCAGATTTTTTAGTGGCTCCAAGACTGGTGACAGAGAGCTAGGAATTCCGAATTGGAAGTGTTGGGGGGCAGCAGCATCTATCAGACATTTTAGGGCCTCTGAGACTGTTGACAGGGAGTGAAGAATCTGTTCACAGATCAGAGACATGACTCAAATACTTCCAACTGAATATCATCATCATATGTCTAGACGTGTCTTCTCCGGTACAGCCTGCCTCCACTTGTATTCTTTTGTCATTTCCACTGTGAAGTTCAGTATTTTGAGATCAAATCTAATTGCCTCTGTCCAGATTTTCTTCAATTTTCCTCTACTGCAACTTCTTTCCACTGGTATCATTTAGCACTTCTTCACTCAATGATCATCAACAGTACGTATCTTGTGTACATATCAGTGCAATCTTCTCTCTTGCACACTAGACTTGGCTAAATGTATAAATGTACCAGCAGGTGCTGATGGTGGTGGTGTTAGTCAAAATGTTGGATTTAGTCTACCACTCCAAAACAGGGGTGTTTCCTCTGAGAGAATCTGTTTCCATTGTAACAATTTGACTTTGCATTTGTTTTCAAGAAAATAGTCTAGAATTTAGCTATATATCTAAATTTCTCAATATAAAATTGCTCTTTGATACATAACACAAAAGGCTCTTACATTGAATTGTGATAGGTTTTTAGACAAATATAAATACTTTAACCCTTTCATTACCATATTTTTAATGAGACCCTGCCTATAATTTAACTGACGCATAGAGTTACGGCCCTTGCCATTCTGGGTTCAAATCCCGCTGAGGTTAACTTTGCCTTTCATCCTTACGGGGTCGATAAAATAAAGTACCAGTAATGCGCTGGGTAATTGCTGGCCTTGTGCCAAAAAGTAGAAACAATTATTTATCTAATGTTTGCAACATAATTTACATAGAATTATGTTAGGTTTTTAGATATAAATATTTTCGAAACAAACAATTTTGAATCATACAACCAGGGCTGGTTTTGAGTGGTTTGATATTTAACAAGATTAAAAACTTTCCATCATAATTTTAGTCACAAACAGTGCCAATGGTGGTATTTGAACCACTTACCTCTAGACAGATTGTATAGTGCCATCTTACTCAGTTATCTACATTCGCATAAAAGAGTAGTAAACAGCCATAAGCTGCGCCTCCTTCTCAACATCACCTCCCCTAAAGTAAATAATCTCGGATTACTAAGATTTATATATTTCTCTTTACTCCATTTATGTTTCACTTGTGGTTCATGTGTGTAATATCTAAAGTTGATACATCTCTCTCTATCTTTCTCACTCTTCCTCTCTCATCATGTAATATCTAATGTTAATACAAATGGTATTATTATTATTGTTTTCTCTCTTTATTTCTCTTTCTCTCTTCCTTTTTCTTTTGCTCTCTCTCTCTCTCTCTCTCTCTCTCTCTCTCTCTTGCTTTCTTTTTCTTTCTCTCTCATCATCATCATCAGTCTATTTTCTTTCTTTTTTGTTGTTGTTGAGTCTCTATTTCCACTGCTATAAAAATGTTTCTTAATAAACAAGTCAAGTTATTAAAATCTATTTCAATCAATAAAGACAAAAGAAATATGTTTTATATCTTTTTTCTCTCTATGTAATATCCAAAAGTCTTTGTGTGGTGTACAACAATTTTCTCTGGTTTCATTATTTCATTTCATTTCTTATGAATTGACACAGGCATAGGTTCTGTGGTTAAAACATTCAATTCAGAATTATGCAGTTCTGGTTCTCAGGTATCTTCTATGATGCCTTTGTCAATGAATTTTTTAGATGGAAATTGTGTGGAAGCCCATTATATAATGTAACCAATAGCAAAGAAGAAATTAAATCATTTTATTCCTGGCATATTTCTGCTAAAACAAAGAGGCAAAACTTGTTCCAGATGTATTGAAAATGTATATAAAATTACATGAGGACTGATTCTTTACGAAATTTACAAAGATTCCTCTAACTTGCTGAGTGTGGACTTACATTAAGCTTAGAATATTATCAGCATAACTAATTTCCTTGAGCATTTACTTTTGTGGTGTGTGTGTGTGTGTGTGTGTGTGTGCGTGTGTATGCATACATCTTCCCTGCATCATTTAAAAGCAAGTGGTACCGTTTGTTTATGCCTGCATAACTGTCTTGCAGCTTATTGGACTGATGATCTGTAAAATATGTACCAAACTTAAAAAGAATGTTCAGGTTTGCACCAGGAAAAGCATGTGCCCATAGAACACAGACCTCAAAAATGTTTCCTCTAGCCTCTGCCTACTAGTATGGAAAAGCAAATGGAAAAGAAATGATAATGATGATTGGACCTTACAATCAGAAATAAATAACATGTTTGAATTTCAACTATTTGCTGTTTCCTCTGTCACTACACAATCATGTTTGTGTGACTTAGAAGGTGGTTTTGTGTTCAGCACCTTGGACACGTCTTCTGATATAGCCTCAAGCTGACCAATGTTTTGTGAGTGAATTTGGTTGATGGGAACTCTATAAAAGTCTTTCATTTGTACGTAGTATGTGTAAGTTTGTGTACATCACCTCCAGAAACTGTTAAATCTCTACCATAGTGAAAAGTATGGGTTGGGGTCAAATTTGCTATGGATTAAAAAAAAAAAAAGAAGACTGGTGTGTGATATTTTTCATCAGCAAGGAAAATAACTTTAATCTACAGTTGTGTCAACTTATTTTAATGTTTTATGCTTCATAGATTTGTTGTGCGTTTAGAATAGGTATCAAAATAGCAGAGTTGTTAGAATGTCAGAATGTGTAGCTGCATTTGTTCTGGCTTTCTGTGCCCAAAATATAAATCCAACTAAAGCTATCTTTACCTTTCACTCTTTCAAGGTCAATAAAGTATCAGTCTAGTACTGGGGCCAATTCTTCCTCTCTCTTACTTCCTCATATTCTCTCTTCTCACTTCCTACTACTCCTCTCTTTCTTTGAAAGAATTTGACTGTTCTTACCTGGAGAGGTATGGCTTCTGCCAGGTTTAAACCCTTAGCATTTAAACCGGCTGTATCCGGCCAGGATTCTCTCACCTCTTTCTGTTCAAACCGGCCATAACTGGCTACTCATACTAATGTTAAGATATTGTTCTCAAAATAAATAACATTAAAATCTCATAGATTCGATATTATGTGAGATAAAGCCTTTACCATGAAAATACAATCGTATAGAAATGTAAATTCTAAAGGGTCAAATACCCAATATATGCTGCATTGTTGTGTTGTGTTGTATTCAAATTTTCTTAACATTCACATAATTTAATATTGTTTTAAATTTTCATATTTGAATTGTGTTGACAAGTTTGACAAAATTGTATTTCTTTATTTTGTAGGTAAGTAAACTGATTATCATTGAAGACTCAGGGTTTGTAACCATTCTTTTTCTTCTCATTTATTTCTTCTCTTCAGCTCTTACAGTTTTAACTCTTGATACAAACATCCCTACAACTGTAGCTGTAGTTCAAAAGGCTAGTTTTGTCACATTCTGTGTCACAGTGAATTTCCTTGAGAATTGTCTGTGAAATACTCTGCCAACATACATGTTAATTTCATGAGTCAGCCATTCCATTAATAGATCATCTGAAACACTCATCATCTAAGCCAACAAAAGGGCAATTACTTTATTTCAAACACTAAAACTCCACATAACTTGGTTAAAGTATTTCTATTAACCCTTTTTATGAGAAACCACCCTTGGTTTTATAATACAAAACTGTTTTGTTTTTTTTAAAGTGTTTATTTAACTAAAAGTCTTATATAATGATTTTATCTAAAAACCTTCCATCATGATTTTATCTAAAAACCTCTAATGTATATTCCATGCACCAGATTAATAATGAGAAAGTTATTTTCGAATTGATTTGAAAATAGTAGGTTCTGCCTTCCATTAGAAAGGGATTGTAATGACTGTGTTAATGATGCCATCGCATAATGCATAATAGAAATAAGAGAAGGGAGAGACATATGAGCTATCACACTCTTTCCTCATTGTATAGGTTAATAACATTTACTCTTAACGTCCTGTACCACATGGAACTACATTAGCATGATATTCTTTAAAAAGTAAAAAAACAGCACTATGACTGCATCACATAAAGAATTAGTCTTTAGTTTTCTATAAATTTCCACAACAATCTGGTTTCTAGTAAAGATACTGTAAACATTTGAATTAACAAATCTGTTTTTAGATATTTTCTTTTAAATCATTGCAGGGTGTTAAGAGTTAGACAGAATTAGCAAACTACTATAATAAAACTAAAATATAAAAAGGTTTCTTTGCTATTAAATTTCAGTTAATGTATAAATAACTGTATATCTCCCTGCTGCAGTTAATTATACATATTATATAATTTTAACTTGTGAGCTGGAAGTAAACATGTAGTAGTAGTAGTAAACTTTTATTTATTACTAACATAAATAGCACCCGCCAGGCAGTTTTCTGCTAGTGTAAGTATGTATGTGTGTTTCATAATGTATCTAATCAATGTGTACAAATGTATGAAAAAAGAAAAATACATTTTTGACATGCAAAAGATATGAACTGGCATCAACAAAAATCATCTTGCTATTTATATAATTTAATACACAAGTTTTTTTCCCCATAAGTTGCCTTTTAAATTTTTTTCTAAATGATATGATCCTTAAGTTAATGGTTTTGAATTTAAGCCCAGGGCCAGCAATTTGAGGGCAGATGCAGGAAAATCATACCCTCTCCCCCAATCCTTAGTATTTTACTGGTACTGTATTTTATCATCCTTGACAGAATAAAAGGCAAAATAAATATTTTATAAAATTATGATGGAAGGTTTTTAGATAAATATAGACACTTTAAAATAAACATTTCTTTCATAGAAACAAGGGCAATTTCAGGCAGTTTATCAAAGTTAATATGCTCAGTAAGAGATGTAGATGATAGAATTTTCTAAACCCTTGGATTTACTGAAAAAAGAACTCTTTTAAAACAAAGAGGTAGGCCACTTAAGATTAATTGTTATCTATGTTTATCTTTGAAAAGAGGTAAAATTTCACAAAGGTAATGTTCTTAGTCTACACTAAGTTCTAGAAGATTCTTAATATAAAAGAGAAATATCAGAATTAATGGATAACAAGTTGAAAGAACAAACTATTGATCCAGTAAAGAAAGGTGTGTTTGATGAGAAAGAAAATCTAGATTTTTATTAATCCTCATGTATCGGCCGATGATTTCACCTTATCTACTTATCTATAACGTTAGATCTTGCTACCTAATTCTACTGATGCACACATAAATACATTTCTAACGTATTTTGTGGCTTTATCCAGTCTTACATTATATATATATATATATATATATATATATATGAGAGAGATAAAGAGAAAGTTACAGTATTTTCTTGTAATATGAAAAATTTTGATCTAAAACTATGCCGAAGAGTTGTACTATACATCTTGAGTACACATTCTCTCTCTCTCTCTTTTTAATTTTTTTTTTTTTACAAAAGACTGTATTGTTCAAATAAGTATGAATATATATTTTAATTTCTCTAACTTAATATATATAAAAAATAATAGCCATATTAAACAGAATAGTATATTAACTTGATTAATATCTTAAATAAAATTACTAAAAATACATTGTCAACTTTGCAAATTTCCTAAAATTTGAAAACTTGTTTTGAAATCATCATCATTCGGCAACCTCAGCTGAAATCGACTCAACAATTGATCTCTATGTGGGTCTGTCGTTCATTGCCACTGCCAAATCCTGGATTTCAATACCAGAATCTCTGGAGATGACATCGGGAAAGGAGAGCTTGTTATTAGTGACTGCTTGTGGTTTCCAAAGCACTAATGGGGACACAGCCTCATAGGTGGCACAATGGCAGTGGCCAGCAAATCTTACTCTCCTTTTACGTACAACGACAGATATGTGTGGGAGGCCAGCATATATTTCTTTCAAAGTCACATGTCGCCAGCTTAGAAGCAGGCGAGTGTAGGTGCCATCAAGGCGCTTTTGTTGTTCAGATGAAAGCGTCCATGTTTCACTTCCATATATAATGTTTTGAGATAGGAAATATGCACAAAATGCTAAATATAGTAGTGAAATCGAAATTTTAATGGATAACGTGTTACAAGTTTACCAAAAAGTTGATGTACCCTAGCATGGCCTCAGCCAGTTGAGTGGAACAGGTAAAAGAATAATAGACATGACTTTCATCTTTTTGAGATCAATCAAGTACCAGTCCAATAGAAACCTTTGAGCAAGATGAGGTAATTTATGTGTCTGGTTTTGGACCATGCCAACCTATCCATCCCATGCCAGTGTTGAAAGTGAACATAAAAATTATCTATAAAAATAACAAACAAAATATAATATCAGAAAAGATAACAGTATATTAGTTTAATACTTCTAAAAAAAATTAGAAAAACACCATCTTAAAATTTTGGATGCTAGTCTTTCATTGGAAGGTTGATGTTTTGAAGAAAGTAGAAAAACAAATACGAAGAGAATATAAGGTGAATTAAGAAGTAAAAGGGAGAGATAAAAACTCTTGTAATTGTCAGTTATTTATATATGATGCACTTCAAAAGACAGCACACAAAAAAGATTTTCTCAGAAGTAATTATCAATAAAAAAAAAAACGAGGTATCATAGTCATCTCTTATTTTCATTGATTTATTAAAAAATAATCAGATTTGTAAGCAGAAATTGGTGCTAAAAGTTAAACCTAAATCCAAAAAGCCAGTGATATACTTCAATCATCATAATTTTATGTTTGTTTTCCATGTTGGCATGGGTTTGACAAGTTATGATCCAAGTCTGTTTTTATTTAGATATTGTCTTTTTAAACAAATTGGGGAAATCATGTCACATTCATACATTCTAATTGTGAAATGACTTCAACAGTTGGATGCCCTTTTTATAAAGTGTTCTGGGTGCATTTTCTCATGGCATTAGCACTAGAGAGGCTGTTAAATACTTTATATAGTCTTCTTTATCATATGTTGTCTCTGTCCATTTGTCAATTACCTAATAGTGTACTTGGGGCATTTTGTCATGGCCTCAACACTGCAAGGTTGTTTCATGAATATCCAGGAGTTTCTAGTTCATCATGTTTAGTTTTGTATTTGAGTATATTGCCAGTCAGCTTGGTTCTGTGTCATTGCCTTCTTGAGGTTCAATTTCTTGAGGAATACACAGAAATAAAAGATTAATCAAATTAAGCTATTACATTTACAAAGATCAAAGAACATATTTAATAGATTTACAAGGATTAAAGATCACAGATATTTAATCAGAGAAATTAATATGTTAAAATGGTAATGTTTTAATTCTGATCAAATTGGATATTACTTTCTGTAAATATATTGTGGCTAAGATTTGTTGTATTTTGATTGAACAGATGAAAGTTAATATAAATATCTATGAAAATAGTATTTACTAATTTAGATGTAAGATAAATGTTTTCAATGTTAAGATCACAGAATCAAATATTGCATATTTTTTGATAATGTAATGTTTGTCTATAATTAATTCATAGTAAAGGCAGATATATTATACAATAATGTAAAAATGAGAAAAAAGATATTTAATATGAAGAAAACAAATTGCTGTTTATATTACATAAGTGTGTGAAGATGCATGGCATTGTGGTTAGGGTTTTGGACTCTAATATGGCTATGGGTTCGATTCCTGGACCAGGTGATGCATTGTGTTTGTGAGTGAGATGCTTCATTTCACATTGCTTTTCATGATGGGACTGGGATCTCTGTCATTAAACAAGTTACAAACCTTTTATGAGACATAACCTTGTTGAAGATCTACATAGTTGTGTGAAATATTTCATTTTTTCACTTTTCCATGGTGGCATGGGTTGGATAAAATTTTTTTTGAAGTCGTATTGAAGAGTTGGATACTTTTTCTGACAACCAGTCACATACATTCCTTCACTTCACAGAGTATACTGACACCAATATCTTTGACACAACTGAAGAGTCTTTCAACCCTTATTTTGCAAGTTTTCTATGGTTGAATGCCCTTCCTATCACCAACCACTTGACAGTGTAGTATGTTCACCAAAACTACAGAGGTTGTGGTGCCCTTGACATAGAAGAATAGAAATTATATTTTATGAGCTAATAAAATAATTCAAGACTTTCATATTTGTCATAACATATGAATAATATTCTTAACATTTATCTCATTCAAGGTGAATTTTCATAAGTTTTCTTTAAAAACAAAAGTATTCTTAAATATGGAAGTCATTTCTAAATTTATTGGGAAGAAAAAGAAAAATTTGCATTCAAATCTTTTGAACAATATTTATATTTCATCTAGATATTTTCTTAATTACTAACACACACACGCACACACATATGAAATCATTTAAACATCTATTTTTCCATGCTATACATATATATATATTGTTTTAATTGAAAGGTTCAATGATTTTAATTACTGTGACATTAATCCTTTTGATATGAAACTGCTCCTGGTTCTATGATACCAAACTGTTTGTTTTAAAGTGTTTACATTTATCTAAAAACCTTCCATCATTTTATGTAAAAGCCTTTGTTCCAAACATCAGCTTAATAATAAGAAAATTAGTTATATTATCAAATTCTCTATTTTCAAAATTATTTCAAATTCATAGGCAGTGTTTTTCGTTAGGAATATGGTAATGAAAAGGTTAACAGTATGGTAAGGTTTCAATTTTTGTATCTACAGTTACACTGCTTGTGAGTGAATGAATATATAATGAATGAATAAATATGGTTCAGAACCATCAGGAGGGTTCTGCTTTTTTTCCATAGTCAAAGGAATACATGAAGTAGAAAAGGTAAAGATATGGAATCAGGTTTATTGAGCTGTGTTAATGAATATGCAACAGTATTTCAATCTAAACACATTTTCTGCAATAAGAAAACTTTGTTTTAAAATATTTAAATTGTTCTTATTACACCCACACAAAGTGGGAGTTTTAGATGGTTTCTTCATTCATCATTAAATGTCTATTTTCCTTGCTAACAAGGTTTGGACAAGTGCATTTTATTGTAGCACCGGCACTTGGGAGGTTATCTTGTCTTTGACTCAACTGAAGAGTCCCCTCAACCCTTTATATGGCAAGTATTTTACAGCTGGATGCCTTTCCTATCACCAACTCTTTTACAGAGTGCACTGGGTGTGTTTTATCATGTCCACACAATCACTAGTGAAGTTGTTGTGCATACAAAATAGTGACATTGTAGTTTTGTAGTCCTGCATGGTATTATTGTCATCATGAACTTGGAACATTGCTTAAACCAAGCATTATGGTATCATCATCATCATTTAATTTTACGTCCGCTTTTTCCCTGCTTGCAAGGGTGGGACGGGAACTGATTCTGGCTTGATTTCTACAGCTGGATGCCCTTCCTAACACCAACCTCATTTACAGTGAGTGCTGGGTGCTTTTTTGCCATGGCACCTCCATGACCACATTGCAGTGGAATATGGACTCCAGTCCCTATCATCTCATTTCTACAGCTGAGTAAACTGGAGCAATGTGAAATAAAGTGTCTTGCTCAAGGAAACAACACATCACCCGGTCTGCGAATTGAACTCACAACCTTTCGATTGCAAGGCCAATGCTCTAACCACTAAGCCATGTGCCTCTATCGTGTCTATGTGCAAGCTATTTTTGTGTTGGACCTCTGTTGATTCCAATGATGAATGTTCCACTCGTACGAACAAGAGAACAACCTGCTCCTAAAATTGTGCAAGTAGCTGAGCATTCCATGGACATGTGTACCCTTAACATAGTTTTCAGGGAGATTCTGCATGACATGGTGTGTGGTAAGATTGGCCCATAGAGTTACCGGTAAAACTCATTTTTTCTTGCTGAGTGAACTAGAGCAATGTGAAATAAAATGTCTTGCTCAAGGATGCGATATGCTGCCAGGAAACAAACTCAGAACCTTATAATCATGAACCAAACAGCCTAAGCACTAATTCATGTGTCTTATGATATGTAATACAACTATGTAATTACTGCATTAAGATATTCTTGAAAAGTATAAAGTAGCACTATGTCTGCATCACATTAAATGTTATCCTTTACTCTAATACTGCAAATTTTCGCTATGATCTGTCCACTAGTAAAGCTGGAATTAAACCACCTGAAACAAAATTAGCAAATCATTCTACAAAACAGCACTATGACTGCATTACATTAACATTTAAATGCTACAAATTTTCACACTGGTAAAGATACTATAAACATGTGAATTAACAAACCAATTTTTAGATATTTTCTGCTCAATCATTACAAGATGTTAAGAGTTTAGCCTGGCATCCATTAATAATATTAGTTTGCAGTACTGTCTATAATTGTTTTTCATCTTTCTCTATATAAGAAATACTTAGTCTTCACCAGTCAATTCTACTGTTTGATTTTTAATTCCCACTTGTAACTATTACATTTTACTAATCTCTAATGTGCTGGAAGCAGACTTCAGCATCACCATTTCCTCTGTGTGTATGTTGGACCTACATTGGTTTCGACGATAAATACTCTAACTGATGCGATGGAGTAGAAATTAGCGTGTAAGTGGCATGAATATTCCACATACATGCACACCCATAATATAGTTCTCAGGAAGATTCAGTGTGACAAAATTAACCCTTTGAATTACAGGTACAACCCATTATAGCCCACTAAGTGTACTGAAACAACATGAAATAAAGCATCTTACTCCAGGACACAACACACTGCTGGGAATTGAATTCTTGACCTTACAAATGTAACCCAAACACTCTAACCACTGTGCCATGTGCCTTCACTTCTTACTTGTAAATATTACATTTCTCTAATATCTCTAATGTAATATTACATTTCTCTAATATCGCTAATGTGCTTGTGGCAGATTTCAACATCACACTCTTTCATCTGACTGTATAAATGTAGGGTATTACATTTATATAAGAAATTAATATTTGACAGTATTGAACTTAATTTATATTGCCTTAACCACATTCTGAATATTAAACTACGTAGTTGATTGTATCAGACTCCGTTCAGTTATCCAGTTTAGTATCCAGTCTGACTTGTAAAGTAACATGGTTGTATAAAGGATATGGTCACTGTAGGGTGAAGACATATGGCTTAGTGGTTAGGGTGTAGGACTTGCAATTGTAAGGTTATGGGTTTGATTCTTGGTTTAGCTGGTGGTGTGCTTTGTGTTCTTTATTTTTAAAAAATCAATTTCATGTTGCTCCAATCCACCCAGCAGTAGGGGTCCTCATCATTGAAACATCTGAGAAATCTATGTGATGCAATCTCGTAATAAAACAATTATAAGGTGTGGGAGACAAACAAGAATGTTATCAGTGGAGAGGTGTGAAAGCCTAACATTTTTATTTGGGTAGCGCCCACCTAACACTATCAAATATTAATTTGGGTAGAAAATAGCTGAGTTGAAGATGTAAAATGTACAGAAGTAGTTTTAAAATGTGTTGGCTTGGTATGAAATGGATGGTGTTCTGAACACACTTTATATAAAGCACATGCTGAAATGATAAGATTAAGAAATTAGTTCTTTCATTACTATATCTTCTTCTTTGTCCACTTATTCTTGGAAAAGAGTCATGGGGGAAGATTCCTCAAGCACACTTTCCAGCGGGTCCTGTTGGGAGCAACCATCTCCAACTGATCTGGCTAGATCTCCAAGTGTGACTTCATGGATTTTATCCAATCATCTTGCTCGAGGTCTACCCCTGGGTCTCCTGCTGGTTATTTTTGCCTGTAAAATGTTTTCTTTTTCCCAATCAATAGTTACAAGTTTCCACATTAGTGAGAGGCAGGATAGAAGTCTAAAATTGTCTACTACATTGATTTTAGCAGGGTCCTTTTGACTGAGCACAGTCTTATCCATTGTCACCCATATAGATATCTCTACATGGTTGTTTGACATAGCATTCATTTGAGTTGTTATTTGCTCATGTAAAGATGTCAACATCTTTAACCAAAAGCCCTGGGCCCCCACCAGGTCCAGGAGCTTTCAAATTGGGAATATTTTGGCTTGTATGCATACCATTCCTGTTATTTCAATATCACTTTTCTTCACATTCAGCTTAATAACCTGTGCCTCATCATCCCAGATGTTTGAGCAAAACATTTTGCTTTCTTCTGCATCCAGTGTCACTCTTTCTTTTTTACTTTTACTCTCGGTCTCATTTTTTTATCATACTGAAACATTCTGTTGATTCTATATTGTGTTTTTCGTTCAAATCCCACTTTGGACACCTTGGACTGCATCCATTGTTACTACTCCTCAATAACGTTTATACCTTTTTTCTGTATATTATACTTCTTTTCTATTTCAAGATGTTTATTATTCTTCTTTATTTCCCTTTGGTTTTCTCCGTTCCAGGATGTTAATGAACTATCTTAATTCATTAATTGATCCTCTAATTCTTCCTTTTCCCCATCTGGTGGATTCACTTACTGATACACAAAATGAATTTCTTGTCTTAGAGCAGCAACTATTCAATTTTGAAAAAGCTTTGAACCGACGGTATAGATAACTTGTAGAGTTCAGACAAAAAATAACAAATATAAGGAAATGCTATATACGAGGTGTGTCAGAAAAGTTCCAGGACTGATGTCACAAAAGATTTATTTCAAACCCAAACTTCACACTAAGAGTTTTCTCCTTCAAAGTAATCCCCCTGGAGTATGTAACTGTAATCTTAGCTCTCTGCAGTGATCCAACTTTTTTCTTCATAATTTTATATACATGTCCTCTGTTTCAGGTCGTCAAGCAATGAGCACAGAACAACAAACAAACTTGAAAACTCCGTCAAAAGCACTGGGATTGCTGCAGCAAGTGTATGGAGATGAGACGATGTCACGCTCACGTGTTTTTGAGTGGTGCAAGAGGTTTAAAGAAGGACGCGAGGACGTGGAAGATGACCCCAGGAGCGGAAGGCCCTCAACAACCAGGACTGAGGTCAACGTTGAGCGCATTAGGCAGATAGTGCGTAGCGATCGTTGGCTGACTGTTCGACTGATTGCAAATGAGCTGGGCATGAATCAGGACAGCGTCTGGAAGATTTGGACATGCGGAAAGTCTGCGCGAAGATGGTGCCAAAACTGCTGAATGATGACCAGAAGGGTCGACGCATGCAAGTGTGCTAGGACATCCTCGAGCCTCTTGAAACTGAACCAGATTTGCTAGGGACAGTCATCACCGGTGATGAGTCATGGATCTTCGAATACGACCCGGAGGGGACCCATTTTGAAGACGTGGACGACATCAAAAAGGCCGTGACGAAGGAACTGCGGAGGATCTCGGAAGAATCCTTCCAGGAGTGCATGCAAGCGTGGCAGAAAAGGATGGAAAAGTGCATTAGACTCCAGGGGGATTACTTTGGAGGAGAAAACTCTTAGTGTGAAGTTTGGGTTTGAAATAAATCTTTTGTGACATCAGTCCTGGAACTTTTCTGATACACCTCGTATATATATATAATGTGTATATATAATATATATATAATGTGTGTTTGTGCATACATATATGTGTGTGTGTGTATTCTTTTTTTACTTTTCTTTTTATTCATAGTACCATGATGGTATGCTGCATATGATAAACATGAGAAATATTTCTATGTATTTCATTTGTTTCTTCATTTAAAAGAAAACTTGTGCACAAGTATTTTTATGTAATTTTGAGAAAATGCAGTGATTAAATTATTTGGGAATGTAATTTTTCAGCACTGCTAGATGTCTGCAGTTGATAAAACTCAAGATTGCCTTAAGGTCATTTTGCTTGATGTCTTCAGTCTATGCAGTGCAAATGAGTTGTTGAACTGTGTTTGTTAAAGAAATCCAATTTAGTAGTATAGTTATGGATTTTGTACCAGCTAAACTGCATGCCGTTTAACCCTTTTGTGACAGTATTTCTAATGAGATACTTTCTATTTTGATTATTTAATAAAGAATTTTGAGGGATTTACGAAAAGTATTTCATTACTAGAAACTTCACAAATGATTTTTATATAAAATGTTGGAAGATTTTGATTTAAGCAGGAATCCTTTTAAATGGATGGTTTTATTTCATAGAATCAGGGCTGTTTTTTGGTTGGGCTGGTTTTGTGTATATGTATGTGCATGTATGTTTATATGCATACATATGTATGTTTATATGCATACATATGTATGTTTATATGCATACATATAACTCAAATATGAAGTAAGGTTGTAATAAAATACATACAAACACATAGGTATCTGTTTATTTGCACACACGTATATATATTCTTTCATATATATTTTTAATAACCAACTTGCTTTTAATTCATATTAAAAGAAATAAGAGATAACAAAGGAATTTGAATCAACTTATTAAAAAATTTATATGAAAATATATATATACATATGTCAATTATTCTTCTTGTACAAATATTTCATTACAATTTCAATGATTCCTAAATATTCAATCATATAAAAACACCCAGTCTTTGTTTTTAATCTCTAACAAATATATTAGCCTATTATATTTCTTTAACATTTATATCACTGAAAAGGAATTTCTTATTAGTATAGGTACAGAGTTGTTAGAATGTTGGATAGAATGCTTTGCAGTGTTTGTTCCTGCCGAGGGCAAATCTGCCTTTCATCCTTTTGAGGTCATTAAAGTACCATTTCAGTCATCATCATCATCATCACTGCTTTGATGTCTATTTTCCACACTAGCATGAGTTAGGTGAGTTGTACCATTGTGAGACAAGCCAAGTCAGACGACCATGTCTTATTCATACAGAACTGATTTTGGCTTGGTTTCTATGACTGAATGCTCCTCATAACACCAACCACATTTACAGTGTGCTGGGGGCTTTTTGTTGTGGCACCGACACGATCACTTCAGTGTGGGCTGGGTTGTTTTTGTTGTGACACCTACATGACCACTTCAGTGTGTGCTGGGTGCTTTTTGTCGTGACATCTACACAACTGCTTTACAGCATTGACTGGCTGCTTTTTGTTGCGACACCTACACGGCCACTTTACAGTGTGGGCTGGGTACCTTTTTGTCATGTCACCTACATGATACTACTGGAGTTTATTTTTCTTGTTTCATTCTCCCCTTATCGCTCTCCCCTCCTCTCTCTCTCTTTCTCTAAGAAGAAGAAATTGGATGTGTTTAGATATAGAGAGAGATGGACACCATTCAGTTGAACACTTTCAATGCCAACCTGGAACAAAACCACTCATTTAAAGGATTTCTGTATAGAATAATACCTTCCAACATAAGTTTATATAAGAACCTTTTAAATTATATTAAATACAATCTTAATAATAAAATAATTATGATTTTAGTAAATCCTTCCAAATTCTTCATTGATTAAATGGAACACTGTTGTATTTCATTAGAAATATGGTCACTAAATGGTTAAATGTTATGGTGTTCTTTATGAGTTGAGGCCCATGCCCATGAGAAAGAAGCAAAATTAATTATAGGACAGATGGGAACAAATTTAAGATTGAGAAAATGTGGGAAAGTTTGAAGATGACGAAAATACATATATAAAATATATAAAATTATTAATAAAACGACAAAATTGAGGGGGAAATAAATAAATAGATAATAAAAAGTTGAGTGAGCATAAATATTCATATTTCTGCTTCAGAGAGTAACCTAGTGAACAGAATCTAG
The DNA here is from genome assembly GCA_964016885.1 of Eledone cirrhosa. Lineage (NCBI taxonomy): Eukaryota > Metazoa > Mollusca > Cephalopoda > Octopoda > Eledonidae > Eledone > Eledone cirrhosa. The sequence continues at coordinate 58,417,423 of OZ024741.1, forward strand.
ATTACAAAGGACAGCCTGTTTCTAATTCTAATTTTTGAAATCAATATTTACACAAGGAAATGTAAAATTTATTTATATATATATATATATATATATATGTGTGTGTGTGGGTGTGTGCACGCGTTTGTGTGTATATATTATATAAAGAGAAATATATATATATAAACGTATATATACATATATATATAAACATAATATACATATATATATATAATATATGTATATTATGTTTATATATATATGTTTATATATATATATATATTTCTCTTTGAATAAACATTTTTCATTTCCAAAATAAACAGGATGAACAACCCCAAAAAAATCTTGTTTAAAATGGCAAAAGAAATATTGAATATATTTGCCCATCCACTTGTAAATATTTTCAGATAAAAAAGAATTAAAAAGTAAATAGGTAAATAAAACCAAAACTAAACGGAATTTTATTAAAACTGTATCCGCCCAAGATTGTACCAGAGTCAAAAATATACCCCCCCCCCCAAAAAAAAAGAAAGCTAACAAACAAAACTCATTTTAAAATATTTTCTTTTGAAATTCTTTTATCTTTTAACTGGTTCCTCAGTCATTAAACAGTGGCCATGCTGGGACACTGCCTTGATTTTGTCAACCATATCAACCCCAGTACTTATATTTTCAAGTCTGCTATTTATTATATTGATCTCATTATTTTTGACACACCCTTAAGTTACAAAACACAAACACACCGAGACAAATATAAACATACATCCACACGCATATATACAGTGGGCTTCTGCAATTTCCACCTTCCAAATTCCACTCATGAGGCAAATAGTCAACCCAAGGCTATAGTAGAAGACTTGCTCAAGGTGCTGCACAGCAGGACTGAACCCAAAACTATGTTGTTGCAAAGAAAATTTATTAATCAGTCATCATTCAATTAATTTTTTTACTTTTTCTTTTTCTTCTTTTCTGATATTTTTAAAGAATTTTGTGGAATTTGATCACTTTTGTTTGATTGATTTTATTTTTATCAATTTATTTGTTTTCCAATCAAGATTTTTATAAACTGTGTTTGTGAAATGATAAAAGATAAAAATATGCCCTTCAAAAAATAAAAATAAAAAATACTCTCAATACTTAAATAATTTTTGAAAAAACTTTAATTTCTTTTATATTTTCTGCAATATATGCACAAAAACGAATATATGCAATATACTTTTATAAAGGTTTTAAAAAATTCATGTTCACGATCATTCTCTACAATTTTTTTTTTTAAATTAAAGTGAAAATAGCATAAACCTTAAAAAAAAAAATTACTAATTACTTTATTTAACAGAAAATGCAATTTTAAAATATCTTTCCAAAATCTTGACCTCAATTTTTTCGTATAAATACTATACAATATCTAACTATTTTTTTTTAGTATAAATATTATACAGTATCTATTTTTTTTAGCATACATATACAATATGAAACTATATTTTAATCAATCTGATCTCTGACAATTATCAGTCATATTTCTGAATAGGTGCATAGATCTAGCTTGGATTTGCATTAGGAATCTTTCTTTCTAAACTAAGGTTAGTGATGCCTTATCCACCATTTCCCTTCGAGCTATGCAAATCAAAATATTGTTGTGCACATATGGAAATGTTGCTACACACATTAAAATGTAGCCACATTCATACACACATCAAAATGTTGCTGTGCTTTAGCTTTGAATTTAAAATATTTTTGTTCAAAGCAACAAAACTTTTGATCAACAGTTGAGAAAATTTAAAGAAAACATTGATTAAAGATGAAAAAAATATTGTAACTATTTATTTTTAAAATGTGAGATATTGAAATTTATAGTTTTGATCCTTTTGATACTAAACCACCCAATCTATGAAACAAGGCTACATGTTTTAACGGGTTCCTATATAGATTAGAATCTTCCAACATAATTTTATGACAACTATGTATTAAGTACTATCTTAATAATTGTTGATAATTTTAGTAATCCCTCAAATTATTTTATTTTAATAAAAATAAATCCTTCAAAATTCTTCATTAATTAATTGAAATGGAAGGTGTATCATTAAAAATGTGGTCATGAAAGGGTTAATAGAATTTTCAAACTAAAAATAAATATAAGCAACAAAGGTATCCAAATCTTTACATGGGAATTTGTTATATTATTTTACCAAGCAATCAAGGGTAAATAGATGAATTTTAGGATGGCTGGATTCCTGCTACATAGACAAAAGAATTTGTTTTTCCAAGTAATGATCATGTTTACAAATCAGACAATAAATACAGTGATAAGCAGATAATTATCAGCTCCTTATATGGGTCAAGACAACATTAAGAGGCTACTTAAAACAATGAAAAAACATTAAGATATCACTGCCAGAATATATTGATTTTAGAATAGATGTTCAAGAGATTTCTGAATACAGTTAAAGTATTATTAAGTAAAGAGAAAATACAAACATGTTGTATGTACTTATAGATAAGTTTTTTTTTTACTTTGTGAAAAGAGAAAAATCTGGCATGAAATGTCACATGTGACTTATCTATTGAATCTTGCTCTGGGCTTGAAATAATGAAACCAAAATATTGTACACAGAAAATAGGGTTTAACTTATCTACCAAACTTTGCTTTAAGCCTGAAACATTAAATAATTGTTTCTACTTTTGGCACAAGGCCAGCAATTACCCAGTGCATTAGTGGTATTTTATTTTATCGACCCCATAAGGATGAAAGGCAAAGTTAATCTTGGCGGGATTTGAACTCAGAATGGCAAGGGCCATAACTCTATGCGTCAAAGCAAGGTGTCCGACCCTCTACCGATATTGCCAATCCACATTAAATAATGAAGTCAAAATACCATAAACAAACCATCTTCCACTGCCACTTATATACAAGTATATATGATAAATGTTAGAATCTTAAAACATTGATCCAACACGAAGTTAATTTTGCGTATATAACATTATGCAATACTGAATAATTACAACTGGTTTTAGAATAGAAGCATGACATTGGAGGAAATTAAAATGGCTGGCAACATGAAGAACATGTAGCCAGAAAACACTGCCTCAGAAAACCTGTCTAACTAAACCACTAACTGTAAGTGATCAGCATGATCTATATATCACTATGACACATAGATCATGCTGATCAATTATAGTTAGTGACATGTAGATCATATTAGACAGGTTTTCTGAGGCAGTGTAACAACATAATACTGGAACACCTATCCTTTAACATTCCCAGGAAACCTATGAGATGTAAGCTCAAAGGAGCTACTCCAATATAAGTATGAACTGTATCGACAACATGATAGTACTGGGGCTCCTATCATTATAAACACCCAAATGCAACTTCTTAGTTGTGAGCTGTAAATTTATGATAGGAATGCCGCTCCTATAATTAAAGTACCTGAGAAACCATATATGCAACTTATAAGCAGGCCAGTTAACCCTGCTTAGATGCGAGCTATGATAGGACTAGGACCTCTATCCCTAAAATACCCAAGAAACCTATGTTGCAACTTCTTAGGTGATCAACAAAATCTGTTTAGATGTAAAATCAATTTTTTTTTTTTTTATTTCATCAAATTCTAAACCAATCTGATTCACATGGAATTGAAGCTTACATTCCAAATTTAGCAAGTGCAAACACTTACAGAATATTAGCAATAAGGTTATATATAATAATTTTAAATTGTGAGATTTTTAAACAAACTAAATGTATTGATTCCATTAGAAGAAAGAATTGATCCTATTTGCTAATGGAAATGTCTCAGTCACTTTAAAATAAAATTTCTTTCAAAATTCCAGATTTAAGCATAAAATAACAAAATAGCAAAACACATTTATTGAAATATTTTATTTTGTATATTAGGTGTATACATGTATATATTAACAGGTGTATACATGTGTATATGAACATGTGTATGCATGCTTATATTAGCATGTTCATGTGCACATAAACTTGCTCATGCATGTGCATAAGCACATGTATATGAGAAAACTATTTTTTTTCACTTATTTTCCATTACTTGGTCCTTATGTTTTATTGTTTCAAGCAAAGTTTTTTTGGGGAAAACCTAGAGAATTCCGTCTGTAATCATTTTATGTTTTTTTTAGTTTCATAAATCTTTACAAATATTTATGAACTTTTCAATTTTCTACTTCTTTTGTCTTATTCCATAAAAGTATTTCCTTCTTAGGTAAACTAAATACCAACTTCGTATTTTCATTGTTATAATGTGAAACTTTTCCTTTCACTTTTTCTTATATTTATTTACCATTTCTTTTTATATTGTGAAAGTTTTTGATTAAACATTTATAAATATTTCTGGAGACTGTGCATACACACACAATTTATATATACTACCATAGTACCCTTCAAAAATGATAGAATTTATTGTAAAAATATTTAATTTAATAATTCCTTGATTATTAGATATTTGAATCCTCAGTTTTCCTTGACCTCTTCCTTTTTATCATATATTTCATTTTACATTTATTTAAATCAATTACAATAATTTTCTTCCACTTTGTCTTTAACCCTTTAGCATTTACATTACTCTATATATATACTATTATATTTTCACAGTAAAGGCTTTACCTCACATAATTATCTCACATAATATCGAACCTATGAGATTTTGATATTATTTATTTTGAGAACACTACCTTATAAGTATGAGCGGCCGGTTACAGCTAGTTATGGCCGGTTTGAACAGAAAGAGATGAGAGAATTCTGGCCGGATATGGTTGGTTTAAATGCTAAAGGGTTAATCTTTATCAAATGTATATCCCCTAAACTATGATGCCTTTGTTCTATCTATGTCTCTATCTGTCTATATATTTATGAATTACCGTGTGGGGTTTGGGAATTGTTGCTACTGTTGTTTTTGTCTGAAGGTAGATACATAAATAGATAACTATAGATTAACATTCAGGCAGACAGGAAGTGGTAGGTTGGTAGATAAGTAGATAGGCAGGTTCAGATTTAGATAAGTATATGTAGGTAGGTAGGTAGACAGTTATGTAGACAGATAGATGTTAGAACTATAGACTGAAGATAGAGACATAGGTAGGCAGCTATATATAGTTGTTGCATGACCACTGGATAACTTGTCAAAACTGTGTGAGAGAGATATGTAGGGAGGAAGAAATTAAATTATTATTTCCCTGTCAAAGTTAGAACAAAGTGGTTGTCAATTAGCTTTGTGTTTTCTTGTAAAGATAAGGTGGTTAGGTAAAACATCCAGCTACATAAGCCCTACCAAATATGGAAAATAGAAGCAAGATGTCTCTGTAACCTGTCTAGTATCCGATTGTGACAACCTGTCCAACCAATGCTAGCAGCCAAAGTTCATATAAAATGGTGTGTGTATATATATATATATATATGTGTGTGTGAGTGGCCTAGTGGTTAGGGTGTTGCACTCATGATAAAGATGTTGTAGGTTCAATTCCTGGCCTAAGCAGCACATTCTGTTCCAGAGCAAGATGCTTCATTTCACGATGCTTTTCATGTTATGACTGAGGGCCCTAGCATTAAATCACATAAGAAACCTCCTATAAGTTAAACTGGACATATCCAGCCAGAATTTTCTCGCCTCTGTTCAAACTGGCCACTCATACTCAAATAAATAGCATCAAAATTTCAAAGATTTCATTTTATGTGAGATAAAGCCTTTACCACGAAAATATAATAGTATATATAAAGTAATGTAAATGCTAAAGTGTTAATGTCATATATATATATACACACGTGTGAGCAGTGCTTGAGCTTGACTGATTTCCTCTGTGATCAAGGCAATGTCATCGGCGAAGTCTGTGTCAGTGACAACTTTTGGATGGTAACGACAGCTTCTCCTTCGATCCAATTTGAAACCCAACCCTTCTTCCTTCCCATGAATGGCCTGTCTCATTGCATAATTAAGGACAGTTGCAAATAGGAAGGGTGCAAGCATGTTGCCTTGGAGAACACCTGCGAGAATCTCAAAGTAATCAGTGCTTCTCAACATCTCTTGGAAACAGAAGCTGACAAATAAGGAACTATACAGATCACTACCACCAGTCTCAAAAAAAAGTTGCCTGCAGACGAATAAAAAATATATATAAAAAAGTGATGAGTCCTTAACCTCTGGACTCATAGGGGAGCCACTCACCATCATTTAATATCTACTTTCCCTGCTAGCAAGAGTTGGATAGGTTTTCACAGACAAAGTCTGTACTAAATCGAGGTTTACATCTTGCTTACACATGGTTCCACTTTCTACTACATGCACTTTATTGTGGCACTAGCACTGGAGGTTGTCATGTCTTTGACAACTGGAGAGTCCTCCCAACCCTTAGTTTGGCAAGCTTTCTATGGATGGATGCCATTTCTATCACCAACAACTTTACAGTGTGAACAGGGTGCATTTATCATGTAGAACACCTAGTCAAAGGAGGTTGTCATGCCCTTGACACAACTGAAGGGCCCTCCCAACCCTTTGTTTGGTCCTCTGTCTTGCATTTTAAACCTAGTGGGGCTCATCCCTCTCCAAGTCAGAACACAATCAATTTGTTTTAGAGAGAGAAAGGGAGAGAGAGGGGTAGGGAGAATGGACTGATACATTATTTACCGACCTTGAAAGGATGAAAGACAAAGTTGATCTCAACATAATTTGAACATAAAGCACAGTGAGATAGAACAAATATTAAGGCATTTTTCATTCAATTCCTTAACAACCCTGCCAATTTGTCAACATATTAAATGCAAGGCTTTAACTCTTTTGTGACTGTATTTCTAATGAAATAAACTCTTTCAATTAACTGGTTAAAAATTTTGACAGATTCACTAAAATTATTTCATTACTAAAATTGCAACTTATATTAAATTGTTGGAAGATTTTAATTCAAATAGGAACCCTTTCCAAGGTTTTTTTTCTTATTTTGTTTTTCATAGAACTAAAGCCAGTTTTGGTCAGTTCAAAAGTGTTCATTTCCTCATAGCAAGCGAAGAGAACAGTAAAGCTATTATTGCTAATTGCCATCAAATTGGAATGCTTATTTTTAACAAAAAAATCTCTCAATATTAGTATAGAAATGATTTAAATGTATCTTCCAGCGCTAAAGATAACATTGAGGGAGAGAGAGATTGACACAAATAGTTTCAAGATGGCTCTCTTAAATCACAATAAACCAGTAGATAGAACATTTTATTTCAACATTATGTATTATAAAAATAAAAACAGCTGAATTTATCAACGTTTTAATCATTATCATTTTAAATCTGCTTTCAATGTTTGGTCTGGGGTACAAGGAATATCACGTTTCAGGATTAGAGAAGTCATGACCACAGCTTACTCATTTTGGCATAGTTTCTATGGCTGGTTACTCTTCTTAATGCCAACCATATCACAATGTGCCGTGAGTGTATTTTATTGTGGCACTACCAATTTACAGTGTGGGCTGGATACCTTTTATTGTGGCACCAGCACTACCGCTTGTTGAGTGTACTGAATATATTTTATTGTGGCACCAGCATTACCACATTTGAGTGATGTAGGTCTTATTTTGGCACAAGTACTATCATTTTACTAAGGGCATTTTATCATGACATCAACACTACCATTTTACAGGGTAGACTGGATGCATTTTATTGTAGCACAAGCACTACCTATTTATAGTATGGGTTGGGTACATTTTATCATGACACCAATACTTCTACTTTACAGTATGAGCTGGGTACTTTTTATTGTAGCACCAAAAAATTTATGTATTTGAAGAAAGGGAAAAAAAGAGGTGAATTGATTGAAATTCTAATCGTTTATATATGTGATATTGTAGTGATGCTGTAAATCATCCATATGATTAGAAGAAAACTCTCACTGTTTCCAGCAACTGTCAATTACCATTCCCAGAGCTCTAACTGTTTGTAGATCTATGTTATTGATTCAGACCTTTGTTGTTGTTCAAAAGTAGCAGACCACTCTCCACAGAGACCACTGAACACTAACTTATCTATTGCTTTCATATAATGGCTGAGATGAGGTTTTCTCTTAACCCATTCATTTCATATTTATTGCTGACCAACTGATCATCATCATTGTCATTGTTTTAAGTCCATTTTCCATGCTAGCATGAGGTTGGATGGATTATCAGGTTCTGAGACTAGATAGTCCAGATAACCATGTCCTATTCCTGTTCTATTTTGTCATGGTATCTACAGCTGGATGTTACCCTTCCTAAAGAACATTTATCATATCCAAGAAAGAAAAGATAAATGCTGTCTTGAACAAGTGTCTTCTACTATAGCTTCAGGTTGATCATCATCATCATCATCATCATCATCGTTTAACGTCCGTGTTCCACGCTTGCATGGGTTTGGATGGGAGTTTTCCCACTTGAGGCAAGAGTGATTGTCTTGCTCGCATAGGACTGTCTGGCGGGTTTTCTACAGCTGGATGCCCTTCCTAACACCAACCAGATTTACAGTATGGGGCTGGGAGGTTTTTGCCGTGTTGCCTACACGGCCACATTACAGCGTGGACTGTGTTTTTTTGTCGTGACACCTACATGATCTCATTTGTTTCGGCCTGGATGTTGTGGCACCAACATAACTTTACATTGAAAGGGGCGGTGTGGATGGGGTGGGGGTGGTGGGACGGGGGTGTATTTTGTTAGAGATGCCTACTGACTGTAGTAGGTTTTACTTTGTATTTAGGTAAGGCGGGTCTTCTCTATTACTGAGTACCGCCAAAGGTCTCGGTCCCGTGACATTGTCTTGGAGAGGTGTAAGTGTGTGAGGTCGGAATTTATCAGCTCGTCCCAGGTTTTTCTGGGTCTGCCTACTCCGTAGCTACCGTCTATCTTTATTGCCCTGCACTTTGTTATACAGCTGTCGTCTTTCATGTGCATCACGTGACCATACCAACGTAGCCTTCTCTCGAGTAAACAACATCTGATCCCTCTTATTTCTAATTTTTTCCTTAGTTCGTTTATGCTTTGCCGTTCACGTATATTACTATTACACATCCAGCGGAGCATGCAAGCTTCGTTCCTCTCTAGTCTGCGTATATCCTCTGCACACAATGCCCAGGTCTCACTGCCATGCAACATTGCTGTTCGTATGCAGGCATCATACAACCTGCCTTTCATTTTTAGGGAGAACCCTTTAGCGGCTAATAGTGGTATAAGCTCTCTGAACTTTTTCCATCCAGTTCTGACTCTAGCTACTGTACTTTCAGAGCACCCTCCACCACTGCTGATTTTGTCACCCAGGTAACGGAAGCTGTCCACTATTTCTATAGAACCCTCTGCGCAATTGAAAGAGCTAGTATTTTGTGGGCACTTGCTGCTACTTATTGCACCAGAGCACCGGTAAAATCTATGTTCTTAGTTAGCTTACCTGTGATCCCACTACATCTTTTATGCACCCATACTTTGCATTAGGGACATAAAATGGAGTTTCTACCTACGCCTTTCCTACATACTGAGCATGGCCATTTCCCGGAAGGGACCGGCGCCTTATTTTCTTTCCTACAAACTAGAACTTTAGTCTTAGCCAGGTTAATTTTAAGGCCTTTTGATTCTAGGCCGTGCTTCCATGTTTGGAATTTCTTCTCTAGCCCGGCCATTGATTCAGCTATGAGCGTTAGATCATCTGCGTATAGGAGTTCCCATGGGCAGCCGGTCTTGAACTCCACTGTTATAGCCTGAAGGGCAATAATAAATAGTAGGGGGCTAAGAACAGAGCCGTGATGAACGCCAACTTTTACGCTAAACTCTTCACTATATTCATTGTTAATTCTAACCTTGCTGACTGTTTCTTTATACATGGCTTGTATAGCTCTCGCAAGCCATTCGTCAACACCTAGTTTTCTAAGAGCCCACCAGATAATGGAACGGGGGGACTCTGTCGAAGGCTTTCTCCAAGTCAACAAAAGCTAAGTATAGGGGTTTACTTTTAGCTAGGTACTTCTCCTGTAGTTGTCGTACAATGAAAAGAGCATCTGTGGTACTTTTGCCTGACACAAAACCGAACTGCATTTCATCTAGATCAATTCTCTCTCTGATTAGGTGCGCTATTACTTTTTCCGTGACCTTCATGACCTGGTCGATTAATTTAATGCCTCTATAGTTACTCCTATCTAGGGCATCTCCTTTACCCTTGTAACAATTAATGATGATGCTGCTACGCCAGTCCTTCGGAACAACCCCATTCTGTATGATTTGGTTTACTATCCGGGTGACCATGGTGTGTCCCACCGTTCCAGAGGCTTTCAGCATCTCAGCAACTATTTCCGAAGGCCCAGCCGCCTTACCCATCTTCATATCTTTGATTGCCTTACTTATTATACTACCTTCGACTAGGACTGCCGGTCCCTCTATTGGGTCGATGTGGGGGAGACTGTCTTTCTCCCATTTATTCTCCTCATTTAGAAGCCTTTCGTAGTGACACTTCCAAGCTATCTTCTTATCAGCGTCAGTGATGGCAAGTATGCCATCATTAAGTACACACTTCTCCCTGACAATATCACGGTTTTCCTTGACACATTGCCTAGCAATCCTGAACACTTCACGTTTTTGGTCCTCACGTTGTAGAACATGCTTGAACTTTGTTTCCTCTGCTTCCCTTCTTGCGAAGTACACTTGTCTCCTAGCTTCCCTCCTGGCCACTTGATAGTCTTCCCTACTTCTCCCATCCCGCCATACTTTCCAAGCCTGCTTTTTGGCCTTAATTGACTTCTCCACCTTACTGTTCCACCACCATGTTACTCTTCTCCTACCTACAGGCCTGCTCCAGCCACAGACTTCGTCTGCCGCCGTCAGCAGGTTTGCTTTCAGGAATTCCCACTGTTCCTCTATATTATACGACTCTAATTGCTCTTCCTTACTGTCGAAAGCATCAAGTAACATGCTTTGAAATTTATTCCTGGCTGTGGGGTCCTTTAGCTTCCATATTTTTCTCCTGAGGATAGTCCTCTTCTGCTGTCGAGTACGTCTCGTCCTGACTATGAGGTCGCTAATTATCAGTCTATGTTGGGAGGTGCATTCTTCATGGGGGAGGGATTTAGTGTTTACAACAGACACTCTGTCACGTCTTCTGGTAAGGATATAATCTACCTGGCTTGTATGTTCCCCTGATCTGTAGGTGATCAAGTGATTGTCTCGTCTTTTGAAGTTAGTGTTACAGATAGTTAGGTTATTTGCGTCACAGAATTCCAGGATCCTGGAGCCTTCCTCATTTCTAGTACCAAACCCATAACCTCCATGGATTCCGTCATAGCCGTCACAATGTTGTCCAACGTGACCATTTAGGTCGCCTGCAATAATTATATAGTCACTGTCGGTTATTTGGGAGGTAGCGAGCATCAGTGTCTCATAGAATCTGTCTTTTAAAGTGCCGGGCATTTCGGATTGGGGCGCGTATGCCGATATTACTGTCACAGTAGTTCTATTGAGGACAAGTCTTATTTTAATTATTCTGTCGTTCACTCTATTTACGTCTATTATCTTATCTGCCCACTTTTCTGCTACCATGATTCCTACTCCACCCAGCCCATTGTCATTTCCCACCCAGAAAAGCTTATAGCATCGTTCTTTACCCACGATGAATCTAGCAGACCCTCCTCTCCACCTGGTCTCTTGAATACAACAAACATCGACCTCCTTACGTTCAAGCATTTCTACAACCTCGTTAGAGCGACCCTTTAAGGTGCCTACATTCAAAGTACCAACTCTGAAGTTTTGGATTGCGTTTGGAGGGTGGGGCGCGGGGGGGGGGGTTATGTTAGCTATCTGCGGCCGAAACAAGGAGGAGGAGTGCTTGCATTCTCGTCCACGAGGTGAATTTGACTTTATCTTTGGCATTGTCGCTGAGCGTCCAGATTTTTCTCTCTCTTCAACTCTCCAGAATTCTGTAGTCCATCCATCATATCGAAAGGCAACCAGGTAAGCGATAGTATAGGCCTCTGACTTATGATTGGTCCACGTAATAATGGTGATGCGTGGGGGCGGGAGGGAGGGATGTTGGGTAGTTAGCGAGAAGGTAAGGTTATAAATAAGATCCCCGTATTTTGGGCATAATTTAACAAGCATAATACTGTATAAATGAAATTTGGTAGATGAAAACTGAAGAAACCCACTGTGTGAGTGTCTGTTAGTGTGAAGGTGCATGGCTTAGCGGTTAGTGTTTAGATAATGGAGGCACATGGCTTAGTGGTTAGAGCATTGGCCTTGCAATCGAAAGGTTGTGAGTTCAATTCTCAGACCGGGTGATGTGTTGTTTCCTTGAGCAAGACACTTTATTTCACATTGCTCCAGTTTACTCAGCTGTAGAAATGAGATGATAGGGACTAGGGTCCCTATCATTCCACTGCAAAGTGGTCGTGGAGGTGCCACGGCAAAAAAGCACCCAGCACTCACTGTAAATGGTGTTGGTGTTAGGAAGGGCATCCAGCTGTAGAAATCAAGCCAGAATCAGTTCCCGTCCCACCCTTGCAAGCAGGGAAAAGCGGACGTAAAATGAAATGATGAAATGATGATGATAATGTCATAAGTTTGATTCAAGGTGGTCCATTGTGTCCTTGAGCAAGACACTTTATTGTACATTGCTCCAGTCTACTCAGCTGAAGAATTGTAATTCAAACTGCCAGCCTTGTCACATATTGTGTCATGCTGAACCTGTCTCAGAACTATGTTAAGGGTACATGTGTCTGTAGGATGTTCTGTTGATTGAATAACCTGGAATACTCGCTGTCGGAACTGATAGAGGTTCAATGTCACGTGTGTGTATGTATTTTCTTGTCTCTGTTTACATTTGTGTTTGTACTTATCTCCTATGAATTAGCAGACAAAAAATAGTTCAATAAAATTAATACTAAAGTTGAAAAAATAAGTATTGGGGTCAATATGATTGTCTAAATCAAGGCAGTGCTACCACATGGCTTGAAACCAGTAAAAGAATAAGAAAAATAAAATAATAAACATTGCATATATCTGTGAGAGACATTTAGCAGAATATTTCCCTTTGAAACTGCTTGGCTGTCACTAAACCAGAATCTGGTGATAGTTGTATATAGATTGTATAGAGTCTTTTGAACACTACTTTTGTCTACCATTCACACAGCATGGAACTCTATTGATGTTTGATGATGTTATAATTAGGTGACTAGTTACAGAGTAGTTTGTAAAATCAATGGAACATGAAACATTCTTAGTGACTCTAGAGATATTAACCCTTTCCTCACCATATTTCTAATGACACTGCCTATGGTTTTCAAGTCATTTTGAAAATAAAGAATTTAGTGAAATTTAGAAATATAGCAAACTTTCTCATTATTTAGCTGTGGTTTGGAACATAACTTAATGGAGGTTCTTAGATAAAATTGTTTATTTTCTAAACTTCCTCTTCAAAGAGATTATCTGCTCATCCTTTTGTGTTTATTTTAGTCTATAAACTATTCTTCAACTCCTTAATGTTATAAATTATTATAAATTCTGTTCATAGACCCATTAAAAATAATGCTGTTGGATATTCCAATTGTAAATTTTAAAACTTAGCGATCCAGTAAAAATCTTTTTTATAAGTTGTAAAGGCATATGACTAAATCGTTAAGGTGTTAGGCTTTTGATCATAAGGTTGTGGGTCCAATTCCTTGATGGGTGGTTTGTTGTGTTCTTTCTTGAGCAAGATACTTCATTTCACATTGCTATTTATGATAGGAGTGGGGCCCCTATCATTAAAGTACACAACATCCTATGAGATGCATGTATTGATGCCAGCTAAACCTGCACAGGTATGTGCTGTAATAACTATGCATGCATGATAGAACTGGGACCCCTATCATTAAAAACCCCAAGAAACAACGTATGAGATACAACCTCATCAGTCAGCCAAACCTTCTTAGGTTTAAGCTGTAACACTCAAGGAACCTCCCATGAGTTGCAGCCTCATAGGAGGCCAGCTAATCTTGCATAGGTGTGAACAGTAACAACATATGTTTGGGGCCACTTTCATTAAAACACCTGAGAAACCCTGTAGAAGGCCAGCTAAGCCTGCATAAGTGTGTGCTGTAACAACATGATACAGACCGGGGCTTCTTATTAAAACACCCGAGAAACCTTCTATGAAATGCAACCTTGCAGGAGACTAGGTAAACTCCATCGGGGTGAACTATAAATTGCATTTCATATTTTTTACAATCTTCCTCTTTAAAGATTTTTATCTCCTCATCCTTTTGTCTTCATTTTAATCTCATCATTTATTTTTCTTTAACACTCTTTGATGTTGCAAATTCTATCTGTAAACTCATTAAAAAGAATTGTTGGATATTGCAATTATGATAAATTTTGAAATATAGAAATATTCAGGGGGTGATAACTTAAAAAAAAAAAATTAAGTTGTATTTCTTATAATATTACAATATAGATTTGATGAAATCTACCAAATTAATTTTATAGCAAAGATTTATAAATAAACATTACTTTAGGAGATAATCATTTTTCTGGGTTTTGTTTGAATTTAGAAAAACACACTCTTTAGATATTTATTTTCATTTTCTTTTTTTTTTATTTTATCTGAAATATCAATTTTCAGCAAGCAAAAAAATAAAAAGATAATAATAAATTTGGTTTTAAAAAATTTATTTTCATTTGTTTTGTTATATTACCTGACATTTTGTTTTTTGTTTTATCAGATAATTCTTATCAATAAATTTCACACATTTTGAGAGAAAAAGTGATATATTCTTAATTAATTTTAAAATCTGTGACAAAAGCAGAGCAATGATTATTGGTTTATCACTTAAATTTCAATAGTGTGTTTCCTGAATTATCTGAAATTAACATCATTGTACTTGATACTGTCTCCTTAATTTAATTATGATCAACTATTTTACAGAATTATGTGCATCTAATACCAGTTAGAAACTTTTTGGAATGCTCCCAGGGTTTATATTTATATTTACACTAAGAAAACTTCAGTATTTACAGTGCATATTTCCCTATTATCTTTTTATTTCCTTTTTTCCATACTTGTGGGTTGGACAATTCTTTTTCAACAGAGCATCCCTCCACTTGTTTCTTTGTCATCTTTTCTGTGCACTTCACTAATTTGAGATTTGATCTCAGCTCTAACCACCACTGCCCAGGTTTTCCTTGATCACAGCTACATTCCACTGGGATTTCCATGCTCTTCTTCACCCAACAATCATTATCTACATACATCACATGCCCATACCAGTGCAGTCTTCTCTCTTTAGAAATTTTATTTGGAATATATTTTACTTTCTGTCATTCTAAGTACTATTTTTATACAAGTGAGCCCACACGATCAAAAGTGATAGCATTTGTGAGTGAGCATGTTACTCACACAAACATACAATGTGTGTGTATATAATATATATGCAAGTTCACATATGAGCATTTTTGTGCATAAATATATGCTTTGTGTGTATGTGTGTATGCATGCATATTTTATGGATTTGTTAAAGTTTATGCACTATAATTTTTTTATTTAAAACATTCATTTCAATTACATTATTAGTTGTTTTTTTGTGTTGCATATGAAATTTCCTGTTTTGGAAAATTTCTTCAGTGAATTGCTATTTATATATCAAAACTTCTGTGAAAAGTTTATTTTGAAAAAGAGCTATTTTATTTTCCCTATATAAGCTACATCTATGCTCTTAATACTGTCATCATCAACTATATTTTACAGCCTTGAAGGAATATCTTATTTAACTTCTCACTATGGATTTTTCATTGATTTTACATTATGAACGTGTGACTAACATAGCAATGATCTCTTCTCTTTTTTTATCTTAATTTCTAAGCCATATATAGTTATATCATGCTTTTTTTAGTTGTTGTTTTTTTATAAGTGCAGAAAGTGAACTGAAAATGTGCCCCAAAAAACTGTTTTGACCAGTGGATCCCAAACTGTGTGCCTCGGTGTACTGGTGCACTTTGAAAGGGCAAGGTTCTCTTTCAAACTGTAAAAGATGAAATTGAAATTTGTGATAAAATTCATAGTTAACTGTAAAAGTGGGGAAATAATTAAACTAGGAATGATGCCCCCAAAACCCAATAATAGTAATAAAGCCCCAATAAGTCCATGGTTCTCATTGATAATTTTCCTCCATTTATTGACTAAAGGAGGAAGTGCATATAATTTTTCTATATTTTTTATTTATCTTTATTTCTACTTTATGCCATACTAATATGTATAAATATTTTTGAATACATTTTCGAGTTTAAGTACAAAGTGCATCAAAATATCATACTGTGAGTAAAAATGTATTTGAACCACTGGTGTAGACATTAACTGGGTATATAGACACACATAAACATTAGAATTGGTTCTTAAATAATAAATCTGAGGAAGATTAAAATTGTATAAACTTAACTCCTGTACATGAGACATTAACAAGATTTTCATTAAAAAATGATAGTTTTTTTTCTCCAATATTGAAAATTTTCACAACAATCTGTTCGCCAGTAAAGATATAATAAACATGTGAATTAGCAAATTCGTTTTTAGGTATTCTCTGTTTAATCATTGCTGTATGCTATGATTCTATATTATTTTTACCATAATTGACAGCATGACATTAAATAACCTCTTTAGTATAAATACTGCAAATTTTCACAATGATCTGTTTACTAGTAAAGATATGATTAACATTTTTATTAACAAACCTGTTTTTAGACATTTTCTGCAAGATCATTACAGGATGTTAAGAATGAAGATACAAAACCAAACAAGCCAGGAGACATTTAATATAATATTATTGTCAGATGAAAACTTTGAACATAAAACATCACATAAAGGAACAATTTATATGATAGATATATTTATGATATATTTATTTTATATCATACATGCTGCTTTTTCTAAGTTTATATGATAGATGTATTTATTGAAATATGTAGTTCTTTGTAAGTGAACCAACAGTATTTTACTGTTTGATAGTGTTTTAATAAAAATGTAATATGGACCATTAAAAATTGTATGTGGAGGAAAGGTAAAACCAAAAAAGGACATGGCTGAAGGTAGAGGAGGAAATAAAAGCCAGGGCATTGTTGAGCAGGTCATGCAGCTAATAGGGTAAAATGGAGAAGCATATCATACCTCCGCCTTCATTTTAGAAAGAAAATGGCCTTAAAACACTTAATTCAGCTCTAAAATTTGTATATGGAACGAAGCAGAAGACCAAGAAAGACATGAATAAAGATGGAAGAGGAAATGTAGGCTAGGGTGTTGGTGAAATGGGGACGCAGCCAATAGGTTAAAATGGAGAAGTTTGTCATCTTTGAATCTGCAAAGAAAATGGCCTTAAAGCATTTGTTGTGTTGGGCTATAAAAATAAAAATGCTCCAACATTAAATTCAAGATGGGAAAGGTAAAAAATAGAAAACTTTCAATAACCTTAAATGCATTTAACTTTTTGGATACCAAATTGCCTGAAATGACCCCTAATTTTATGATAGAAAACTCTGTTTTAAAGTATTTATATTTGTCTAAAAATGTTTCATCTTCATTTTTCAGAAGAACCTCTATGTTCCAAACCAGCTTAATAATGAGAAAGTTATATTACTAAATCTATCTAAATTCTCAATTATTTTCAAAATCAGAAAATCACAGGTAGTGTCTTTCATTAGAAATATGGCAGCGAAAGGGTTAATCCAACAATAATTGAATTGAGTATTTTATTATCAAATTTAAAACCATGGATGATTTACTATAAACATACCATTTGATGTAAAATGAATTATTTTTCCAGCATGTTGAAAATATTTACATATAAATTCTAAATCATTATATCAAAATATAATAACAGTTATCTTCTATACAATTGCTGTGTTAGATTTCAAATTTAGAATAATACAAAATTGTTTTCTTTATTTTTATACAATGTAAAATTTAGATTATTACTTTAAACTAAATTACTTCAGTTTTATTCTTGTTTTTTGATTGTGGAATTTATTAATTTCTTTTATTTTATCTAAGGTATTTTTTACTTTGACATCATAAATTTTAAAATTTCCATTCTAGAATTGTCTGTGAAGAATTAAAAAATTTATAGCATTTCCTTTGTATCTATTTTACAAGTATTTAAGGCCATTTTCCCTGCTAAAACATGGGTTATCCCTGCACACCCCATGACAAGCTTCTTACTTTTTTCCTATCATCTGCATCTACACTCACGACCCCCCCCCCCCCCCTCGGCTTTCATTTTCTTCATCACCCAAGTCGTATTTTTCTTGGTTTTCCTCTATTTCCACATTCATTTCCATCACTCTTCTTTCCTAGTTACTGTCATCCTCCTAACCATCTCATTCCATTTATTTTCACAACAATCATCACTGTCGCTATCCTCATCATCCTCTGTAATTCAATGTGTTCCTATCTCTAAACATCACTCCGCTCATCCAGTGAACCATTCTCATTCTCTTCTTCCCAGCCTTCTCTGCTGCTCCACATTTATCATCCATGTCTCAATCCCATAAATCACGGCACTTCTTGTACATGCAGCATACACCTTGCCATTCTGTTCTTTGCAGCCTTCTGTTGTTCCATGTTCATCACCCATCTCTCACTCTCATAAGTCATGGCATTTCTTAAACACACAGCATACTCCTTTTCCAGATAAAATGCACCCACTATGTACTGGGTTCATTTAATTATGACACAACCAGCAACATTGGGTGCATTTTACTATGGCACCAACATTAGCACTTTATTAAGTGTACTCAGTGCATTTTACTGTAACATCAGCACTGCCAATTTACAGAGTGTACTGGTCCATTTTACTGTGACATCAACACTACCACTTTACAGAATGTACGGGTATATTTTATCGTCTTCAGAACAACCACATTACAGAGTGTACTGAGTGCATTTTCCCAACACTAGGGAACGATTGTCATATCATATAAAACTGAAATCTGAAAATTCCGATGACTCAGTAGGCTAGAAAATATTTAATGTAGAGTTAACATAAAATATACTTTCTGTTGTTTTCCTTCAAGACAAAAATATTATTGAATAATGTGCTGCTATAAGATTTTTGACTACAAAATAAATAGCCACTTTTTTTATTTGAGAATAAATATTTCATTATATATATCATCATCACCATCATCGTTTTAACAGCCTCACATTCTAGCAAGTGCACAGGAGAGGTTGTCATGTCTTTGACACAACTGGAAGGTCTTCCCAACCTTTTTGCTTGGCATTACAGCATATACTGGGTGCATTTGTCATGTAGATCACTAACACTAGAGAAGTTGTCATACTGTGGCACAACTGAAGGGTCCTCCCAACTATATTGTAAGCTGTAAACCAGATCTTTACTAGCACAGCATAACACCAGCCCTCATGGTCCTTAGTCATTTTTGTTTTGAGATTTAGTTTTTAAGTTCTGTCTTCACAACCTCATTCCATGCCTTTCTGGGTCTGCTTCTTCCACAGGTCAGAGCCATTGGTGTTTCTCTGCATTTCTTTATGCAGCTGTTATCTTCTATGCACTTCACATGTCCATACCAACACAATCTTCTCTCTTGCACACAACATCCAATTCCTCTTATGCCAAGTTTTCCCTTCAGTTTGTTAATGCTATGTTACTCATGCACACTATCATTACACTACATATCCATCGGGGCATACTTGACTCATTTCTTTGTAGCCTCCGCAGGTCTTCTGCAGTCAAGGCCTATGTTTCACTGCCATGTAGCATTTCAGTTCATACACAGGCATCATACAGTCTACCCTTCACTCTGAGAGAACAGTCCTTTGTTGTCAGCAGCCATAATAGATCTTTAAATTTCTAGCCTGCTAGAAATTGGGTAGGCAGAAACTGTTTGGAAATCCCTCTGATGGATTGTACCGTTAATTCAAAGAGCTAGCCCTGTCGCACACTGTTATGCTGAATCTCTTTGAGAATTACTTTGTGTACACATGCCTATGGAATGCTCAGTCACTTACTTATTAATTTTAGGAGTAGACTAAAACATTGTCCTTTCCACTATTAATATACACATATATAATATATATCTATATATATATATATATATATATATATATATATTATTTATTGCAAAATCAGTTGAGTGTTGAAGTTTTAAATTAAAATGTCTTGCCTCAACTAATGTAGGCATTTATTCAGCATTTTCGATGTAGATAGGCAATTTCTGGGTAAATTACTTTTCTAATTAAAATGACTGTGTAAATTACTTGCCCATAATATGAAGTTGAAATAATAATGTGAAATATGTTGTACTCCAGGGTATTTTAGTTATGTTTTAATAAAAAGAAATACACACTGTGAGAGAGTGAGTTGTATATAGTATGGATATATGTGTAAATATGTTCATGCATATGTCCAAACCTTGCTAGCAGGGAAAACGGATGTTGAATGATGACAATCTGTCACACACAATTATGTGTGTGTGTATATGTATATATATATATATTTATATTTGTGTGTGTGTGTTTGTGTTTGTGTACTTTTTAAAGCATAAGCCATCTTCAATACACCTTTGTAAAACAGTCATATTCTGTGTATTAATTAAATACAATGTTTGAATTGTTATTATTTGTTACACTCGTAACAGTGTTAAAGGATGGTGCTAGTTTTAGTTTCCTAATTTTTCCTAAGTAGAATCACTGTTGCTATGACTTTACTCTTTTGATACCAAGATGTCTGAAATGACCTAGTTCTTTCAACATCATAATCTGTTTGTTTATCCACAAACTTACCATCATAGTTTTATATAAGAAGCTTTATGGTCCAAACACCAGTTTATAATTGAATATTTAATAAATATTTAATAAATCATTCCAAATTCTTGATTACTGAAAATCATAGGCAATGTATTTCAATAGAAATGGTAACAAAAGTGTTTAAGTGTGTCAGTTGTTGCCTTGATGTCACCTTTAACAACATATAGAGAAAAGAAGAGGGTTAGAAAGGGAAAATTAACATGGGTAGATGTATACATACAGTGAAGTGGCAAGCAGTGATAGATATGAACTAATGCTGGAGAGCCTGTGCATGCACACATGCAGGTATATATCATTGTCATCTGCTGAGAGTTTGTACAAAGTTTTTTTTCTTTTCTCTCTTTCTTCATTGATGAATGGAATAAACATATGGAATAAACAATTTCTTTTTCCCTTTTTCTCAAATCCCTGCTATATTTATAGTGTTTATCCATGAGCAATGTAATGAATTGTTTAGTTAAAATCAAAGCATGGGAATTCATTTATATATTTTTATCAATACATTTATACAGTTTTATTTATTTACCTACTGTTACCATCAGTATATACTCTCAAAAATACCTGTTATATGACAGGTAAGACTCTAGTGTATATTATATAATGTGCTGAATTGCATGATAACTCTGTCAGTTCAAATGTGTGTGTGATGGCAACAGAGAAAAGTGCAAATTATTATGAAAGCTGCTATCATGGTTTAGACAAAGAAAATCAATATTGCAAATTATCTGATTAATGGTCAGTTTTACAGATAATTTTGATATAGATTTACTGCAATGTTTTTGTAATAAATAAGTTTGGAAATCTTCAAATAAATTAAAAATTTGATAATTGAATTTACAAGATTGACAAAGAAACTTTTTTCTTTTAGTATATATATATATTGTAAAGATCAATATTCAAAACAGTGTTAACTCTTAATGTCCTGTACAGTAGCAAGATATTCAAAGAAGTTCAAAATAATACAATGACAGCATCACTCTAATACTGCACATTTTCACAATGATTTGTTCACTAGTACAAATACTATAAACATTTGAATTAGGAAATCTGTTTTTATATAATTTCTTCTAAATTACGTACATATATATATGTGTGCATGTATGTATATATATATATATATATACATACTACTGTATGTCTGCATACATATATGTATGTACGTGTACATACTTACATTATAAAATGTTTAAGTTAAAATGATTTATAGGAACTTCAGATAAGTAAGTAATTAAATGAAAAGAAAAAAATAGTATTTAGTTTATATGAAGCATTATGGGATATGTACTTTTCTTTTCTATTCTTTCATTGGTTTCAATTAGATTGAGGTCATAATAGCATGCTGCCTTAACTCTATATTTACTATTGTATTTTCATGGTAAACACTTTATCTCACATAATTATTTCACATAATATCAAATCTATGGGATTTTGATATTGTTTATTTCGAGAACAATGCCTTAATGTCAGTATGAGGGGCCAGTTTAAATAGAAAGAGGTGAGAGAATTCTGGCCGGGTATGGCTGGTTTAAATGCTAAAAGTTTAAAAGGATTTTTAATCAATCTTATCAATCCCACAAGAGAAGATACTTGCACAAGGTGCAACGCGAGGGACTGAAGACATCCTCGTGATTGTGAAGCAAACACCTTTACCATACTTGCACATATGTAGTCATGATGGGGTTCAGAAAACTGTAAATTAAAATACAAGACTGAAAACTAGAATAAAGTAAGAAAAATAAAACAACACTTTATATTATCTTTATTTGTGGACAGAATGTTGTGGTAATTTGCTGTATTAGCATAAAGAATGTCTTGCTAATATGGTTTTGTGTAGTACAGGACATTGAATTAACTTGATTCTGATCTGATTGGTCTAGAAAGGGTTAAGATAGTCCCAGCTGTAGTTATTAGATTATGTAAATCATAGTAAACTGATGAGTTTGAGGAGGTTGAAAAAGTGTAAAGGGCTGCTACACCATTTGATATTTTAAATGATTTTTGGTTAAATATCTAAATTTCTAGGGTGAATTGTTATTATTAAGAATTATAATCTTTATTTGTGCTATTTTACTTTTGATGTTACCAAATGTAATTTATCATCATCATTGTTTTTACATTTCTTTTTTATGCATCCATGGGTTGGTCAGATCCCCCTCAACATGCCACTTGTTGCATTCCTATCTCTTTTGTGAGTTTAGTATTCTCCAATCAATTTTCACCATGTCTACTCATATTTTCCTCAATCACACTCTTATGTACTTCTTTCCATTTTGTTTTTCTGGAATGTTTTCATCCAACCAACTGTCATCATTCATACACATTAAATATCTGTATGAGTACAATCTTCTCTTTTCTATACAAAATTTGATTCCTCTTATACCTAGTTTTTCCCTCAATTCATTGGTACTTTATTGTTCGTGTATATTGACTTTGTGGATGCAGTCACTAGTTCCCAGGTTCGATGACACAGCATGCCATTTTGGGTGCCATGGCTTGTAAGTAAAGACAGAACTGCTTGGAAGCCTGTTGGATAGACTGTACCTCTATTTCAAATTACCAATTTCATCACACACTTTTGTCACCCTGAATTGCCCATTTGTAAATTTGAATTTGCACGTCTTCTATTTTTCTTTTGTTTGATTTAAATTTTTTTTTTTTTTGCAATTCTTGCATTTTGAAATCGTGCATTGAAACAGATATTGTTTATACTTTGGGAGAGTCATGTTGCCAATAACATACGCAGCAATTAAGTTTGACTTCAGTTTTTATTATTAATCAGGTAACTAATCCATTCATCATTTGGTTTAGTAACTGGATGGCTATCTAATTGTCATCAAACATTCCATGAGCTTCTCAATGGCTATTTTGGTCATCTGAGTCACCTCATCATGTTGATTTTGTTCTAATTACTCCATCTTGTCTTTCTGTGGTAATTTTGTTTATTTTTTTCAATCTGATAGATTGATGATGATATTACTGTAAATGGATTTGAAACATCCTATAGAAAGAAGTGTTTTGATTATTTTAGATTTATCATTTTACTACTATTCAAATTCATATTTAATTTTTGATTGTATTCCTGAAAATTCTGATTGCTCTGCATCATACCTGACAACATGGAATGAAAAGCAAAAAATCAAAATAAAGAATTAATCTCTTAGTAATCAATCTATTTTTTATCTATCTAACAAGAAAGAGCAACATTTCTCTCCTTACTCGAAAGTGCTGAACAATATTTCCATTAATTTCAGAAGTACTTTCTAGTATTATCTGAAGTTCAATTTTGAAGAAGCAAAAAAATATATGATGATTTTCTTGTATTTTATTTCAAAATTTTCAGTTATGGATGTCTAACATCTAACATACATATTTCATGGAATTAATTCAAGGATTTGCTTCAAGAAATTTAAAACATAATCAATATATTTTAAGGGGACTTTATTCAATTTGATTTTTGTTGTTGTTATTTTCCATATTTTCCTAAACATTATTTATGCTGAAAAACTCTTCATATTACTTTTTTTTCAAGTCCAAGCTTAATAGCATGTTTTTAAAATATGTATGTAAAAAAAAAATTAATATCTTTAAAAGATTTTGCTTAAAGATACTTTTGCTCTGAAAGTATTAATTTAATTTCTGCAAATTGACTTAGAAAATCACTTGCCATATCTTTTCATGTATAATATGATAAATTTTAAACTAAAATTAAAAGCAAAAAAGTGGGTTTATATTATACTTGAGTACATGTTTCCAGAAATTTTTACTGAGCTAAAAGAATATTCATTTTAAATGGCAAGAATGCAAATACACATCATTATCATCATCATCATCGCCGTTTAACGTCCATCTTCCACGCTTGCATGGGTTTGGATGGGAATTTTCCCACTTAAGGCAAGATTGGTTGTCTTGCTCGTATAGGACTGTCTGGCGGGTTTTCTACGGCTGGATGCCCTTCCTAACACCAACCACGTTTACAGTGTGGACTGGGAGGTTTTTACCGTGTTACCTACACGGCCACATTACAGCGTGGAAGATGTGTATTTTTTGTCGTGACACCTACACGACCTCATTTATTTAGAACTGGATGTTGTGGTACCAACATAACTTTACATCGAAAGTGGTGGTGTGGATGGGGTGGTGGTAGTGGGATGGAGGTGTATTTTTGTTAAGAGGTGCCTACTGACTAGGTTTCGCTTTGTACTTAGGCAAGGCGGGTCTTCTCTATTACTGTGTAGCGCCAAAGATCTTGGTCCAGAGACATTGTCTTGGAGAGGTGTAAGTGTGTGAGGTCGGAATTTATCAAGTCGTCCCAGGTTTTTCTGGGTCTGCCTACTCCGTGGTTACCGTCTATTTTTATCGCCCTGCACTTTTTTATACAGCTGTCGTCTTTCATGCGCATCACATGACCATACCAACGTAGTCTTCTCTCGAGTAAACAACATATGATCCCTCTTATTCATAATTTCTCCCTTAGTTCATTTATGCTTTGCCGTTCACGTATATTACTATTACACATCCAACGGAGCATGCAAGCTTCGTTCATTTCCAGTCTGCATATATCCACTGCACACGATGCCCAAGTCTCACTGCCATGTAACATTGCTGTTCGTATGCAGGCATCATACAGCCTGCCTTTCATTTTTAGTGAGAACCCTTTAGAGGCCAATAGTGGCATAAGCTCTCTGAACTTTTTCCATCGCGTTCTGACTCTAGCTACTGTACTTTCAGAGCACCCTCCACCACTGCTGATTTTGTCACCCAGGTACCGGAAGGTGTCCACTATTTCTATAGAACCATCTGTGCAATGGAATGAGCTAGTATTTTGTGGGCACTTACTGCTACTTATTGCACCTGAGCACTGGCCACATATAAAATCTATATTCTTAGTTAGCTTACCTGTGATCCCACTACATCTTTTATGCACCCATACTTTGCATTTGGGACATAAAATGGAGTTTCTGCTTACTCCTTTCCTACACACTGAGCATGGCCATTTCCCAGATAGGACCAGTGCCCTATTTTCCTTCCTAAAAACTAGAACTTTAGTCTTACACAGGTTAATTTTAAGGCCTTTTGATTCTAGGCCATGCTTCCATGTTTGGAATTTCTTCTCTAGTTCAGCCATTGATTCAGCTATGAGCGTTAGATCATCTGCGTATAGGAGATCCCATGGGCAGCCTGTCTTGAACTCCTCTGTAATAGCCTGAAGGGCAATAATAAATAGTAGGGGGCTAAGGATGGAGCCCTAATAAACACCAACTTTTACGCTAAACTCTTCACTATATTCGTTAATTCTAACCTAGCTGACTGTTTCTTTATACATGGCTTGTATAGCTCTCACAAGCCATTCATCAACACCTAGTTTTCTAAGAGCCCACCAGATAATGGAGCGGGGGACTCTGTCAAAGGCTTTCTCCAAGTCAACAAAAGCTAAGTATAGGGGTTTACTTTTAGCTAGGTACTTCTGTGGTTGTCGTACAATGAAAAGAGCGTCTGTGGTACTTTTACCTGACACAAACCCGAACTGCATTTTATCTAGATCAATTCGCTCTCTGATTAGTTGCGCTATTTTTTCTGTGACGTTCATGACCTGGTCAATTAATTTAATGCTTCTATAGTTTCCCCTATCTAAGGCATCTCCTTTACCCTTGTAGCAGTTAATGATGCTGCTGCTGCTACGCCAGTCCTTCAGAATGACCCCATTCTGTATGACTTGGTTTACTATCCGGGTGACCATAGTGTGTCCCACCGTTCCAGAGGCTTTCAGCATTTCAGAAATTATTTCCGAAGGCCCAGCCGCCTTGCCTGTCTTCATATCTTTGATCGCCTTACTTATTATACTACCTTCAACTTGCACTGCTGGTCCCTCTATTGGATCGATGTGGGGGAGACTGTCTTTCTCCCATTTATTCTCCTCATTTAGTAGCCTTTCGTAGTGACACTTCCAAGCTACCTTCTTATCAGCGTCAGTGATGGCAAGTACACCATCATCATTAAGGACACACCTCTCCCCGACAATATCACGGTTTTCCTTGACACATTGCCTAGCAATCCTGAACACCTCACGTTTTTGGTCCTCGTGTTGTAGAACATGCTTGAACTTTGTTTCCTCTGCTTCCCTTCTTGCAAAGTACACTTGTCTCCTGGCCACTTGATAGTCTTCTCTACTTCCCCCATCTCGCCATGCTTTCCAAGCCTGCTTTTTGGCCTTGATTGACTCCTCCACCTTACTGTTCCACCACCAAGTTACTCTCCTCCTGCCTATAGGTCTGCTCCAGCCACAGATTTCATCTGTCGCCTTCAGCAGGTTAGCTTTCAGGAATTCCCACTGTTCCTCTATATTGTACGACTCTAATTGCTCTTCCTTACTATCAAAAGCATCAAGTAATATGCTTTTAAATTTATTTCTGGCTGTGGAGTCCTTTAGCCTCCATATTTTTCCCCTGAGGATAGTCCTCCTCTGTTGTCGAGTACGTCTCATCCTCACTATGAGGTCGCTAATTATCAGTCTATGTTGGGAGGTGCATTCTTCATGGGGGAGGGATTTAGTGTTTACAACAGACACCATGTCATATCTTCTGGTAAGGATATAATCTATCTGGCTGCTGTGTTCCCCTGATCTATAGGTGATCAAGTGATTGTCTCGTTTTTTGAAGTTAGTGTTACAGATAGTTAGGTTACTTGCATCACAGAATTCCAGGATTCTGGAGCCTTCCTCATTTCTAGTACCAAACCCATAGCACGTTAATAACAAACACGGTAATAACATCATCATCATCATCATCATTTTACGTCCGCGTTTCCTTGCTTGCAAGGGTGGGATGGGAACTGATTCTGGCTTGATTTCTACAGCTGGATACCCTTCCTAACACCAACCTCATTTACAGTGAGTACTGGGTGCTTTTTGCCGTGGCACCTCCACGACCACTTTGCAGTGGAATGATAGGTACTCCAGTCCCTATCATCTCATTTCTACAGCTGAGTAAACTGGAGCAATGTGAAATAAAGTGTCTTGCTCAAACACGTTAATAACAAACACGTTAATAACAATTGTTTACAAATAGTATTTCATATATCAGCTATATTTGCCTTTTGAAAATCAAGGACAGGAAATTGATAAAATAAATTAATAAAGGGGAACATAATATCTGCTGTTTTACATTCTTTAACATCATGAGAACCTGAATAATCTAGTGATATATGTGTGTGAGATTGAAAATTTTACAATTTTATAAAAAGTTTACATTGACATGGACTGTATTCAGATAATTTATTCCTTTTTTTTTCCTTCATAAACAAGGGTTATATTATACACAAATAAATATGTTATGTTGTTTAAAATAAACTATAAAACTGAGTTTCTTCCTTGGTAGATGTTTCATTGTGTCAAGATTTTCTGGAGTATTGTTATTGCTTTCTAAGGTGTTTAGGACTTTTTGTAAATTTATCTAGGAAAGAGTTCATTTATTTTCATAATCTGAATTTTAATGAGTAATATATATTTACATCATCATTATCATTTTTATGTTTGCCTTTCCATGCTGGATAATAGAAAAAATAGCCCAGTGAGATGTGATAGAGTACTAACTAAAAAATCTTTCATTGGCAATAGATGCTTAATATCAACTAGACTACATATACATTCAAAGATCAACCAAAGATATGCATTGAGTATATGTCAGTTTTATGTATTTCCCCATAAATTGCAAAAATGATGAATTTAATATACAGCATAAATATAGTATTAAAATAATTGTTTCTACTTTTGGCACAAGGCCAGCAATTACCCAGTACATTACTGGTACTTTATTTTATCGACCCCGTAAGGATGAAAGGCAAAGTTAACCTCAGCGAGATTTGAACTCAGATCATAAAGCGACAATGCTGTGATTTGAGAAAAAAGGAAACCAAAACGATTGAGAAAAGAAATATATATTTTCATGTTTGTTCTATTCTTCAACAATAATGTAGGCAGTGTGAAACGAAAATAACTTTCTACAAACACTCAGCTACTGACAATTACGCGCATGCATGCTCCTACACACTTTCCCTAGCATTGGTTTTGTCTCAATATCTTTCATATGTTACCTACCACTTCAGTCAGCAGGTATACTCCAACTTCACCTGATATGTTAGTCTCTCTCCTCCTCCTCTCTCTATATGATGTAAAATGTGACCTCTAAAATCTGACCAACCAACATACTGGGTATTATATTATAGAGACACTTTTTTTTGTTTTTAACTGCTATTATTGCTAAATTATATAGGGGATTTTTTTTTTTTTGTATTAAAAAAAAAATGATTTTTATTTATGTCGAAATTTTCTTTTCTTTTTTCTTTCTATCTTAAAATATCTTTGATGTTAAATATCTTTTTCTCACTTACTATGACTTGTAAATGATTTTCTTTGCAAATGGGACATTTTTTGTCACAGAATGTTCTGTTTGTAATTAACTTTCTGATATTGTATATTAAACATGCTTTTTTTTGTGATGGTGGAAGCCATCAAACTGTTTTTATATTAATGCCTAACGTCCTACAAGTATTTAGCAGAAAATACTGAAATAGGCTTGTTTATTCAGATGTTTATAATACTTCTAAGGGTTGATGCCCTTCTTAATGCCAACCAGTTAACATAGTGTACTGAGTACATGTTATTGTAGCACCAGCACTAGGGAGGTTGTTCTATCTTTGACATGTTTTCTATAACAGGAGCCCTTCCTAATGCCAATTGTTTTACAGAGTGAACTGGGTACATTTTATCTATAAGTATATCATGGTACATATTAAAATTTACTTTCATTCCATTCAATTTTGTAAGTTCTCGATTCTGTTTAAGAAAACATA
The DNA here is from genome assembly GCA_964016885.1 of Eledone cirrhosa. Taxonomy (NCBI): domain Eukaryota; kingdom Metazoa; phylum Mollusca; class Cephalopoda; order Octopoda; family Eledonidae; genus Eledone; species Eledone cirrhosa. The sequence continues at coordinate 58,447,034 of OZ024741.1, forward strand.
CTTCAGATAGAGGATTATATTCTGAGACTTAAGCATTAATGTCAACTGACATAGATTACTAAAGTAAAATCTGATAGGTTGTATATATCATGTGAATTTCTCTCTCTCTCTCTCTCTCTCTCTACCCATACACACATACATTGTGAAGCTGTGTAGCCTAGTGTATAAGGTACTAGATGCATGGTCATAAGGTTGGTTTGATTCTTGGACCAGGCTATGCATTGCATTCTTCAGCAAAATATTCAGTTTGCATTGCTTTTCATGATGGGACTGGGTCCTCTATCATTAAAATACTCAAGAAACCTGAGATGCAACCTTGTCAGAGGCCAGCTAAACCTGCATAGGCATTAACTGTAAATTACATTTCATTTTCTTAATACTACAGTCACACACTGCAGTAAAATACTCTCTCTCTATATATAAAACACACACACACACACACACAACAGTTAAGTACACAAACATTACAGTTCAGTACACATGAAAGTGTGAAGCTGAAGAAATAATATTTTAAAAACATCAGTTATCCAAATTAAACAGTTTAAAACTAATCTACGAATGAGAAGACCTCTGTCATTAGTTTTTTTTAATGTTTGTTAATTATCTGTTATGCTGTTTTCATGTTGTAATAAAAATAATTTTTACTGCATATTTATATTTATCTATTTTCACAAGAAATATAATTTACAATAAAAATGGTTGTGTATGTATGCTTTGTTTATTGAATGTATCTGTGTGTGTGTATTGTATATACTTGTGATGTTGGTAAAGGCACGTGGCTTAGAGGTTAAGGTGTTAGGTTAATGATCATAAGGTTTGTGAGTTTCATTCGTGGATTATGTTGTCCTTAAGCATGACAGTATTTGACATTGGTCTAGTCACACTTGGGTAGAAAACAAATTAGTTGTGATAACACATGCAAATCAACCTTTTCCTTACTTAGATAATATCATATATAGTGCATATACAAGTTGTGATGATAGTGGTTCCAAGCTGTATTAGTCTTTCCCTTTCTCTTGTACATCAGTGGTGTAGAGAGAGGAGACTGGCATGTATTGCTAACTTCCACAAAATACTTTGGTCTTATTTGTACCATGCAGTGGAACTTTCATGGAGAGGAACTCATGGTCAACCGTGACCAAGGATCTTTTTTTAGGTGGAGGATGCATTGTTTCTCAAATGTTAGTGTGTATATACCTGTGTGTGGTTGGTGTGTTGTATAAAGTGTTTTGATTTATATTAGGAAGGGCATTCAGCTGTAGAAACCAACCCAAAATACAGATCCATATGAACAAGATGTGGGTTACCTGACGTGACTTGTCTCATAACATAACAACCCATCTAACCCATGCAAGTATGGAAAAATAGATGTTAAATGATGATGATGGTGATGATGGTGATGATTAAATATATATATATATATATATATATGGTACAAAGGTAAAGGGGATGCTCTGGAGAGGAGCAATTATAGGGGTATAAAACTGATAGATCAGGTTATGAAAGTGGCAGAAAGGATATTAGCACAACTAATTAGAGAAAGGGTCAAACTAGATGAGATGCAGTTTGGTTTTGTGCCTGGGAAGAGTACAACAGATGCCCTCTTCTTGGTGAGACAATTGCAAGAGAGGTTCTTAGAGAAAAATAAGCCACTATACTTAGCCTTTGTTGACCTAGAGAAGGCCTTTGATAGGGTACCTCGATCTGTCATCTGGTGGTCCCTAAGGAAGCTAGGTGTTGAGGAATGGCTTGTGAGGACAGTGCAAACTTTGTACTGAGGTACTCTCAGTAAAGTCAGGGTAGGAATGGAGTTTAGTGAGGAATTCCAGATACAAGTAGGAGTACATCAGGATTCGGTCCTCAGCCCGCTCTTGTTCATTATAGTCCTCCAAGCCATAACAGAGGAGTTTAAGACTGGCTGTCCATGGGAATTTCTCTATGCTGACGATCTGGTTCTTATAGCAGAATCAGTAGAGGAGCTAGAGAATAAATTCTGGCTATGGAAACAGCAGTTGGAAACAAGAGGACTGAGAGTGAACCTAGCTAAGACAAAAGTGTTGATGAGTAGAAAAGAGGACAAAACCCTGATTCCGTCAAGGAAATGGCCATGTTCGATATAAATTCTATAAAATGCACACAATGCAGATCCTGGGTACACAAGAGATGTAGCGGGATAGCAGGCAAACTAACAGGTAGGGAGAAATATGTATGCAGTAGATGTACAGGGAAATTAGACAGTAGAAGTCGCATTGATAGACACATTTTTCAAATGCAGGAGGGCGCTATAGAAGTGGTGGATAGCTTCCGGTACCTAGGAGATCAGATTAGCATGGGAGGAGGGTGTTTCGAGGCCATAGTATCTAGAATAAGGATGGGTTGGAAGAAGTTTAGGGAGCTGCTTCCTCTGTTGACGAAGAAGGGTTTCTCCCTGCGTACGAAAGGCCGGCTGTATGATGCCTGTGTGAGGAGCGCGATGCTGCATGGTAGTGAGACATGGGCAGCAACTGCAGAGGATATGCGACGGCTGGAGAGAAATGAGGCAAGCATGCTCCGTTGGATGTGCGTGAACGACCCAGCATAAATGTGTTGAGAGAGAAACTGTGTCTGAGAGGGATAGAATGTAGTGTACGGGAGACGAGACTGAGGTGGTATGGACATGTGATGCGCATGGAGGATGACCGATGGGTGAAGAAGTGCCAGGAAATGCCAGTTGAAGGAAGACGTGGTAGAGGTAGACCACGAAAAACATGGGCGGAGGTGGTGAGAACAGACCTCAGATCATTGAAGCTCACGGTGAAGATGACGAAGGACCGTGACGAGTGGAGAGATGCTGTGCTGAATAAGACCCGTCCCACCCTTGCAAGCAGGGAAAAGCGGACGTAAAATGATGATGAAATGATGATGATGATGATGATATACACACACACATACACTGAGACAAACCTGTGATGGGTGCATTGAAGAAAATAAAAATAAAAGATTGTTTTATTTGAATGTCAGGTTTATTTATTTAACAAGTTGAATTAATACGATTTCTAGAATATTAAATTTTTTCAATTTAGAAAATTTATCTAATCTGCAAATTATAATTTTTTGTGTGAAGATTAACAGCTCCTCGATCTCACTTTCATACAATGCATGTGCACATGTTTGTGTGATGTATGTATCTATGTGTGTTGTGTATGTATGTATGTGGTGTATGCATGTGTGAGATGTATGTATGCATGCGTGATGTATTTTTGTGTATGCATCAATGCATGTATGTGTACATTTCTATTCTATGAAAAAAATAATTAAGGAATTTGTTTTGGTTCTTCCTCGAATGAGTTGGCAAATAAATTAAACTAAGGTGTACACATACATGTACATGCACGTACACACACACACATGTATGTATATATATATATATTCACATGTGTGTGTATATATATATATATATATACACACACACATACATGCACACCATACATATATATCTCATTTGCTTGTTTAATTTTCTGTAACTGCATAAAATTAAGAAATAAATTTGAGATTTGATTATGCTTCAATCAGCATTATCTAATTTCAATGTTTGAACAATAAACTACCATTTTAGATATGCAAAAGTGTGTGTGTGTGTGTAATATGTGTGTAAGAGTCTATATAAACTGTTGTGTGTATATATATAAACTATGCACATATGGTCACATCATCATTTTATGTCTTCTTTCTGAGATGGTTTGTCATGGCCCAAGACTAGACAGGTCAAAGAGACTGCATCTTATATGTTCCATATTTAGCATGGTTCCTATGGATGGATACCCTTCTTAGTGCAAATCACCTTAAAGAATGCAATGTGTACAACACATCAACCCTACCATTTTACTGAAAGTACCAAGTGAATTTTGTATCACCAATGCAATCATTTTCCAGGGTGTACTGCATGTATTTTATTGTAGCACCCACACTAGAGGGATTTTCCTATGCTCAGCAAAGCTGAAAAATCTTTTCTATCCTATATTGTCTCCATTGTATTGCCAACCACTACAGTGTATGCTGGGTGATTTTATCATGGTGCCAGCACTGCCACTTTTCTATCATACTCCAATGCTTGATCAATAAATATGAGTGTGTGAGTGGTGGTAAAAAAACCCAGGTTATATTCATAGTTGGTAGAGCACTCTGTTCAAAGGACGAGTTTGGTATAGAGTTAGTTCTATATGGATATATTTTAACTGATAGAATTGACACAACTAATTTTCAATAAAATCAAAAGTAATTTTGTTAAACTGTTTGACCACAGCAAATGCTCAATATTTGGTCCATTTCAAATCCGTTTAGAGGATGCTCTAATGGTAGATGGTGTGACCAAATCCTAAAACAGTTTCAATGTCAACATTGGCAGAAATCAATCCAATGATAATGAACAGAGATAAATGGAGGAAATATGTTCATGATGTTACATACTCTGCTATATGTGGAAATAACAATTTAAATAACACAATATATATAATACTTTAATATTTCATCAATAAACTACAATCATGTGTGTGTGTTTGTGTAAACTATGCAAATGTTATTGTATCTCATCTGTATATACACAATATAATCTCACCACAATTGGCTATAAACAGAAATTTAGTAAAATAATTAATGAAAATGTAATTAAATAGATAATTTTATTTATGTAATTATTCTTATTTAACTGGTTTCAGCCACTGGGCTGTAACTGTTCTGCATTGCTGCTTTTAATGGGTTTTAACCCTTTCGTTACCATATTTTTAATGAAACACACTCAGAGATTTTCAAGGAATTTTGAAAATAATCAAAAATTTGGAGAGATTTAGTAAAATTAAACAATTTGATAAATAGAATTCCTGGCCTTGTGCCTAAGTTAGAAACTATTATTGTTGTTATGTGGGCAGTGGATTAGCAACTTTTAGTTACAGCCATTTATGTTCTGAGGTCAATTTTATCAACTTTCCTTTCAGGTTGCCAGTTGCTGGCTTTGTGCCAAAATTAATCTTATTCTTATTTTGTATTGTGTACACAGCATGGCCAAATGGTTAAGAAGTTCGCTTTGTAATCATTAGGTCCTATGTTTGAATCCCACTGCATAGCATTTTGGGCAAATGTCATTTACCATAGACTTTGGTTGACCTATGCTTTGCAAGTGAAATTGGATAAAGGGAAAACTATTTTCTGTTTGGAAGCCCATCAGATGGACTGTACCTGTAATTCAAAGGGCCAACATTGTCACACACTGAATTCCCCTGAAGGTACACGTGTTTGTGGAATGCTCAGCCACTTGCATGTTATTTTCATGAGCATGCTGTTCCATTGTTCAATCAAGTGAAACATTCTTTATCGAAAGTGACAGGGGTTCTTTCCATTGTTATTACTATTTATTACAGCTATTCTTATGTAGAATATGTTAATTCACTTAATTAGAATTAGCTATGATCCTGAGCACTTGATTAAGTTATATTGTCTGTATAATTGGATGAAAATATATTTAAACAGGTTTCATCTGGTATTCATATTGTCTGTTGTATATTGAATTATTCATATAAAACAACAATAACCACTTCCTAATTAAATGTAGAAATAATTTTATGATACCGATGATGATATTGATTATTTTTAGTAATGTTATATCTTTTACTTCAGTTGGTACTACACTTCTTTCCATAGTATATTCTATATATGTATATGTCATCATCATCATTAGTTTTATGTCCACTTCCTACACTGTCATGGGTTGGGTGGATTGTGATGGTTCAAGACTGGAAAAATTAGGAATGACTTCATCTTGCTCATATCTTCCATATTTGGCAAGATTTCTATGGCTGGATGCCCTTCCTAACGCAACCAGCTTGCAGGATGTACTGGGTGCATTTATTGTTGTTTATCTTTTGTGTCATCACCACTACCAATTTACAGAGTGTACTGGGTGTATTTTAACATAGCACCAACACTAAAGAGGTTACTTGGACCGAAGAGACCTCATAGACTGTTATATTGTCTCTGTTTAATCTCCAAATACTGTATAATAAGGTCTCCCTTCTTCTTGCTGTTTTTGCTGTCCTTGCTGTCATTCCCATTTACTGCCACTTCTGCCTGCCGTTTTTTCTCCTTTCTTCATCTTCTTTCGTCTTTTAACTCTCTTCTCCCTTCTTCTTGCTGCTCTTGCTGTAACTTCCACTGTCCAAAAGCTTTTGCTGTCCTTTCTAGCAGCAGCCTGATGTCGATAGGCTGCTCTTTGCTTCGCTCTCTGATCTGTATGTCTGTCTATCTGTTCTGTTCATTTTGCAGTCCTTCCTAGAGGTGGCTTGGTGTTGATAGGATACACTTTACCTCGCTCTCTGATTTGTCTGCCTATGTATCTGTTCTGTTTGTTTTATCATTCACACATTATACCAGTAGAAAGATTTATTTTTTTCTGTTGCATGATCCAGCATTTTTAAAATGGTACTCTCAATTAAATCATGTGAAACTATTTTGCTAGTTTGAGAGCTGAGGGTGAAGATGTGTGTGAACTTGTCTTGAACATTATCTTTATTTCCTTTTTCCACTATCTTCTATGCAATAACACATTCTCCTTGTCTTATTTCAATCTTTTCTATATTTCATCTGCCTGTCGCCCACCTTGTGGATTTGTCCTCTGAGGCATTTTTGCCCATTGCTGTCATTGACAGCATTTGGCTGTTTTAACAACTGTTCTAGCATTGAGTTTTCTCAATCAGGCACAACAATGTTTATTCATTATATATATAAATTGCTACAAGGGCAAAGGTGATGCCCTAGAAAGAAGCAACTATAAAGAAATAAAACTAATGGACCAAGTTGTGAAAGTGATGGAAAGAGTTATAGTGCAACTAATTAGAGAAAGAGTCAAATTAGAAAAGATGCAGTTTGGTTTTATGCCTGGGAAAAGTATTACAGATGCCCTCATTTTAGTGAGGCAACTACAAGAGAAGTTCTTCACCAAACATACGCCACTATACCTAGCTTTCATTAATCTAGAAAAAGCGTTTGACAGAGTACCTCAATCTATTATCTGATGGTCCTTAAGAAAATTACGTGTAGAAGAATGGTTGGTGAGAGCAGTGCAAGCCATGAACAGAGGAGCTGTCAGCAAAGTGTGAGTTTAGTGAGGAATTCAAGATACAAGGAGTTCATCAAGGTTCAGTTCTTAGCCTACTACTATTCATTATAATTCTCCAGTCTATAACAGGAGTTTAAGACTGGCTGCCCATGGGAACATCTCTATGCAGATGATCTTGTCCTATAGCTGAATCCATTAAAGAACTACTAAATAAGTTCTGACTATGGAAACATAATTTAGAATCTAAAGGTCTAGGAGTAAACTTAGCCAAAACTAAAGTGCTAGTAAGTAGGAGAGAAGACTGGACCATGATTCCTTCGGGGAAGTGGCCCTGCTCAATATGTAGAAACTCCATACGTACACAAGAGATGTAGTGGGATAATGGGTAGACTAACAGGAAGGGAAGACTTTGTTTGTAGAAGATGCACAGAGGTACCCGAAGGGAAGAGAGCCGGTGATGTAATCCTATTCCAGTTACAATTTAGAATTGACAATGACAGTTTATATTCTATTATTTTTCATTTTTTAATTCCCATATTTTGCTCGCCAATGCGGTAGATTTTTGAAGCTCCAGATAAACAGCTCTTTTAGGGCGTAACTTAGTGATCAAACGTGTGTTAGAATGTGTAATTAAGTTTTTCTACTCACGCCTTGTCTGTTTTTCCTAACATATTGATATATATATAAACAAAACTTCATAGTTTGTCTTTATATATATATATATATATATATATGATGTATTAGCACTATGGTCCAAAAATAATTAACTGAATTAGAAAATCTTTATAAATTGAATATAGCAAAATAAAATAACACTAATGAGTAAATGCAGTAAATTTGTTTTCCCTAGTTTTAAGATATCACCATCATCAGAAGTACTTTTATTTGTGCTGATGTCTTATCAGCTATAGTTATATTATCAGTCTCTCTTATCTATAACTTTCTTGTTTGTAAAAATGCAAGATTTTGAGAAAGCTGTTAAAAATTTCTGAAAGTTTGTCTTTTTGTTGAACACTGGTTCATTTGTATTAACTTGAAAAGTTTGATTTATATAATTTTAAAATCATCAGATGAAAAGATAATGAGATATAATAAACAAAATAACATTTTATATCTGTAAATTTATCATCTCTGCAGTTTATCTTTTATTGTAGCTTTATCACTTTTAATGAGGTTTGTTCATATAGCATTACTAGATACACAATATATTTAATCAAAGCAGTCAAACTTCAATAATTATAGACAGTCAGTTGTTAGAGCATAGGGAAAATACCTTACAGTATTTACTCCAGGTCTCTGTGTTCAAATCGTGCCATGGTCAACTTTGTTTATATCCTTTTAGGGATGGTAAAATAAAGTACTAGTTTAAGGCAATGGATTGGCAAAATTGTTACAGTATCAGATGAGATGTCTTGTAGTATTTGTTCCAGCTCTTTGCATTCTGAATTGAAATCCTGCTGTGGCTTTAGTTGAGTGGTAAACTTGATTTCGCACAACCACCTGGCCCTTCATTGGTTTTAGCAGTCCGCTTTGTTGCAAACATTTGAGCTGGGGCTCCGACTTCAGGATGTGTTCCTCACACCTCTTGAAATTAAATAATGTCATGAGGACTGCCATTCCCTTCATAGCTAAACAGGTAAAAATATATATATATTTATATCCTTAGGATCATTTTCACTGTTGCTTTACCCCTTTCCAATGAAAGACACAACCTATTACTTCAAATAATTTTGAAAATAACGAAAAATTTGGAAGGATTTAGTAATATAACTTTTTCATATTTTGAACATAACAAAGGAAGATCAAAACAGGAAAATCAAAGCCAACAAATCAGATAGTGTAGTCAAAGACTGCAAAGAAAAGAAATGCTTTCTAATTGATGACAATATATGTCATCAGGGAAATGGAGAAATTATCCAAATATAAAGATCTGGAGATAGAAATGATCTGATTGCGGATAAGAAAAACAGAAACAATCCCTATAATGACAGGTGCTCTAGCAATAATAAATAATACACAGGTAGATACATAACCCAACTCCAGAATATATACAAAACTAATGATGATAATAATAATAATAATAATAATAATAATAGTAGTAATAATTGGTTGAATCTAACAAAGTTGAAAAGGAAATATTGTTGAAAGGCCGAAAGGAAACATTTTCATGTGGATTGTTTTTTTGTTTTTTTTTTGTTTTTTTTTTAATTCTTTCAAATCAGAGAAATTAATTTGTAATTCACTTTATAGAATTTCTCATTACTAATTTTTTATGTTTTTTATATTATGCTTCATTCTAGTTGTCGCTGTGTACAATTGCTGTTCTTGTCTGGGGGAAAAAAAAAAGAAGGCTCATCATTATCATTATAGTTATTAATTAGTGTGTGTTAATAGCTTTTTTCATTTAGTTTATTAGTTGTTATAATTGCTTTGCATCATAATGTAACATCAGCTCATGTTATTAGAATAATATTTAGTTTCTAGCTTGAGATATTGTCATCAGCAATTACTGTCAACTTACCTGGTTGGCATGGGGTGATGAGCTGTTGTGGTCTGTGTGTAGACTGTTCAGGAGAGCATGTCTAGCTCATGCATTCCATTTTGGGCATGGTTTCTATGGTTGGGAGAATTTTAACATGGCTCCAGCACTACCATTTTACTGGGTGGATTGGGTGCTTTTTACCATGACACTAGCATCAACACTTAATAGCGTGCTTTTTATTGACACTTGAATGTTGTGTAATTAATATTTAATTGCATTTCAAAACAATTTTTTCCTGCTTTTCTGTATTTTCTTTCTTTCTTTCTTGAAATCTATTATACTTTTAATGGTTTGTTTCCAGTTACTGTAAATTGCTACCTATAATGGACTGGTTGAGCCTGAAGTTTTGCACTTTAGAGACAGAATGATAGAACAAAAGAATGTGACAATCTTTCATTGGTTGATTTTTACTGATGCCGTTAGTCACTACACTTACACCGATACATACACATATATGTCATTAAGATTTGTTATCATTTCTCCTGAATGTTTGTATATGTAAGTTACTTTTTAGTTTATATTATTGAATTAATATCATTTTATTTTCTTTCATTGCAGGTAAGTGTTCTTGTGAAATATTGGTGAATAGAAACATATAATATTGGTGAGTAATATTATGTAATAGGGGGTTTATGATTTTATTTTTTATTTTTTAAATTATCAATTAAGAATAAATAGATAAATTTGATGGGAAAATGCTAGGACAGTCTGGAAAACATGCTGTGAGCATTTTGAGATGAGGCATAGAGGTTTTGTAGGTCACTCACTCAGCAAGTGAAGTTGTTGAGAAAACTGGTTTCTACTGGGACACAAGTCAGTGCCTGATCAACCCTGGCTAGTTTACCTAGGCAAGGGTGTATGATGTTGAAAGACCAATGACTCCAGCTCACATCACTGGCGATGAATCCCAGCTCATCTACAAGGATGAATTTTGCACACCAAAAGAATAATTGTCGGAAATAGAAACTGATGTTTTGCGTGAGCTTTTCTTGAAACTTTTATTTGTACTATAGAGTGACACATAATATTTCAGGTAAATTTGGAAGTATGTTTGCCACTATAGGTGCCACACCATCATGACATAGGTGTTCTCACCCCTGCATCTTTCCCCTATGCTCTCAAAAGGCATCCCTTCTCCACTGATCACTTTGTCAAATCATATCACGCCATGACTTCATACTTATCTCCCTTCTCCTATCATCTCTACCCAACATCTACAGAGCAGCGAATGCTCTTCCATTGGGACTCTTCCGTGAGACTCTTCTGGTGCCACTAAAATGCACCCGGTACACCATGTAATGTTAGCGACAGGAAGGACACGCTGCTGTAGAAACCATACCTAAAAAGCATTAAGAACCTTCAGTTGTATCAAGGACATAAAACTCCCTAGTTTTGGTGATCTATGCTATAAACTCATCCAGTACAAACTGTAAAGTGATTGAAAATACTGTATATAAAAATGGAAAAAAAAAGGAACTCACTATACCTACATTTGGCTAAAATGTTTCACAAGTTTGTCCATGCCAAAACACTATACATAGAGTATTAAAGAAAGCAGAAATTTGAAGAGAAAAAAGGAATATATATTTTCATATATGATAGAAATAGTGGACACCTGGGTGACAAAATCAGCAGTGGGGGAGGGTGCTCTGAAAGTACAGTAGCTAGAGTCAGAACTGGATGGAAAAAGTTCAGAGAGCTTATACTACTATTAGCCGCTAAAGGGTTCTCCCTAAAAATGAAAGGCAGGTTGTACGATGCCTGCATACGAACAGCAATGTTGCATGGCAGTGAGACCTGGGCATTGTGTGCAGAGAATATACGCAGACTAGAGAGAAACAAAGCTTGCATGCTCTGCTGGATGTGTAATAGTAATATACGTGAACGGCAAAGCATAAATGAACTAAGGAAAAAATTAGAAATAAGAGGGATCAGATGTTGTTTACTCGAGAGAAGGCTACGTTGGTATGGTCACATGATGCGCATGAAGGACGATAGCTGTATAACAAAGTGCAGGGCAATAAAGATAGACGGTAGTCACGGAATAGGCAGACCCAGAAAAACCTGGGACGAGCTGATAAATTCCGACCTCACACACTTACACCTCACCAAGACGATGTCACTGGACCGAGATCTTTGGCGGTACTCAGTAATAGAGAAGACCCGCCTTACCTAAATACAAAGTAAAACCTACTACAGTCAGTAGGCATCTCTAACAAAATACACCCCCGTCCCACCACCCCCACCCCATCCACACCGCCCCTTTCAATGTAAAGTTATGTTGGTGCCACAACATCCAGGCCGAAACAAATGAGATCGTGTAGGTGTCACGTCAAAAAAACACACAGTTCACGCTGTAATGTGGCCGTGTAGGCAACACGGTGAAAAACCTCCCAGCCCCACACTGTAAATGTGGTTGGTGTTAGGAAGGGCATCCAGCTGTAGAAAACCCACCAGATAGTCCTATGCGAGCAAGATAACCACTCTTGCCTCAAGTGGGAAAACCCCCGTCCAAACCCATGCAAGAGTGGAACACGGACGTTAAACGATGATGATGATGATGTGTGATTGACTGAAGGGAAATAATGAAATCATGCTTTGATGGATGTCCAATGTTAATGTGTTTGAGTGACAAAGCATGGATAAACTGAGAGAGAAACTTGGTATATGAGGAAGCAGAGAGAGAAGACGATGCTGGTTTGGACATGTGATGTGCATGGATGATAATCATTAGGTGAAGAAGTCCCAGTGGAAGGAAGTCACAGTAGAAGACCTGTATGGAGGTGGTGACAGCTGATCTCAACCTGCTGAAACTCAGGAGATGACAGGGATGTGACAAGTAAGGATATGCTCTGCTGAAAAAGTCTTGTCAAACCCATGCAAGTGTAAAATGATGATTATGATGGTGTATTCATCAGAAACAATGAAAAGAAACTGAAACCTTAAACAAAACCTCAGCTGATAAGTTACGTGTGTGTGTGTGTGTGCACATTTGCACTTGCATATATATTTGTTTCTCTGTGTGTGTTCTCACTTTCTCGCTCTCTCTTCCCTTTTCTGTTTTTAAATGCAACCTCTGACAAACCCCAATCAATACATCAGCTACTATATATTAGAAATATTTTACTTATTGTTGTTCCAATGTTGGTAATATTCTATCAATAATAAGTAAACCTTTAAAAACTTACCTCGTCATATTTCAAGATGTAGAAATATAGTGACTGTATCTATAATACATTACTTAGTTTGATACTTTATGTTATTTTATATAATTGACTAAAATCCCTTGAAAGTGATATCCCAGCATGGTCGTAGTCCAATGACTAAAACCAGTGAAAGAATAAAAGAATATTTATTTCTGTTCATATGGGATTGTCTTGAAGAGACATCAGACATTTTCCTTTTAGCTATCTGTTGCTATTTCTCTTTACTTAATCCCAGCTCTTTTAGGAATTGTTTCAACTAAGATTTTGTTAAGTCTACTTTTTACTCTAGAACCATTTATTATTATTATTATTATTATTATCATTCCATTCATCAGATCAAGAAAAAGATTTCATGGTAGAAAAAGTACTAATGCTGTCTGGTTCAAATTATTCTTCTTCTATTTTTATTTGGTGAGGAGAGAGAGATACAGAGAGGGGAGAGGGGGGGGGGGGGGCAGTTGTTAAGCATCTAAATTTAAATAATTGATTATTGAGAATCTCATAGAAGAACTGAATGTGGTAAACTTCATTTCCATATGTTAACACCCAGTTTTTTTCTAAGTTGTTAACTAACTAATGCTAAAATATTTCCACTACTCAAAGCAATTAACTACTGCAAGCTTGAAAGTATTATTTTTTTCTTTGCTTTGTCAGGATAATTGGTAACAAAAACTATATAACAATATATCATTATTATAGAGGGTTGGACGTCATACTTTGACGCATAGTTACGGCCCTTTCCATTCTGAGTTCAAATCCCGCCGAGGTCAACTTTGCCTTTCATCCTTACGGGGTCGATAAAATAAAGTACCAGTAATGTACTGCGTAATTGCTGGTCTTGTGCCAAAAGTAGAAACAAATATTATTTGATATCCATTTTCCCTACTAGCAATGGTTAGATGGGTTGTCACAAATGGTACTGCCAGCAAAATGAGCCTCTTGTTGGTTATGGAGTAAGAAAGAGGAGTTAAGTTGGAAGCCAGAAGATGGGCAGTGATTTGGCAACCATTGCTGGCTCACCAATGAGAGGGCGTTACCGTTCAGAGTCAAAACACTCAGTGGGCATTGGGCATATTCTGATAACATCAGCTCCTCCTGGCCATTCTCTGAAAGTTAATGAGTTTGAGGTATATCCTTTAAGATGTAAATATCCTTATATAGTTACAAAAAATATCCTTATACAGAAACCAAAAGTATTTAATAAAACAAATCTCAATTAATATATTTTTTAGAAGAAAATACATTTTCTGTGGTTAATGAGTTTGCTTTGCAATCATGTAGATCTGTGTTCAGTTCTTCAATGCAGAACCTTGTCTTCTCTAGCCTCAAATTGACCAGTGCTTTGTAAGTGAAATTTGGTAGATGGAAACTGCAGATGCCATATAAATATACACCCTCTCCACACAAATGTTTCTTGAAATCAACTATTCAATTATTCTATACTTTCAAAGAAAGTAGTGTAGATATTATAATACATATAGTCGCTACATTTAAGCTTAAGCTATTTTGATGGTTTAAGCTCGACTGTAGGGCTTATATATCACACATATATATATATATGAATGTATTTTTATATATATGTATTTGAGAGAGAGAAATGCCTGTATTTGTAAATCTGTACTGTAAGGAAAATTGAAACTGCAGTCCTTGTTTTTGTTTGTTTATTACAAGACCTAACAGGATTAACTATGTTGTCTGTTGATATTTAATGTCAATATATTTTGTTTTACAAATCTTTACACAATTGTTTATCCTCTTCACAAAAGATTATAAAGATATATATCCTCATCATCATCACTGTTTTTCATTTGATTGCCATCCTGGCATGGGTTGGGTGGGTTGGCATGTTCTAGTATAGAGAGGTCCAATGAACATATCTTGTTCATGTTTAATTTTGGCATGGTTTCTATAGTTGGATGCCAACAACTTGACAGCATGTGCTGGGTGTGTTTTATCGTTGCACCAGATCACTACTACTTTACAGAGTATATTGAGTGCATTTTATTGTGACTCTAATACTACCACTTTAGAGAGTGGACAGGGTGTATTTTATTGTAGCAACAGCACTATCACTTTACAGATTGGGATGAATGCATTATATCATGACAATTACCCCTATTTGGCAGGGAGAGGTAATAATGGTAGTGATGTGATGTGAGAGTAAGGCGAAAGTGGCACAGTTTGCAATGGCCACTACATGCTGCTTGCCAAGAGGGAATCTTGTAAATATGTATATTTATATATCTCTTTTTGTTTTTTGTTTTTTTTATTGACAAATTGCATTGAATTGTTTTTGTAATAAAACCTCAAAAAGTGATATGTCTAAACTAAAATTAATGTACAATATAGACTCAAAAACTTTGATATTTACATACACTTCATGTAAAAGTGGACCCTAGATTAATGATGTTGTCCTGAACATAAGTTTTAACAGTTAGGAAATTAACTTTTCAAAACTTATGTCCTTATGTATGCAAGTGGAGACATATAAGAGTTACATAGCCTTTTTTATGTGTTTCGTTAGTAGGAAGTGTATTTTGATGGTTAGAAACATTGATATTTGCTGTAATTCATTGGTTTTATTCTTTAGAGTCTATTTAGGCTTCTGCTTATTGATAGAGTATTTTGGTTGAATTGTGAAATTTAGTCCCTCACAAGTTGTATCTATGTAATAGATGACCCATAAATTTAACTTTAAAAAATAGTCTAAAGAATTTGACTTTTACATGAGTATAAATGATGGACTTTAACATCAGTATATGACAGATGATATTTTAGCTTTAACTAATAATATTCTGAGGCAGTGTTTGAGGTAGTGAAGTGAAAAGAGTTTAATTTATTTCCGTTGTTT
This sequence comes from Eledone cirrhosa, assembly GCA_964016885.1. NCBI lineage: Eukaryota > Metazoa > Mollusca > Cephalopoda > Octopoda > Eledonidae > Eledone > Eledone cirrhosa. Next base: position 58,462,720 of record OZ024741.1, read on the forward strand.
GAAGTAAGACTGTTACCATTCTAATAGCTATTGCAAAGTGTTTCATTTAGGAACTATAGTTGACATCCAGCTCTTTCTTTCTTTCTTTTTTTTATTGTTAGAATGAATACATTAGTTTTGTTGTTATATTTATCAATTAAAGCTAAAAACAAAATTAGTTTCTAAGCAAATTTAATTTATTGAAATAATCATTAGTGGTTTCACTACACATTCAATGATTCACTGGCTATTCTCTTTGATGGCTATCCTCTCCCAGATTTTTTATACTCTAGGAAAACATTGAAATTCTTCAACTGGTAGAAGTGTCTCAAAATTTAATCACCTAACTGTCTTTGATAATTCATTCATGCTAATACATTCAGCCAAGCATTGTTATGTAGAAAAACAACTCATTTCTATTGACCAAAGCTGGTGGCTGGCAGCCAATTACTGGTGCACTATGTTCATTTTGAAATGATACTTTTTTTGTACATTGATAATTTTTTCTGGCATTAAGGAAATAGAATTCATTGCTTCCAGTGTCCACCATGCATTGACCATATCTTTCTTTTGATGAAGAATAGTTCCTGAGTCTCAGACTTGGCCAGCAACACTGCTGTAAATGTTCTGATATACAACTTATATATTCATGTGTATGTCACACCTCTTTTATATACAACATTTACATTCACCAGTTAATCAAAGCCACTGACCCTTGAATGGGCCAGTGGGCTGCTTCTCGTTTACATATGATCCAGCACTACAGAGTACACTGGGTACATTTTATTGACACCAACACTACAGAGTACACTGGGTTCATTTTATTGACACCAACACCAATGTGGTTGTCTTTCTCTCGATACAACTCAAGGGTTCTCTCCATTCTATGTTCAAGTTTTCTATGGCTGGATGCCCTTCCTAACACAACTACTCTACAGAGTGTACTAGCTGCATTTTCCATGGTACTAGTACTATAGTCCTCTTGACCCTATGTACCATATATTTTGAATTGTAATTTTGTAGGTCTAGTAGATAAATCAGATAAACAATGGTTTTTCATGTCATTTATGTAGAATATGTGACTTTATATCAAGTCACTCCTCTATTTTACTTAAAACATTTACAGTGTACTATATATTTTACATTTAAGCTTTGTAGGTTCAATAAATAAGCTATATGCTAGTTTGTCAAAGTTTTGTTGGAAAAGGTGCAACGTATATACAAGTATATACTTGGTAGCAGGGAAAAGAAACATTAAATAATTGTTTCTACTTTAGGCACAAGGCCAGCAATTACCCAGTACATTACTGGTACTTTATTTTATCGACCCTATAAGGATGAAAGGCAAAGTTAACCTCGGCGGGATTTGAACTCAGACTGTAAAGGGACATAACTATGCTAGAAAGCATGATGATATGTAGTGTTGGTGCCATGATAAAATGCACTTGGTATGCTCTGTAAAATGGTTGGCATTAAGATCTAGCCATTAAAACCATGCCAAAATATGGAATGTATAGGCAAGGTATGGTATCTAAACCTTCTAGTCATGGATTGTGGTGGCATGTCCAGCCCATGCCAGCATAGGAAGCGAACTTACTATGTTGAAGATAATGATAATAAAATAATCTATTTTAAATGCAATTTAAGGTCCTCACTTAAAAATGAGTTATTATTGTGATATCAAAGCAGCACACTTGAAATATCCATAGAATACCTTTTGTTAGTATCTCTCAGTTCTTAAGAGATGTTGACATTTCCAAATTAATTTCTGTATGTGGATTTCTTCAACATGATAATTGGTTTTGGGACTGGTTGCCATGATTTACTGTCTAGTCTGGACTAATGCAGTGAAAGTTGCTTGCTTGAGATAGCCATTTTGGCTATGAGGTTAACAAATTCACTTCACAACCAAATGGTTTCAGGTTCAGTCCTACTGTATAGCACCTTGAATAATTGTTTTCTACTATAGCCTTAAGTTGACTCTGTGTGTCTGTGTTTGTGACCATGCCTGAATTACATCAGTATCTCTGCCTGTGTTTATGTCCTGTAACCTACTGGCTTAACAAACTAGATTGATATAATAAGTACCAGACTTGAAAAAATATGTACTGAAGTAGATATTATCAACTAAATCCCTTTGTGGTTGTGCCCCACTGCATGGCCACAATCTAATGACTAAATCCAGTAAAGGGCATATATAATGACAATGTTCATATTTAATAAGTGAAATATGTTTATTTATACAGAAATAAAATAACATTTTTTTTTTACTTCCAATTTATCAAGTATGATAAATCATGTGTGCCTACATAATACATACATATTTCCTAATGGCAAAAATGTATGCTTTTCGCACACGCACCGCACATGCACCGAGAGAGAGAGCTACTTTACTGTTGAAAGACAGATCAATTGTTACAATTATTAGAGAAATGGAAGCTAAAACAAAAGAAATTAACTCTTTTGTTACCAGATTTCTAATGAAAGACATTACCTATGAGTTTCAAATGATTTTGAATTGATACGAATTTAGTCATATAACTAGTGTTTGGAACATAACACCAGACAAAGTATTTAATTAAAAATATGGCCATGAATGGGTTATTATAAGTAATTAAGCAACTAATAAATTTCTTGAATATCTATCTACAACATCAAGATAGTTTTGATAAGAAAATTATGAATATTTATTCAGTTGTACACTGATATTTCAGATGTGACCTGTGGTTTGATGTAAAAGCCCATTTCTTTTGTTTATGACTTTTAGTCTTTATTGAAAGATTCTGATAAATATCAAAAGGAAGACATAATTCTTCTTCAATATCTGGATCAGTGTTTCTCAAAGTGAGAAATGAATTTTTGAGGTTTTGCAAATAAAGTTCTAGGGTGTGCAAATTAACACTTTTGATACCAAGCCACCAGAAACTGCCTTTGATCCTGTGATACAAAACTATTTTTAAAGTTTTTATATTTATCTAAAAAATCTTCTATCACAATTTTATGTAAAAGCTTTTATGTTCCAAACATCAAGCTTAATAGTGAGATAGTTGGTAAATCTCTTCAAAGTCTTGATTATTTTCAAAATGTGAAAACCACAGGCAATAACAAAAGGGTTAAGGTGCCTTTTAGTAAAGATTTATTTATTTTGTCTGACTAAAACTCATAATGTGGTTCTTTTTGAGGTAGTGTTTTACAGCCAGATGCTCTTTCTGGCACCAACCCTTTTAGTTGCCTCATATAATATGCATTGATACAATGTGCCTATTTTAAACTAGCTATAAAATATACCTCAAAAAGGATCCCATAGAGAGTGTGAAGCTTATGATTAAAATGACTTTCTTTTTGGAAAGGATAAAAAGAAACTCATTTTCCTAATCCTCCGGTATTCCAAATCCTAAAATCTTTTATTCTTTCAAATCATTGTATTTAGAACCTAATGTTAATTTGCCTCAGTGAATAAATACTTCCACTCAGTAGAAGGATATCTTCTTTCACTGAGTTTATTTGGCTGAATATCAAAAGGATTAACCCTTGTGATACCAACCTGGCCAAAACCAGCTCTGTTTCTATGAAACAAAACCACCCATTTTAAAGGGTTCCTATTTAAATTATCTAATGTAAGTTTATATAAGAACCATATGTTAAATTACTTACTAATGAAATAATTGAGTTTTCGTAAATCTCTCAAAGTGCTTTATTTACAAATTGAAATAGTGTATTTTATTAGAAATATGGTTATGGAAGGATCAAAAGGTCCCCCATTTAAATTAAAATTTCCAGCATAATCTCTCTCTACATAAAATTGTCTGTCTGTCTGTTTCCTTATGCATTCTTAAACAGCTCAACCAAACCAAATTGTCTGTTTCCTTATGCATTCTCAAACGGCTCAACCAAACCAAATCAAATCAAATTTTACAAGGTAATAGTATTAGACCCTGGGATTAACATGTAATTTTTATTTTCATTTTCATTAAAACAATATGACATTTTATCTAAAACATTCTACTATAGTCTATAAAGTAAATGACATTTTATAACATGATGGTCACATTTTGTATATGAGTGTGTATGTGTCTGTGAGTGTGTGTGTGTGTTTGCATGGTCACATTTTGTATATGAGTGTGTCTGAGTGTGTGTGTCTGTTTGCACGTTCATTACATATGTTAGGCCTTAGTAAGTTACATACACATACATCTTCACTTAAATATTTAATCAGATACACAGAGAATTAAACACACACACACACATCTACATATGTGATGACTGACAAGTATGTGTGTGAATGTATGTGAGGTTGAATTTAAGAGGCTTCAGTTACCAGTCAAACTAAGTTTTGTTACTTCAATCAACAAGCTGTTCTTATTCAGATTAGTAAACAATAAATATAGAGATTTTTTTCTCATATTTCAAAAATCTACATTTCATAAAAAAAAAAATCAAAATTGTAATGATAATAGAATTTAGAAATGAAAATCTGCACTCAAGGACTTGATCACTCTACTACATGTTTCTCCCACGGTCAACTCTATGTTGGTTGCTCATGAGCTGGAAGCAGCAACAATTTATTCATTTGGTCACCGACAAAAAATTACACAATGAATATTGTTTACTCTGAGGTGCTTCAAGATTGACAGATTTTCATTTCTAAATTCTATTATCATTACAATTTTGATATTTTTTTTAATGAAATGTAGATACTTTGAAATATGAGAAAAAAATATATCTCTATCTGAATAAGAACAGCAGTAACCTGGGCAATGCCAGGTCATTCAGCTAATATTATATAAGAATCTTGTTTAATTGCTATCTTAGTAATGAAATAATTTTACTATATCTCTCAAAATGTTTTATTAATTAATTGAAATAGTATTTTCCATTAGAATTATGGTCACAAAAGTATTGCGTCAAGAAGTAAAAAAAGCACCTGTATTTTGCTTTTACCTAATGGTTATTTTTAATATTGGCAATGGTATTATCTTTTCTTTAAATAACTCAAGTAAAAGCTTGTCTAAATATGTTTAATATTATGTCTCAGTTTATAAAGTTTAGGTTTATTCACACACAAGTAGCTGATTGAAGGAATTTTAGACAATTTTATAAAGGTCATTCTGAACATGTTCAAAATGTTATTAATCTTTATCCAATTAATTTTTACATTTATGCATAGTTGGAATTCTTTGAACATACCATTTTGAAAATATTTATGTTATATATAATGTTGCATGGAGATGATGTTACTAATTGAGACCATTATTCAACTTAGTACACCATAGATATTATTATAGTCAAGCTTAAACCATTTTGCCATCAAAATGGTTTTTCGTCATAAGTCTATCTAAATAATATGTTACATGTAACTATCACTGTTGTGTATATATCCTGTTTAGAATAGGCATACTCTATTCCTGCATGAAGGTTTTTAGATAAATCTAAACACTTTAACCATTTTGATGCCAAATTATTTAAACAGCTCTTAGTTCTGATAGGAAGTTGTTTTAAAGTATTTATATTTATCTAAAAACCTTTTATCATGATGTTATTTTTACATAAGAACTAAGTTACACCTCAAACATAAGCTTAATAATGAGAATCCGAATTAATTATTTTCAAAATGATTTAAGAATTATATGCAGTGCCTTTGATTAGAAATATGGAACTTAAAGGGTTAAAGCACAGTTTTTAATCATAAAAGCAGGGATGGATTCAGGCAGTTTGGTATCAAAGGAGTTAAGAGATTTAAAAATCAAGAGAGTTACTCTTGTTTTCAAATGCTCTTTTCAATTTAAATCTCTACTCAGGGCAAGCAAAAATAAAGTTCCTATTGATCTTGTGTGATCTAAAAGCCATCATCAATTATACATAGCCACTTTATTTTTACATAACTCTCTAAGTGATTTTCATTATTTTTTTTTTCCAGATATTTATATATGCAAAGATAAATAAATGAAAACTTTATATACTAAATTTTTTTTGTTTCTCTCCATACTTTATTGTAGTCGACTTTCTTTAAAGTTCTAGTAATCAATAATCCTATCTTTTGTATGTGACAAATAGCTATGCCAATCCTCATGATAAAAGGCTATTTTTTATTGTTTGTTAAAGAAATGGTTTTTTGAAAAAAAATGTCCATTTAGTTCAATTATTAATTTTTCTTTATTATTTTTTTGAAAAAGAATTAACTAATTTTGAAGGCCTATCTTTTATTTTTTGATATTTTTTAAATTTTAATTGCTTATTGTATCTTCGCTTTTATCTTCTTTTTATGTATTATTTTTTAAATTTTTATCTTATGCAATATTTCTCCAACTATTGACTGTCTGTCTGAAAGGTATTTTATATTTTATTTTATTAAAAAAAAATGTTTTTATTGATTTTTTTTTTTAGTTATTTTCTTCAGTAGAAAAACAAACTCTTCTGTTGTGTGTGCATAGTTTAATTCGATTTTGTCTTCTTTCTCTTTACCCAACCATTGTAGCTTTATAAAAGTTCTAGAAATGTGTAAACAATAACAACATAGCGTATCCATCCCAATCTGCTTCCAATCAACAATAAAAGCATTTGTTTTTCCTTTTATTATGGCATATAAATATAATAATCAATTTTATAGAGAACAATGTTTAGTCTGAGGAGTTACTCTACTTTCAAAGTTTTTCAACTCCATCTATTTAAATATTTTACCAACTTGTCAGTAGAATTTGGTAGACAGAAACTATAGAAGCCTGTTTTATCTTTTAATCTCTGTGTTCGTGATACAGAGACTGGGAGCACCATAGATCAGAGTAGTACTCAACACATGCATAGGTACAGATTTTGGATTTTACTTGTATATATATATATATACACGCACATAGATAGAGAGTAAAGGGTAAAGACTTCTTCAGTTGTGAATGACCATGGGATTTGCAACTAGAAAGTTCCCCTCCAAGGCATAAGTCCGGGCAAGGTTGTTTATGGAAGACCAGCAGTCATCCATTCATACTAGTCTCGCCACTGATATCAAAGGAAAAAAGATAGGCGATATAGCTTGGCATCAGTGACATCGCAAATCATTTCTACAGCTGAGTGAACTGGAGCAACGTGAAATAGTGTCTTGCTTAACAACACACAGCTGAGTCCAGAAATCGAACTCACAACCTCATGTTTGTTAGCTTGACACTCTAACCATGCACCTTCATATATATATATATATATACACACACATCATCATTTAACGTTAATTTTTCCACACTTAGATGGGTTAGACGCGTTGTTACATTATGAAACAAGTCAGGTAAGGTGATCACGTCTTGCTCATAAGGATCTGTATGTTGGCTTGGTTTCCGCAACTGGATGCCCTTCCTAATGCCAACAACTGTTACAGTGTGGAGTGGGTGGTTTTTCATCATGTCACAAGCATGATCACTTTACACGATGGACTAGTGGATTTTTGTCATGTTACAAGTATGACCACTTTACAGGGTAGACTGGGTGCATTTTGTCGTGTCACTAACACGACCACCTTACATGGTGGACTGGGTGTATTTTTCTTGTCACCAACACGACCAACTTACAGGATGGATTGGGTGCTTTTTTCTCATGTCACCAGTGTGTACACCTCAAAACATGCAAGCTTCATTTCTTTCCAATCTTTATATGTCCTCTGCTTACAGTCCTCTGGTCCATGCAACATTGCTGTTCATACACAAGAATCATACAATCTGCTTTTCATTTTTAGGGAAAAACCTTTTGAAGCTAGCAGCAGTAGTTGCTCCCTAAGCTTTCTCCATTCCATCCTGTACTTTCAGAACACCCATCTCCACTGCTAATTTTGTCACCCAGGTAACAGAAGCTACCAGCTACTTTTACAGCGTCCTCTGACCATTTAATAGAGCTTGTTTTCTGTGAGCTCTTACTGCTCCTGTTCATCAACCATATACGAGACCTGCATTTTTTGTTAGCCTGCCCAAGATCCACTATATCTCTTGTGTATTCATACTTTGCATTTGGGACATAGGATGGAATTTTTACCCATTCTTTTCCTGCACTCTGAACAAGGCCATTTCTTTGAAGGGATCAGGGCTTTGTATTCCTTTCTACTTACTAGGATTTTAGTCTTTGCCAAGTTGATTTAAAAACCTTTTGCTTCAGCTGTTCAATAACGCTTTTTGTAACTTTCATAACCCGGTCCATCAACCTAATGCCTCTCTAGTTTCCTCTGTTTATTGCATCTCTTTTGCCCTTGTAGCATTTGATGATGTTGCTGCTATGCCAGTCATTGGGTATGCCACCATTCTGTATTACTTGGTTTACAATATGGGGAGGAGTTAAGGTGTAGCCCACCATCTCAGATGCTTTCAGCATCTCAGCAACTATCTCTGATGATCCACCAGTTGCTTTGCCTGTCTTCATATCATTAATTGCTTTTACTTATTATGCTTCTGATGACTTATATGGCTGGTCCCTCTGTTGTGTCTAGTTGGGGCAGACTATCTTCCTTCTGTGCATTCTCCTCATTCAGTAGTCTTTCATAATGGCACTTCCATGCTACTTTCTTTTCAGCATCAGTGAGGGCAAGTACACCATTATCATTTCAAACACACCTCTCCCCAACAAAATCACAATTATCCCTGACACTCTGCCTTGCAATCCTGAACATCGCATGCCTTTGGTCTTCATGGCCATATTCATGTTTAAGTCCTGTAATTTAACAGTTTAACACACACAAATAATTTTAAAAAAAGAGAGATTGGTAAAGTAAGTACTAAACTTGAAAAAATAGGTACTGTGATCAATATGATCAACTAAATCAAGGTGGTGCTCCACCCTGGATGCAGTCAGGTAACTAAAACCAACAAAAGAAGAAAATAAATTACACACTACCACAGTGCTGGTGTTTATTGCTAAAAAAACAACAAAAATGAAAGAAACCAAGCCACTCTTGAGTGAAAGTGAGATTAAGGTGCTGGAATAGCTAAATCCCTTTACCGGTATTATATGATATTTCAGTTAGGGGAGCTGCCAATAATGATAAATACCTCATTGCTAGTGAGGTACCCCCTGAAAAAAAAAAATCTTGAATGTCGCAGGCTAAAAAAAATAGTTTACTAATAAATCATGGCCTTTCAGTAATTTTTTTTTTTTTTTTTTTTAAATTATTCAATATTTCTGCCAGTTATAGCTGTGAAATGTAACTCTTCTTGGTTCTATTTATAGCTGGATAGACTGAGCTAGGGATTGCTTTAGAAATTGTGCAATGCTGGTGTGGAGGATACAAATCATTAAATATTTATTTGTTTAGTCTCTTAATTTTATGATACAAATTTGAAGAAAGCTGACATTTTTGTCAAAAATATTATTTAAAGCAGTTACAAAGTTTAATTTGAAAATCAACTCATTCTTTTCTTATGAGCCAATGTAGATATATAATAAACTATATGATTTTTTTTTATGTTTAACCCTTTAGCATTCACATTGCTCTAGATTACTAGATATTTACTATTGTATTTTCACAGAAAAGGCTCATAATCTCATAATTATCTCACAGAATATCGAATCTATAAGATTTTGATATTTTAAGAACAATACCTTAACATCAGTATGAGCAGCCAGTTTGAACAGAAATAAGTGAGAGAATTCTGGTCAGATATGGCTGATTTAAACGTTAACGGGTTAAAGAAAAATTCATCTATCAAAATGTAGGAGTGAAATATAACTAAGTACCAGACATTGATTGACAGTTTCTTTTTTTGTGCCAATTGCCATCAAGACCTCCAGTTTCCTTCATCCCTAAACTGCCATTTTCTTCTGCTAAATCGGAAGAAGGGCATCATTCCTGATGGAGCCGCCCCATGAAGTGGTGTGGCTAACATAATGGATATCGTTGGCTGTTTTCAATGACAATTTTTCATAATCTTGTCCCCTCCTCCAGCCACCTTTTCTCCACTAATTCCACTTTTTTTTTTTAATATGTATTTTTGTCAACCCCCCCCCCCCCCCCCCCTCTTTGTTGAATTATATACATTTTGAAATATTTTTTAAACACTAACTGAACAATGTTTAATAATTCACCCTATATTGTATATATATACATGCAAGTATTGGAAACCTGATGTAGAATGATGATGATTATAAAAATGTAGAAATTTTCTCATTGTTTAATTTGCAACAACATCCAAGGACGCTTTAATATATTTTAAATTCGTATTTATGCTGTCATTTTAATATATTTTTTCCTCATTCTAATTGAAATATTATGTAGAAACATGTAGAAAAAAAAAAGAATGATTATATTGCTGACATATGAAGACGGCATGTATCATGTTTGTATCATATTAAACTTAAGGGCATCAGCCTACATATTGTGATGCTATCTGTACTTAAGCTTTGTTATTGTGAAGCTATTGCAGTGGATTGGCAGTATCGGTAGAGAGTCGGGCACCATGCTTTGAAGCATAGAGTTACGTCCCTTTATGATCTGAGTTCAAATCCTGCCGAGGTTAACTTTGCCTTTCATCCTTACAGGGTCGATAAAATAAAGTACCAGTAATACACTGGGTAATTGCTGGCCTTGTGCCCAAAGTAGAAACAATTATATTAAAGCTGCTGTATATTTTGTGTAAAACATTGGTTACACTGGAAAGGCAACAGTGTGCGTGTGAGAGAAAGAGAGAAGTGGTTGTCTTAACTAAAAATCCGTTTTTATCGAAAGAGGATGGTAGGTACATGTATGAAAGAGAGCAGCTGTAGTGGTTGTTTCTTATTAAACTGTGGAATTTCCATGAGGTTAACTAGTTTTATATAAAGACACTTAATTTACTTGGAGATGCAATCAAATAATAATATCTAGTTGCAATATGTTAGCTACAACTACTCCAATCTAATTGACATATTCAAAGTGCATAATAAAATGCATTCACAGCAGCCTCAGATGAACTTCAAACAATATTGTAATAACTTGATACTGTAACCCCAACCCTCCCACACTTTTGCTATTGTCACACTTAAGCAATACACCCTTGAATAGCATGAAACAATACTGACTACATCACTTAGTCTTTAATTTATTGCAAATTTTCACATTTCCATTAGTAAACATTTGAATTACCCACATTAGTAAGACATTTTTTAAAATACAAAACAGCATTTATAACTACATCATATTAAAAATGAATGCCTTTACAAGTAAAGATGCTATAAATATTTGAATTAATAAGCATGTTTTTTGATATTTTCTACTGAATAGGATGTTATGAGTTAAAACATGTCTAGAGATGCATCATAAATTGTTTAAGGTTTACAAACACAATGAATATAGGAAAGAGGTAAATTTATGTTAATATACAGTTTTTTAATTAGTAGTTCGGCTGTGAAAAGAATTAAGTGTAAACTTGAACTATTTCTCTGTATACAGAAAAAAAAACATCCAAGATTCTGTGTGTGGATTTCAAACTAAAATGTATTTTATTATTTAAAATTTTCATATTTAGAGATGAAGAGTATTATAATATCTGCACTTGATGATGAAAGATCAATTTGATTGAGGATCATTCCAATCAAAACATTGTATAGCTGTAGCTGTGCATATAAAAAGATATTTCATCTTTAAAGATGAGGTTAATTAGTCTGAAAAAAATTATAATCTTATTAACTTCTCTGAGATAATAATTAGACAGCTATTTACTAGTTGTTGTTTGCTATAATCCAAACTAAATTGCACAGCAGCAGCAGCAAAGACTTCATGCTCACCACAAAACAAAATATATTTACCTATGCAGGCTTAGCTGGCCTCATATGATGTTGCATCTCATAAGCCTTTTTTGGGGTGTATTAATAAGACCCTCTGTCTTAACAGGAAATGAAGTATCTTGCTCAATAATTCAGCTCACTATGAAGTCCAAGAATTGAACCCAAAATCTTATGATGATGAGTCCAACACCATAACCATTAGGCCAAGCACCATGCACCTCATAAAGTTCTTTATGAAGCAATGTTTTATCACCAGATGTCCTACCTGTCACCAGCCCTTCTAGTCAACTATTATGATAGTAACTATTGTGAACCAGATACCTAGTGAATCCAAACTAAACAGCCCCTAGTTAAAACTCCTTACTTAATACTTTAAACAAAGGGTTACTACTGAAAAGATACTTGCTGCAATACCTTATCCAGTAGTTATAGTATGAAAATTGTTTTGTTACAATATATAATCTTATATATATATATATATATATATATATATAATGTAACTGTGATTAAACTTTTTTTTTTCCCTCTCTCTCTATTTCCATATTTTCTGAATCAATATCCTGATTTTTAATAGATCAACATCTGTTCACTTGGCATTAATAATCTGAAAAATTGAATTACAAGCAATTATTTTGTCTGAAAATAATAATTTCAGGCTCAATATTCTCCAAAAAATCAATTCTTTCCAAAAATATGTGATTATTCAATTTTAAAAATTAATTTGAAGTTTTATTGATAATTTTTATGTATTGCTCAAAATATAGATTTTAGCTTGCATCATTTGAAAATTTTATGAGTGAGTGTGTTTGCCTGTGATAAGTAGCACTGCATGGGCCCTGAACATCTGATGGAGTTGTCAGGGCATCGTCATGATACATGGAGTGTCTTGGACATTTTACACCTGGCAGAGGCCATTCACCTCCAGGACTCAACATAGCCAATTACTTTCAGATAAAAAAAAGTAAATAGATAAAGAGAGTGAGAGAGGAATAATCAATTCCCTTACTGAAATGGTACTTTATTTATCACCCTCAAAATAATGAAAGGCAAAGTTAAGCTTGGAGGAATTTGAACTCAATACAGAATTGAAAAAATGCTACAAAGCATTTTATCTAACATTCTAACAACACTGCCAATTCACTGCTGAAGTAGCACTGCCATAACTAGAAATGTTATTCATAACAAACATATCTACATTTACAAGGATTCTTTCACCAAACTGATATATATATGAACCTGAAACTTTCATATATTTGATAAAATACTTACAGGAATATCTTTCCATTAAAAAATAAAATTACATATATGGCTGCCTATTGTCTTAATTCTCAGGTTACCATTGATTCAATTCTGTATGAATCCATTCCTAGATGATAAATATTTACAATAAGTTGCTAATGTGGTTAGTTATCTTTGGAAAGGGGCATTTATGAGTCACTTAAATATAAAACTAAAATTTATTTATTTACATTGAATATTATACTAAACTCAAAACTAATGCGAAACTAAATTTTAAAATGGAAATAAAGCAAGCAAAAAAGACCACTTGTAAAAGGATAAGAATTATTCTTGTTATCAATTCCATTGAAAATAAATAATCAGCTCTGAAGCCATTAACTTTGAATGAATTTCTGTTACAAATATATGCAAGATAATATTTTCTTCTATGTATTAAAGGTATTAATTTTTAGAAAAATTATCTGTATTTTTCAGGCTTTGCATACTTTCAAAGATCGTTGATATTAATTTTACAGTTGATCAAATAATATTTTTCACTTTTATAATTTTATTACTAAGTAGGTGAATTGGCAGAGTCATTAGGGCATCAGATTATATGACGCTATATTTGTCCTGGCATTAGGTTCAAATCCCCCTGAGGTCAGCTTGGTCTTTCACCTTTTCAGAATTAATAAAGTACCAGTCCAAGGGCTGAGGATTAGCAGAATTATCAAAGAGTCTGGCAATGAAACTTGAAAAATGGCAGCCAATGTGGTGAAGAAGCTGAACACTTTCTACTAACATTGCCTCAATGTTACCTACACAACGTTACCTACACAAGGTGAAGTAAATCTCACTGTGGTGCTGCACACCCAACCATACAGATCTGCTCTTGTATTTTAGTATTTCATTATTAAGATGATACTTGACAAAATATTCTTATATCAAATTTTGTTGGAAATAAATACTTTTGTTTCAGGAAAAGAGAGACTGTTTTGGCCAGGCTGGTATCAAAATGGTTAAGTTTAGTGTAGGAAAACCAGGGTTATCAATAAGAGTTTTGTTTCAGTTCTGGTTTCTAGGGAGATGCAACCCTGTTAGAGCACAACACCCCCCACCCCACCCACCCAAAAAAGAAAAAGAATCTGTAATGGAGTTTCAAGTGGAAGAAATCTGTGGAAAAGGAAGACAAAGAAAGACTGTATGTGTGTGTGTGTGTGTATACATATATTTTGTGAATGTAATGTCTATAAGTCAAGTTACATAGGTAATGCAAGTATAGCCATCTGCTCAAAATAATACAAACTTAGAACATCTTTATCTTACAAACGATTAAAGGTTATGGGTTTAAATTACATTTGTGAGATAGGTTTGTTTATCTTATTTAATCTTTTATCTATAGTTAAAAATCTTCCTTTATTGAGAATAAAAATGACCATATTAGTTGTGTATATTTTTCGCAGCCTTTATAGTAGTTGTAAAGGGAGTAATAGTAAAATCATGGGTGCCTAATTTAATGATTATTTATCAGCTGAAACTTGGAAGTTTTTATATTTGATTCCATGTGTATATATATATATATATATATATATACATATACATACATATACACAAACCTTTTTTCTTGCTCTGCCTCTCCTCTCTCACTTGCTGTCTCTTCCTACTCCTAATCTGAATCCTTATACAGATTTCTCTTAGTTGATCTCTTTCAACTATTCCCTATTCATTTTGATCTTCCCTTAATGTTTTTAATGATCTCCATAACGGTTAAAGAAAATCTTTTTTTTAAATAATACCTTAAATGAAAAATTTCTTTATATTATATTAATTTAGAATTTTCTCATGTTTTTTTTATTCAAAGAAATAAAGTTTTCTAAAAATATGGGAAGTAGTAGTCTTATTTCACTTGGGGGTTTTGTATGGAGTGGATTTGTGAAACAAAATCTATACTCTAAATGATATTTAAAACATTTTAAATATCAAAATATTAAAACTTTGTAAATATTTTCTCCATTCACAAGAATTTCAAAACCGTGCCATATGTTGATTAGCTGCCTTGGCTTATAAATGGTGTTTGGAATTTTGCCCATTTCTCAGACATAAAATGGGGCTTGGCTTATATTTGAGTACATATGTTAATTGGTATTACTGAGCTCTGAAATGAATCAGGAGCGACATCTTGCTTACATTTTTATACTTAACAAAGTACTGGTTGATTTTTATCATGGCACTAACGTTAGGGGGATTTGTCATGCCTTGACACTACTGAACTGTTGTTTCAACATTTAGGCAAGTATCCTAGATGCCCTTCCAAACACAAACAACTTCAAAAAGTGAATTGGGTTCCCTTTTCATGGCACCAGTACTAGCGGTTGTCATGTTCCTGACATGACAGAAAAGCCCTCTGAACCTTTTTGGCATGGTTTCTACGGCTGTATTACCGTTCTATCACTATTATAGGAGCAAGCATGGTTGTGCGGTTAAAATCGCTTCAGAACCACTTTGTTTGGATTCAATCTGAATGGACAGTCTTTGTCAAATGTCTTCTATTATAGTCTTCGGCCAACCAATCACATTCTGAATGAATTTGCTAGACAAACTGAGGAAGTTCAATTTATATAATATATATTTATATATATATAATGTATGTGTGTGCGTGTTCATAGCAAGCAGTTCTGATCTTTTCCAGTAAATTCATTAGTTTCCACTTAATTTTCTATGTTATTCTTTTACTTTTACTGGTTTCAGTCATTAGATTGCAGCCATGCTATGGCACCTTTATGAAAATTTGTTTTTTTAATCTTTCCTCTCAGCTTTATTTTCATGGAAAATTAGTTTAATCAGAAAATAAAGTAGAACATGAAAAGTCATTTATAAGTATGTGCACATACATTTGTATGTGTACTCACACAGATGCATCTATCTATCTTTCTACACAGACACACACATGACAAATATATAGAGAGAACAATTGATGTAAGAGTTGTTAAATTTGATATAAGAAATTATTTCTTTTTTGTGGATTCATTTAATGTTGAAGAAATGGAAACCATAGCAAAATATAAAGAATGCACACACTTGTGTGTGTGTGTGTATATATATATATATATATATATATATATATATATGAGAGAAATGGATTATGGCGGGATGGGGGAAGTAGAGAAGACTATCAAGTGGCCAGGAGGGAAGCTAGGAGACAAGTGTACTTAGCAAGAAGGGAAGCTGAGGAAAGAAAGTTCAAGCATGTTCTACAACGCGATGACCAAAAACGTGAGGTGTTCAGGATTGCTAGGCAATGCGTCAAGGAAAACCGTGATATTGTCGGGGAGAAGTGTGTACTAAACGACGATGGAACACTTGCCATCACCGACGCTGATAAGAAGGTAGCTTGGAAGTGTCACTATGAAAGGCTACTAAATGAGGAGAATAAA
>OZ024741.1:58491574-58494074 GCA_964016885.1 Eledone cirrhosa
ATGTATATATGTATGTATATATGTGTATGTATATATGTATGTATATATATATATATGTGTGTATGTATATGTGTATGTATATATGTATGTATATATATGTGTAAGTATATGTGTATATGTGTATATATATATGTATATGTATATATGTATATATGTGTATGTATATGTATATATGTGTATGTATATATGTATATATATATATATGTATGTATATATCATCATCATCATCATCATCACCGTTTTACGTCCGTTCTTCCACGCTAGCATGGGTTAGACGGGTTGTCCTGTTGTGGGCAGTGTCTGGTCGGCTGACCATGCCTTGCTCATACAGGAACTGATCTGGCTTGATTTCTACAGCTGGATGCCCTTCCTAACACCAACCTCATTTACAGTGAGTGCTGGGTGCTTTTTCGTGGCGCCTACACGTCCACTTTACAGTGTGGGCTGGGTGCTTTTTTGCCGTGGCACCTCCACGACCACCTTGGGTGGGGGGGGGGGGGCATATCGTTTATATGCTTCAGCATGTACCCATGGGAGGTCGGGTACCCTGTATTACTGCGTGACGCCAGAAGTCACGGTCGTGTGTCATTGACTTTGAGAGGTGTAGTTGGGTAAGGTCGGCTTTTATCACCTCATCCCAAGTCATCTTGGGTCTCCCCACTCCGCGGTTTCCATCAACTTCTAGTGCTCTGCACCTTTTTATGCAGCTGTCATCCTTCATACGCATCACATGTCCATACCAGCGTAACCGCCTCTCCTGCACGCAGCATTTGATTCCTCTTATGCTCAGTCTCTCTCTCAATTCATTTATGCTTTGTCGTTCACGTATATTACTGTTACACATCCATCGGAGCATGCAGGCTTCGTTTCTCTCTAATCTACGTAAGTCTTCCACCTTCAGCGCCCAGGTCTCACTACCATGCAACATCGCTGTTCGGATACACGCATCATACAGTCTGCCTTTCATTCTGAGGGAGAAGCCTTTTGCAGCTAGCAGTGGTAGTAGTTCCCTAAACTTCTTCCATCCCGTTCTTACCCTAGTTATTGTACTTTCTGAGCACCCACCTCCGTTGCTAATTCGGTCACCTAGGTAGCAGAAGCTGTCTACTGTTTCTACAGGGCCCTCCCAGAGATTGGTGGTACTTGTTTCCTGTGGCTGTTTGCTTGCTGTTTCAGCACAGCTGCTGCATGTGAATCCTACATTCTTAATTAAGCTTCCTGAGATCCCGCTACATCTCTTGTGTACCCATTGTTTGCATTTGGGGCAAAGAATGGAGTTCCTACCTACACCTTTCCTACATACTGAGCAAGGCCATTTCCCTGAGGGGATCTGGGTTCTGTTTTCTCGTCTACTTATAAGGACCTTAGTCTTTGTCATGTTGACTTTGAGGCCCTTTCTCTCTAGTCCCTGCTTCCAGGTTTGGAATTTATTCTCTAGTTCTACCATAGATTCAGCTATGAGTGCGAGGTCATCAGCATACAGGAGTTCCCATGGGCATCCGGTCTTAAACTCCTCCGTTATTGCCTGCAGGACTATGATGAACAGGAGAGGGCTAAGAACAGAGCCCTGGTGGACCCCAACCTGTACGCTAAATTCCTCGCTATACTCATTGCCAATCCTAACTTTGCTGACTGCTCCCCTATACATGGCTTGTACCGCTTTCACAAGCCATTCATCTACTCCTAGTTTTCTAAGAGCCCACCAGATTACTGCACGTGGAACTCTGTCAAAGGCTTTCTCAAGGTCGACAAATGCCAAGTAGAGTGGCTTACTTTTAGCTAGGTACTTTTCCTGTAATTGCCTCACAAGGAAGAGCGCATCAGTGGTGCCTTTCCCTGGTACAAACCCAAATTGCATCTCGTCTATATTCACCCGGTCCCTAATCAGCTGTGCTATAACTCTTTCTGTTACTTTCATGACCTGGTCCATCAACTTTATACCTCTATAGTTTCCTCTATCTAGTGCATCGCCTTTACCTTTGTAGCAGTTGACAATGATGCTACTGCACCAATCTTTTGGTATGGCCCCCTCTAGTATTACCTGGTTAACGATACGTGTGGTTATAGTGTGACCTACAGACCCAGATGCCTTCAGCATCTCGGCAGCTATACCCGATGGACCGGTTGCCTTCCCTATCTTCATATCTCTGATTGCCTTACTTACTACGCTGCCGCTGACTTGTACTGCTGGTCCCTCTATAGGGTCTACGTGGGGTAGGGTCTCTTCTTCCCATGCATTCTCCTCATTTAGTAATCTATCATAATGACTCTTCCATGCATCTTTCTTCTCAGCACTTGTGAGGGCAAGCTCACCTTTATCATTCCGGATACACTTCTCTCCAATGACATCACAACTATCTCTGACACACTGCCTCGCAATCTTGAATACCTCCTGTTTCTGGTCCTCACGTTGTAAAACATGCTTGAATTTTCTATCCTCTGCTTCCCTCCTAGCTAAGTATACTTGTCGCCTAGCTTCCCTCTTGGTCTCTATGTAATG
>OZ024741.1:58506574-58589074 GCA_964016885.1 Eledone cirrhosa
GTTTCTACCTACGCCTTTCCTACACACTGAGCATGGCCATTTCCCAGATGAGACCGCCGCCTTATTTTCTTTCCTACAAACTAGAACTTTAGTCTTAGCCAGGTTAATTTTAAGGCCTTTTGATTCTAGGCCGTGCTTCCATGTTTGGAATTTCTTCTCTAGTTCGGTCATTGATTCAGCTATGAGCGTTAGATCATCTGCGTATAGGAGTTCCCATGGGCAGCCGGTCTTGAACTCCTCTGTTATTGCCTGAAGGGCAATAATAAATAGTAGGGGGCTAAGAACAGAGCCCTGATGGACACCAACTTTTACGCTAAACTCTTCACTATATTCGTTGTTAATTCTAACCTTACTGACTGTTTCTTTATACATGGCTTGTATAGCTCTCACAAGCCATTCGTCAACACCTAGTTTTCTAAGAGACCACCAGATAATGGAACGGGGGACTCTGTCGAAGGCTTTCTCCAAGTCGACGAAAGCTAAGTATAGGGGTTTACTTTTAGCTAGGTACTTCTCCTGTAGTTGTCGTACAATGAAAAGAGCGTCTGTGGTACTTTTGCCTGACACAAACCCGAACTGCATTTCATCTAGATCAATTCTCTCTCTGATTAGTTGCGCTATTACTTTTTCCGTGACCTTCATGACCTGGTCGATTAATTTAATGCCTCTATAGTTACTCCTATCTAGGGCATCTCCTTTTCCCTTATAGCAGTTAACGATGATGCTGCTACGCCATTCCTTCGGAACAACCCCATTCTGTACGACTTGGTTAACTATCCGGGTGACCATGGTGTGTCCCACCATATATATGTATATAGGTATATATATATATGTATAAAGGTATATATGTATATATGTATATATATATATGTTTATGTATATATATATATATATAAACACCTATAGCATATTATTATGGTTTATTTATGGCTATTTGGGACTTTGACAAGGTTTCTCTCTTCTATTGTAAGCATCAGGCTGAGTTAGGCTTAAGGAGGGATTTGGTAGATGGAAATTCTGAAGTCTCTTCTATATATACATATTTTCATCATCATCATCATTTCATGTCCATTCTCCAAGCTGGTATGCATAATTTGCGACTAGATGATTCAGAGAACCATGTTTTGCCCTTGTATTGCATATTTCGGTTTGGTTGTGTTTGTGCATGTCTGCTCTCATCATTTAACACCACTTGATGTAACCTTTATCTCTTGCGTATAGAAAAAACGCAACTCTCAGTAATTTGACAGTACCTTACTGGGAAAGATTGTCTTTATCAAGAGTATCTTGCCATAAATACAGGAAAAAAATGTATACTGCAAAGCATAACAATATCTGTTTCAACACATCATTTCTCATCAAGAATCTTGCAAGTATACACTCACATGTATGAAATAAATGTTAAGACAGATGTTACATAATCATATTTATTGGATAATACATATATTTCAGTGACACCGGTGTGGATTTATTAACACAATCACGTGAAGGATTTGATATCTCACAGACAAACACTTCCATGTTTGAGATAGTCCAGTGAACACAATTCTTACAGATAAGCTGATCAGCAACACAGTAATCAGCCCTTAAGTTTAGTTCAAAATTTTTCATACATGTGAAAATAAGGTAGATTTGAGTTGTGTGAATGGAACTCTATTAGTTTTGGAAATGAGTGTTCTAGTTGTTTAATCAATGATACATTTTAATTTCATGTGCAGTCTGTAAGTGACTAAACATCCCTCAAAACATGTACCCTTAACGTAATTCTCAGGGAAATTCAGTATGACAATGTGGAAAGGCAGGCACAATCCATCTCACAGGCATCTAAACAGTTTCCATCTATTGAAGTTTACTCACAAGGCATTAATCAATCTGAGGCTATGGTAAATGGCACTTGCCCAAGACACTGAGCAGTGGAATTGAATCCAGGACCTAATGTTTTCAAAGTCATTTATGGTAGATTAATAAATAAGGAAGAGGTAAGAAATGCATTTGTGTCTTTCACATGCTATTCTGAAAACTGCTCATAACATTTTGTAAATTTCATATTTGTCCATTAAGTGACATGGAACATTCACATCTATAATTTAATCTTTATAAGTTGAAACCCAACCTTTTATTCTAGCATTAGACTAACTAAATTGATTAAATGCAGCCTATAAAAAGAGTCTTTCATTCAGATACGCAATATAATACAATGTCCCTGTTGCTGTTTTTTTTTTTTGGGGGGGGGGGGGGGGGGGGGGGCTCTCTTTTTAATTTCTTTGCATAATATTCCTTTATTAATATTTCCAAATTTTAATTTAATAGCAGCTCTTTAAAACTTAGTTTACTAAAAACATTTTATTTTATATATCTTGAGCATATTGCATTTGATGAAATAAGCTGCCTCAAAATCCTCTATTTTATATTCAAAATCTGTCTGCTCTGTTTTTTTCCCTGTTTAAAACTAAATCCACTGATTATGGAAAACTCTTAAATGTAAGAAATAAAGAGATTTTTTTTGAGGAATTTTCTAAACGATTTTAATTAATATAATTTTCACTTGCAAAAATCTTTGATGGTAAAAGGCTATTGATTCTCTGATGAAATGTATGGCATTAAGTGGTTTAAATATTAAAAGTAAAAATATATTAGTTTAAATAATTTGAAATCTCTTGAAATTTGCAGTTTCATTCAATGTATATTTTAAATCTGCTGTTGTTTTGAAGCTTTTAAAATTCTGAAATATTTCATGGAACTGAAATAAATAGATTTAAGAAAGTTTGAAAGAATTCTTGTCGAGTGTTTTGAAATATATGAGAAAGGGTTGGATGAAATACATTTTCAGTTCAAATCCCTCATAGATAACTTTGTTTTTCATCCTTTCAGGTTTCATAAAATGATCAGTCTAGAGTTAGAGGATTGGTATAATTGCTTGAACATCAGCTGAAACACTTTGCAGTTTTGTTTCAAGCTGTTTCCATTGAGAGTTCAAATTCTGCTGTGAACCTTCTTGGGTATTAGAATGAATCATTTGGCCAGATTAATACCAATATATGACCATTAGGTACCTTTTAGTGAAGTTCACTTTGATGCAAGCATTTGTGCCAGGTCCCTAATTTTTATATTTCCCCATCCAATTCACTAATTTTGGAGGCTCTGAAAATGAATCTTACTCAGTTTTATAGAAAGTATTAAGGCATTTCGCATAGCTTGTGCCCTTCTTGGAAAGATGTCTCTATACAAGTGTTCACCTATTTAAATGGAAAACTAGCCTACCGCTAAGGACACACACACTCACTTTACACACACACACACACACACACTCACTTTATACACAGACACAGACACACACACACACACACACAGATAGATAAAAAAATATTGAAGTATTGAAGAAACATATTTGCATAGACTTCTTGGTCTTAACCCATCTGAACTGCCCTTTGTTCAATGCTAACCTGTTTATTTTGACACCAACTTACTTGAAACTGCCCCTGCTAAACTGTTTATTTTAAAGTGTTTATACATATATAAAAAATTTATCATAATCTTATTTAGCTACATTTATGTTCCAAATGTTATTTTATTACATCCTCCAAATTTTTGATTATTTTCAAAATTATTTGAATATCATTAGGAATACAGTAATGAAAGGGTTAAAGTAACAAAGAAAAATTCATCAAAATCAAATCCTGTCATTTATGGATTTTAAGAAAATGGTGTGTTTTTTTTTGTTTTTTTTACCGTGTGAAGGCATGTAGCCCAGAGATTAGGGAGTTGAGCTTGAGATTATAAGGTCATGGGTTCAGTTTCTAGTCTCGGTTACATGTGTGTCCTTGAACAAGGTACTTTGTTTCACATCACTCTAGTTCACCCAGCTGAAAATGAGTATCAACAGTAGTAACTGAGAGTTAACTCTGCAATGGATTAGTGTCTTGTTCAGAGATGAGTCGTGTCTGCACTCTGTCATTTAACACCCATGGAACTATGATAAACTATAGGCTTCATCCGTGGAAAAACAGGCATAAAATGCAAACTCTTATATATTTATACTTATTACCTATAAAAAAATGTTCAAGATTCTTGAGTCAAGAACATGCCATG
The DNA here is from genome assembly GCA_964016885.1 of Eledone cirrhosa. Taxonomy (NCBI): domain Eukaryota; kingdom Metazoa; phylum Mollusca; class Cephalopoda; order Octopoda; family Eledonidae; genus Eledone; species Eledone cirrhosa. The sequence continues at coordinate 58,510,664 of OZ024741.1, forward strand.
CTATCCAGTCCATCTATCTGATCCTTGATCTTATGATCATGAGTCCAACACTCTAACCACTAAGCTACAAGCTTATAAAACAATGGTGTTTATAGCAAGAATGGAAAAAAGAAAAACTCATTTATACTGTGGACATTGAAATCAAAGATAGTCAGATATATATCACTAATGTACTCTGCAAGTTCTTAAAACTTGTCATTGTTTATTATTTAACTTCTGACAAATGACAATGCATTTTATTTGATCAGCAAATACAAACTGATTCCTTTTTATTTATCCTCTCTGCTAGCATCACTTGTAAAAGTTCTCATTTCTTATTTATTTCCTTATCTCCATCTTCATCTTCTTCAATAAAACTATGCAATCACCATTGATGACAAGTGAACAAAGAGAGATCTGATTCCGATCAAATGATGCAATTTCAATTTGAGTGGTGAATCTTTTATCCTTTGGACATATTCTTCTGATGTTGACATATACATACATATATATATATATATATATGTGTGTGTGTGTATATATATATATATATGTGTGTGTGTGTGTTGCATTCACTCTTTCTTACATAGTAATATATATGTTCATTGTGGTAGATCTGTTAAATAGACAACTATGTCAACAGTATCTCAACATAGCAGTCTGTTCACTTTTATCCTCTCCTCTTTTCTCCTTACTATCTTTATAATCTATAAAATCTCCCCTCTCCCATTGACGTCAACAACAATATTGCGTGGCTTTCAAGTGTCATTATCTTGTATGTGTGCCTACCTGCCTTATCTATATATATTGACAACACACACACACACATATATGTGTGTACATATATATGGTCAGACAATTCAATTGCTTTGATAATTTTTGTAGTTATTTTATATATATACATACATACATATATACATGCACATACCCACATGTTTATATGCATATATATATAACACACATAGATGTGTGTGTGTGGTTAATGTGCTATTAAATGTAATTAGATTTGTGCACTTTGATAAATTACATTCTCTCTCACTCTCTCTCGCTCTCTCTCTCACTCTCTCTCTCTCTCACTCTCTCTCTCGCGCTCTCTCTCGTCTCTCTCATGCTCTCTCTCTCTCTCTCTCTCTCTTTCACGCTTTCTCTTGCTCTCTCTCTCTCTCTCTCTCTCTCTCTCTCTCTCTCTCTCTCTCTCTCTCTCTCTCTCTCTCTCTCTCTCTCTCTATACACACACACAGACACACAAGATGATGTCTATCCACACTATTACAAACTTAGTGGGGATTTACTGCTACTACAGTTCTCCATATTATGTTTATACAGTTTCAGGTTCAATTCCCCTCTGCAACACCTTGGGAAATACATATTTCAATGTGTGTGTGTATAATGTATGGCTCATGTTTGTGCATTGCTTAGTGGTTCGTGAAGCAGTGTGGCCTTGTGGTTAGCGAAGGAATGTGACCTAGTGGTTAGCAAAGGAGTGTGACCTAGTGGTTAGCGAAGGAGCGTGGCTTAGTGGTTAGCGAAGGAGTGTGACCTAGTGGTTAGCGAAGGAATGTGACCTAGTGGTTAGCAAAGGAGTGTGACCTAGTGGTTAGCGAAGGAGCGTGGCTTAGTGGTTAGCGAAGGAGTGTGACCTAGTGGTTAGCGAAGGAATGTGACCTAGTGGTTAGCAAAGGAATGTGACCTAGTGGTTAGCGAAGGAGCGTGGCTTAGTGGTTAGCGAAGGAGTGTGACCTAGTGGTTAGCGAAGGAGTGTGACCTAGTGGTTAGCGAAGGAGCGTGGCTTAGTGGTTAGCGAAGCAGTGTGGCCTTGTGGTTAGCGAAGGAATGTGACCTAGTGGTTAGCAAAGGAGTGTGACCTAGTGGTTAGCGAAGGAGCGTGGCTTAGTGGTTAGCGAAGGAGTGTGACCTAGTGGTTAGCAAAGGAGTGTGACCTAGTGGTTAGCAAAGGAGTGTGACCTAGTGGTTAGCAAAGGAGTGTGACCTAGTGATTAGCGAAGGAGCGTGGCTTAGTGGTTAGCAAAGGAGTGTGACCTAGTGGTTAGCGAAGGAATGTGACCTAGTGGTTAGCAAAGGAGTGTGACCTAGTGGTTAGCGAAGGAGCGTGGCTTAGTGGTTAGCGAAGGAGTGTGACCTAGTGGTTAGCGAAGGAGTGTGACCTAGTGGTTAGCGAAGGAGTGTGACCTAGTGGTTAGCGAAGGAGTGTGACCTAGTGGTTAGCGAAGGAGCGTGGCTTAGTGGTTAGCAAAGGAGTGTGACCTAGTGGTTAGCAAAGGAGTGTGACCTAGTGGTTAGCGAAGGAGCGTGGCTTAGTGGTTAGCGAAGGAGTGTGACCTAGTGGTTAGCAAAGGAGTGTGACCTAGTGGTTAGCAAAGGAGTGTGACCTAGTGGTTAGCGAAGGAGCGTGGCCTTGTGGTTAGCGAAGGAGCGTGGCCTTGTGGTTAGCGAAGGAGTGTGGCCTAGTGGTTAGCGAAGGAATGTGACCTAGTGGTTAGCAAAGGAGTGTGACCTAGTGGTTAGCGAAGGAGCGTGGCTTAGTGGTTAGCGAAGGAGGGTGGCCTAGTGGTTAGCGAAGGAATGTGACCTAGTGGTTAGCGAAGGAGCGTGGCTTAGTGGTTAGCGAAGGAGTGTGACCTAGTGGTTAGCGAAGGAGTGTGACCTAGTGGTTAGCGAAGGAGTGTGACCTAGTGGTTAGCGAAGGAGTGTGACCTAGTGGTTAGCGAAGGAGTGTGGCCTAGTGGTTAGCGAAGGAGTGTGGCCTAGTGGTTAGCGAAGGAGTGTGGCCTAGTGGTTAGCGAAGGAGTGTGGCCTAGTGGTTAGCGAAGGAGTGTGGCCTAGTGGTTAGCGAAGGAGTGTGGTCTAGTGGTTAGCGAAGGAGTGTGGTCTAGTGGTTAGCGAAGGAGTGTGGTCTAGTGGTTAGCGAAGGAGTGTGGTCTAGTGGTTAGCGAAGGAGTGTGGTCTAGTGGTTAGCGAAGGAGTGTGGTCTAGTGGTTAGCGAAGGAGTGTGGTCTAGTGGTTAGCGAAGGAGTGTGGTCTAGTGGTTAGCGAAGGAGTGTGGTCTAGTGGTTAGCGAAGGAGTGTGGTCTAGTGGTTAGCGAAGGAGTGTGGTCTAGTGGTTAGCGAAGGAGTGTGGCCTAGTGGTTAGCGAAGGAGTGTGGTCTAGTGGTTAGCGAAGGAGTGTGGCCTAGTGGTTAGCGAAGGAGTGTGGTCTAGTGGTTAGCGAAGGAGTGTGGTCTAGTGGTTAGCGAAGGAGTGTGGCTTAGTGGTTAGCGAAGGAGTGTGGCTTAGTGGTTAGCGAAGGAGTGTGGCTTAGTGGTTAGCGAAGGAGTGTGGCTTAGTGGTTAGCGAAGGAGTGTGGTCTAGTGGTTAGCGAAGGAGTGTGACCTAGTGGTTAGCGAAGGAGTGTGACCTAGTGGTTAGCGAAGGAGTGTGACCTAGTGGTTAGCGAAGGAGTGTGACCTAGTGGTTAGCGAAGGAGTGTGACCTAGTGGTTAGCGAAGGAGTGTGACCTAGTGGTTAGCGAAGGAGTGTGACCTAGTGGTTAGCGAAGGAGTGTGGCCTAGTGGTTAGCGAAGGAGTGTGGCCTAGTGGTTAGCGAAGGAGTGTGGCCTAGTGGTTAGCGAAGGAGTGTGGCCTAGTGGTTAGCGAAGGAGTGTGGTCTAGTGGTTAGCGAAGGAGTGTGGTCTAGTGGTTAGCGAAGGAGTGTGGTCTAGTGGTTAGCGAAGGAGTGTGATCTAGTGGTTAGCGAAGGAGTGTGGTCTAGTGGTTAGCGAAGGAGTGTGGCCTAGTGGTTAGCGAAGGAGTGTGACCTAGTGGTTAGCGAAGGAGTGTGACCTAGTGGTTAGCGAAGGAGTGTGGCCTAGTGGTTAGCGAAGGAGTGTGGCCTAGTGGTTAGCGAAGGAGTGTGGCCTAGTGGTTAGCGAAGGAGTGTGGTCTAGTGGTTAGCGAAGGAGTGTGGTCTAGTGGTTAGCGAAGGAGTGTGGTCTAGTGGTTAACGAAGGAGTGTGGTCTAGTGGTTAGCGAAGGAGTGTGGTCTAGTGGTTAGCGAAGGAGTGTGGTCTAGTGGTTAGCGAAGGAGTGTGGTCTAGTGGTTAGCGAAGGAGTGTGGCCTAGTGGTTAGCGAAGGAGTGTGGTCTAGTGGTTAGCGAAGGAGTGTGGCTCAGTGGTTAGCAAAGGAGTGTGGCTCAGTGGTTAGCAAAGGAGTGTGGCTTAGTGGTTAGTGAAGGAGTGTGACCTAGTGGTTATGGAAGGAGTGTGACCTAGTGGTTAGCGAAGGAGTGTGACCTAGTGGTTAGCGAAGGAGTGCGGCCTAGTGGTTAGTGAAGGAGTGTGGCCTAGTGATCACCAGTCCCATTCAAGATTGCCAATTGGAAAAGACTATCTGGATCAAATCCTGGAAGCAGCTGTTAGGTGACTAGTTTAGCATGATGAGACCATCAGATATCACTGGTCTGACTCAGAATCATGCCAGGTGGATGGTAAATGTATCTGTCTGTACAACACCCAAAAGATGATGATGATGTTATATCAGTTGTACACAACTTTGTTAATCATTTTGTTACCACATTTCTCAAGAAATACATTGCATTTGAATTAATTAATGAAGAAATTTGAAAACCTTTACTAAAATTATTTATTTTGTTATTAAGATAGAACTTGTTGCATAATTTAGCAAAATGTTTTTATGTTGGAAGATTTTAATATAAATAGGAAACCTTTAAAATTGTTTCATAGAATTAGCACTTGTTTTGTGCAGGTTGATAGCAAAAGGGTTAAATTTAAACAAATCTGTCAGTTATATTTTCTTAGATTCCTACAAATGCTATTGATATTGACATACATCAATTAAATGTCTGTGATATCACTGATTCTCCTCATTCGTTGACGTGACATTATACCAATAGTTGTTGAAAGATTACTTTATTTATTATTTCTTTCTTTGAGTTTCTTAATTAGAGAGAAGTTTGAACACTAATTAATTAGAAAACTGTCAAGATGGTGTGGAACTCTTTAAATATATTATTTAAGAAATTATTTCGTTTTTAAGGACCAATCACAATTCTCCCTAAAGTAAAGTTTAACATTTTTTTTTTGTAAATTATCTTTTTGATATGTAGTAGTAAAAATATATTTTAACCCATCCCTATAAGCAAAGATATAATATTTTTAGAAGAGAGAAATTATCTCATTAAGTTATTTTACTCTTAAATTTTCAGTTAAATTGTTCTATACCATTGTTTGGTTTTTGTGCAATAGCTCTGAAACTTAAATTGATATCAATTTAACCCTTTCATTGCCATATTTCTAATGAACAATGCTGCCTATGATTTTCAAATAATTCTGAAAATAATCAAGAATGTGGAGGAATTTAATAATATAACTTTGTCATTATTAAGCTGGTGTTGGAAACAAAGCTTCTTATATAAAATTATTGTAGGTTTAAATTTAACCCTTTAGCATTTACATTACTCTATATTTACTATTGTATTTTCACAGTAAACACTTTATTTCACATAATTATATCTCACATAATATCAAATCTACGAGATTTTAATAGTATTTATTTTGAGAACAATACCTTAAGTATAAGCAGCCAGTTTGAACAGAAAGAGATGAGAATTCTGGCTGGATACAGCCAGTTTAAATGCTAAAGGGTTAAATATGAATCAAACAAACAGCTTTATATCATAGAAGCAAATAAACGGTTTTGTATGATACTCAGGGGCAGTTTCAGGCAGTTTGGTATCAAAAAGGTTAACAAGCTTAAGAATATGTACTAAGTTTTTACATAGAAAGTTATATATATGATTACTCTAACATTCAATCACTGAAATAGCTCTTTTTATTGTTTTCTACCTACACATTTAAAACCATCTCTGATCCTATAATACAAAGCCATTTATTTTAAACAATTCATATTTAAATTTATATCTATCATAATTTTACATGAAAATCTTTATATTATATTCAAACACTCAAATAATAATGAGAAAATTAGTGATTTTGATAAATCCCTCCAAATTCTTGACTAGTTTCAAAAATAATTTAGAAGCTTGCAAAACCTGCATCGGTGTCAGCTGTAAATTTCATTTCATTTTAATGTTGTTCACTTTCTTCATGAATCGGTGATCTTTTCCATTGTTGCTTCATGCTGAGTCCCCATGTTAATTCAGGCTGGATTCCCCAGTAAGGTGTTGTGGAGATTTGGACAGGTTCATTTATTTGTTCTTTATTCATGTATAACCAACCTTTTTATACCAAACTACTAGAAATTGTCTCTGGTATAAGTTTGACAGGTTGTTTCCATCAGTGACTTCATGGGATGGAGAACAATGCCTTGTCTATATGTTCCGATTTTGGCTTGCCCTCTATGACTGAATGCCCCTCCTAATGCCTGCTACCTTACAGTGTGTACTCCATGCATTTTATTATGGAACCATCACAACCACATACTGGGTACATTTTATTATTGCACTAATACCACCACTTTTCAGAGTGTACTGGACTGTTCAGCTATGTTAAAAGTCATTATGAAATAATAAACATTTCTTGAAAATTGATAAATTTGAGGTAATGGCTAAATAGAACTACAGAAACCAACGTTCTTTTAAAAACAGGTGAATGCCCCCCCTCCCCAAATTTTAATTTACTAACTTTTCCAATCTGTCATCGGTAAAATTTCATTGTTTAATAGAAACATTTTAACAATGTAATTCTATAATGGTGATATATATCATCATCATCATCACCGTGTTACGTCCGTTCTTCCACGCTAGTATGGGTTAGACGGGTTGTCCTGTTGTGGGCAGTGTCCGGTCGGCTGACCATGCCTTGCTCATACGGGAACTGATTCTGGCTTGATTTCTACAGCTGGATGCCCTTCCTAACACCAACCTCATTTACAGTGAGGGCTGGATGCTTTTTTCCGTGGTGCCTACATGTCCACTTTACAGTGTTGGCTGGGTGTTTTTTTGCCATGGCACCTCCACGATCACTTTGCAGTGGGAGGGTGTGGCGGCATATTGTCTATATGCTTCAGCTTCGGCTTGTACCCATGGGGGGTCGGGTATTCTGTATTACTGTGTCACGCCAGAGGTCACGGTCATATGTCATCACCTTTGAGAGGTGTAACTGGGTAAGGTCAGCTTTTATCACCTCATCCCAGGTCTTCTTGGGTCTCCCCACTCCGTCGTTTCCATCGACTTCTAGTGCTCTGCACCTTTTTATGTAGCTGTGATCCTTCATACGCATCACATGTCCATACCAACTCAACCGCATCTCCTGCACATAGCATTTGATTCCTCTTATGCTCAGTCTCTCTCTCAATTCATTTATGCTTTGCCGTTCGCGTATATTACTATTACACATCCATTGGAGAATGCTGGCTTCGTTTCTTTCTAATCTATGCAAGTCTTCTACAGACAGCACCCAGGTCTCACTACCATGTAACATTGCTGTTCATATACACACATCATATAGTCTGCCTTTCATTTTGAGGGAAAAGCCTTTTACAGTTAGCAGTGGCAGTAGCTCCCTGAGCTTCTTCCATCCCATTCTTACCCTAGTTATTGTACTTTCCGAACACCCACCACCTCCGCTGCTAATTCAGTCACCTAGGTAGCAGAAGCTGTCTACTGTTTCTACAGAGCCCTCTCAGAGTTTGATGGTACTTGTTTCCTGTGGCTGTTTGCTATCCCAGCACAGCTGCTACATGTGAAGCCTACATTCTTAGTTAAGCTTCCTGAGATCCCACTACATCTCTTATGTACCCATATCATCATCATCATCATCACCGTTTTACGTCCGTTCTTCCATGCTAGCATGGGTTAGACGGTAATATCATCATCATCATCATCATCAACGTTTAACGTCCGTGTTCCACGCTTGCATGGGTTTGGACGGGGGTTTTCCCACTTGAGGCAAGAGTGATTGTCTTGCTCGCATAGGACTGTCTGGCAGGTTTCCTACAGCTGGATGCCCTTCCTAACACCAACCACATTTACAGTGTGGGGCTGGGAGGTTTTTACCGTGTTGCCTACACGGCCACATTACAGCGTGGACTGTGTTTTTTTTGTCGTGACACCTACACGATCTCATTTGTTTCGGCCTGGATGTTGTGGCACCAACATAACTTTACATTGAAAGGGGCGGTGTAGATGGGGTGGGGGTGGTGAGACGGGGGTGTATTTTGTTAGAGATGCCTACTGACTGTAGTAGGTTTTACTTTGTATTTAGGTAAGGCGGGTCTTCTCTATTACTGAGTATCGCCAAAGGTCTCGGTCCAGTGACATTGTCTTGGAGAGGTGTAAGTGTGTGAGGTCGGAATTTATCAGCTCGTCCCAGGTTTTTCTGGGTCTGCCTACTCCGTAGCTACCGTCTATCTTTATTGCCCTGCACTTTGTTATACAGCTGTCGTCTTTCATGCGCATCACGTGACCATACCAACGTAGCCTTCTCTCGAGTAAACAACATCTGATCCCTCTTATTTCTAATTTTTTCCTTAGTTCGCTTACGCTTTGCCGTTCACGTATGTTACTATTACACATCCAGCGGAGCATGCAAGCTTCGTTCCTCTCTAGTCTGCGTATATCCTCTGCACACAATGCCCAGGTCTCACTGCCATGCAACATTGCTGTTCGTATGCAGGCATCATACAACCTGCCTTTCATTTTATTTATTTTTTATTTTTTTTATATATATATATATATATATATATTGGTATTTAACTCTCAATGGCCTCTACCACACAAAACTGTATCAGCATTAAACAGTATTCTTTATTCTAAACTACATGAACCCATATTGGCAAGACATTCTTAAAAAGTACAAAAGAGCACTGACTGCATCACATTAAATATTAAAGTCTTTTCTCTAATATTGTAAATTTTCACAACATTCTATCTACTAGTAAAGAAACTATTAACAATTGAATTAGCCAACTCGTTTTAAGATATTTTCTGTCAAATCATTACAGTAAGCTAAGAGTTAAAAACAGGTGAATGCCATGGAAAATTAGATTTAATTTACTTGGTTTTCTAATCTGTTTCGCTAACATTTTGTTTAGTACAGAAGTTGTGTTATTAACTGCAAAATTCTGTAATGATATAACATGTTTATGTAGGTTTGCATGTATCCATTTAGATATTATTGGAATTTAATAATGTTTAAAAACATCAATGATCAATGTATGTGAGTGTATTTTAAGTTAGATTAAACATTGTTGGACTTGGAATTCTATCTTTGTGCATATAGTGTAAAACTGAAATGGCAGTATTTATACTATAAGCTGGTTGTATCCTATTTCATGTTTCTCTTATTCTCCTTCATGTGTAGATAATTTTGTCACCTGAGATATAAAACAGCAACAATAATTTGCTCTGAACTTTGTGAAACAGGTTTTTATAGCAATAGCCATACTATCATGAAATGGAGTTTCTGCTTTACATATACAAATAACTTTATTATAGTATTTTTCATGTGTATATGGGAAGGAAAATGTCTCATTCAACATTTAGTTAGAATTGTATATATGTGAAACAGTTCTTTTAACCCTTTTGATTCCAAACCATCTGTAACTGCTCTTGGTTCTATGAAATAAAGCTTTTTATTTTTTATATTTATCTAAAAAGTTCCCTTCATAATTTCATGTTAGAACATTTGCTATGTCCTAAACATCTGATATATATGAAAAAAAGTTAGTGATATCATAAAATCCGTTCAAATTCTTGATTATTTCCAAAATAATTTCAAAATTATATGCATAGAAATATGTTGACAAAAGGGTTAAAGCATTCATATCTATAATTTCAGCAAAGAGTTACGGCCCTTTATGGTCTGAGTTCAAATCCCGCCAAGGTTAACTTTGCCTTTCATCCTTACGGGGGGTCGATAAAATAAAGTACCAGTAATACACTGGGATAATTGCTGGCCTTGTACCAAAAGTAGAAACAATTATAATTTTATGTAAGGAACTGACATAAATTCTATAAAATGTACACAATGCAGATATTGGGTACACAAGAGATGTAATGGCATAGCAGGCAAACTAACAGGTAGATGTACAGGGAAATTTGACTCTAGAAGTCGCATTGATGGACACATTTTTCAAATGCAGGTGAGTGCTATAGAAGTGGTTGATAGCTTCCGGTACCTAGGTGATCAGATTAGCATGGGGTGTTCTGAGACCATAGTATCTAGAATAAGGACGAGTTGGAAGAAGTTTAGGGAGTTGCTTCCTCTGCTGACGAAGAAGGGTTTCTCCCTGCGTACAAAAGGCCAGTTATATGATGCCTGTGTGAGGTGCGCGATGCTGCATGGTAGTGAGACATGGGCAACAACTGCACAGGATATGCGACGGCCGGAGAGAAATGAGGCAAGCATGCTCCGTTGGATGTGTAATGTCAATGTGCGTGAACGGCTGAGCATGGATGTGTTGAGAGAGAAACTGTGTCTGAGAGGAATAAATTGTTGTGTGCAGGAGAGGAGACTGCGATGGTATGGACATGTGATGTGCATGGAGGATGACCGATGGGTGAAGAAGTGCCAAGAAATGCCAGTTGAAGGAAGACGTGGTAGAGGTAGACCACGAAAAACATGGGCGGAGGTGGTGAGAGCACACCTCAGATCGTTGAAGCTCACGGTGGAGATGACAAAGGACCGTGACAAGTGGAGAGATGCTGTGCTGAATAGGACCTGTCCCACCCTTGCAAGCAGGGAAAAGAGGACGTAAAATGATGATGATGATGATTTGTTAAAACATCAGATAAATAATGCAAAAATGATATGAAATCCCTCCAATTATTTGAAAATCATAAACAATGTATTTATTAGAAATACAGTAATGGAAAGGTTAAACATGCTCTCTTGATAATTTGACTAAATGTAGCTTCCAAATTTCATGCAGTTTTTTTCTAAAAACCAGTTGGCTCCTTATATCAATTTCTCTTGGATGGTTCATGGAATGCATATTTTCTTTCATTCATTTGACTCTTCACTTTAGATATTTCTGCTGTTCTGTTTGATTGGACATTGAGTGTGGCTGTAGATTTTTGAGGAGTTTTGTTGTCGATATAATCATGATTATTTTTACATCTATTTTTCTAGGCTTTCATAGGTTAGATGAATTTTCTCCAGCAAATCACCCCCCCCCCCCCACTTGTTTATTTCCTGTATCTCCTTTGTGAGATACAGCAAGCATTTTTAGGCCATTTTCCCTATTAAAGCAGGGGTTAGCATTGTGGACACCATGACAAACTTCTCTACTTTGCCCTATCATCTGCATCCCCCCTCACCACCACTCTGGCTTTCATTTCTTCCTCCATCTTCCCCAACCACGTTCTTCTTGGTCTTCCTCTTTCCTCTACTTTCTCACACAGTCAGTTTCATAGCTCCTCTCATGAGGTCACTTTCATCCTTCTCCAACACGACACAACCACCGCGTTCCATTTTCACATTTACTACTAACTCTATTCATATCTGCAATTAAATGTCTTCCTCTCTCTGAGTTATACTCCATACATCTACTAGACCATTCTCATCTATATGTCATATAAATACATTGGTTTACTTCAGTTCTCAATATACTGACATATAAGGAAGACATTGCTATAACTCACCAATTTGAGAACTTATTACTATAACATCTATATCCATGATATAAAGATATTGACCATCAGAAATTACATTTTGACTAAAAGCATAAATGAATTGAGAGAGAGACTGAGCATAAGAGGAATCAAATGCTGTGTGCAGGAGAGGCAGTTGCGTTGGTATGGACATGTGATGCATATGAAGGATGACAGCTGCATAAAAAGGTGCAGAGCACTAGAAATCAATGGAAACCGCGGAGTGGGGAGACCAAAGAAGACCTGGGATGAGGTGATAAAAGCCGACCTTACCCAATTACACCTCTCAAAGGCGGTGACACACGACCGTGACCTCTGGCATCATGCAGTAATACAGAGTACCCAACCTCCCATGGGTACAAGCTGAAGCATATAGACACTATGCCCCCACACCCTCCCACTGCAAGGTGGTCGTGGAGGTGCTACAGCAAAAAAGCACCCAGCCCACACTGTAAAGTGGACGTGTAGGTGCCACGGAAAAAAGCACCCAGCACTCACTGTAAATGAGGTTGGTGTTAGGAAGGGCATCCAGCTGTAGAAATCGAGCCAAAATCAGTTCCTGTATGAGCAAGGCATGGTCAGCCGACCAGACACTGCCCACAACAGGACACCCGTCTAACCCATGCTAGCATGGAAGAACGGACGTAAAACGGTGATGATGATGACTAAGAGAGGAATTATGCTGCATCTGAGTTATGTTTTATTTTCTCAAACTACCATTCAATTGGGAAACAGCTTGATTTATATGGAAAAGCAAATATGAAAATAAGGTGATTATGATATATATATATATATAGATGTAAGTATGCATGTATACGTACATACATATATGTATACAGACGTACAATATGCAAATTAGGCTGCTCAGCCGTTAATTTTCATAAGGAAAGTATATACTTTCGAACGTTCAACTATCTGGCAGATGGGTAAACGGTGCTGATGATAGCTAACAAGCTTGAAACTAGTACATCGTTCCTGTGTCAGTGTTGAACAAAAAGGTGATGTGGTTGCCTTAACACCGTATGGCATAAATTCAGGCTGTTCAGTTTGTTTACAAACGAACAAAGCGACGTTAGCGCCGCTAAACTGATACGTGCATATATGTATGTGTACCTGTATGCATATGTATGTATATATGTATATATATATATATATATATGTGCATGCTACTGTACGTCTGTATACATATATGTATGTACGTATACATGCATACTTACATTTAAGTAAGTGCCATACTAAGAGTGAGAAATGAAATTTCGTTTTCATTTTGTTTCAATTTATATATATAGACATATATATATATATATATTATATCATCATCACAGTTTTACGTCCGTTCTTCCACGCTAGCATGGGTTAGACGGGTTGTCCTGTTGTGGGCAGTAGCCGGTTGGCTGACCATGCCTTGCTCATATGGGAACTGATTCTGGCTTGATTTCTACAGCTGGATGCTCTTCCTAACACCAACCTCATTTACAGTGAGTGCTGGGTGCTTTTTTTCTGTCGCACCTACACGTCCACTTTACAGTGTGGGCTGGGTGCCGTTTTGCCGTGGCACCTCCACGATCAGTTTGCAGTGGTAGGGTGTTGGGGCATATTGTCTATATGCTTCAGCTTCGGCTTATACCCGTGGGGGGTTGGGTCTTCTGTATTATTGTGTGACGCCAGAGGTCACGGTCGTGTGTCATTGCCTTTGAGAGGTGTAATTGTGTAAAGTCGGCTTTTATCACCTCATCCCAGGTATTCTTGGGTCTCTGCACTCCACGGCTTCCATTGACTTCTAGTCCTCTGCACCCTTTTATGCAGCTGTCATCCTTCATACGCATCACCTGCACACAGCATTTTATTCCTCTTATGCTCAGTCTCTCTCTCAATTCGTTTATGCTTTGTCATTCGCACATATTACTATTACTCATCCATCAGAGCATGCTGGCTTCATTTCTTTCTAATCTATGCAAGTCTTCTACAGACAGCACCCAAGTATCACTACCATGTAACATTGCTGTGCATATACACACATCATACAGTCTGCCTTTCATTTTGAGGGAAAAGCCTTTTGCAGTTAGCAGTGGCAGTAGCTCCCTGAACTTCTTCCATCCCGTTCTTACCCTAGTTATTGTACTTTCCGAATACCCACCTCCGCTGCTAATTCAGTCACCTAGGTAGCAGAAGCTGTCTACTGTTTCTACAGAGCCCTCCCAGAGTTTGGTGGTACTTGTTTCCTCTGGCTGTTTGCTGCTTGCTGTCCCAGCATAGCTGCTACATGTGAAGCCTACTTTCTTAGTTAAGCTTCCTGAGATCCCGTTACATCTCTTGTGTACCCATTGTTTGCATTTGGGGCAGAGGATGGAGTTCCTACATACTGAGCAAGGCCATTTCCCTGAGAGGATCTGGGTTCTGTTTTCTCGTCTACTTACAAGGACCTTAGTCTTTGTCAGGTTGACTTTGAGACCCTTTCTTTCTAGTCCCTGCTTCCATGTTTGGAATTTCTTCTCTAGTTCTACCATAGATTCAGCTATAAGTGTGTGGTCATCTGCATACAGGAGTTCCCATGGGCATCCGCTCTTAAATTCCTCCGTTATTACCTGCAAGACTATGATGAACAGGAGAGGGCCAAGAACAGAGCCCTGGTGGACACCGACCTGTATGCTAAATTCCTCGCTATAGTCATTGCTAATCCTAACTTTGCTGACTGCTCCCCTATACATGGCTTGTACAGCTTTCACAACCCATTCATCTACTCCTAGTTTTCTAAGAGCCCACCAGATTATAGCACGGGGAACTCTGTCAAAGACTTTCTCCAGACTGACGAATGCCAGGTAGAGTGGCTTAATTTTAGCTAGGTACTTTTCCTGTAACTGCCTCACAAGGAAGAGGACATCAGTGGTGCCTTTTCCTGGCACAAACCCAAATTGCATCTCATCTAGTTTCACCCAGTCCCTAATCAACTGTGGTATAGCTCTTTCTGTTACTTTCATGACCTGGTCCATCAGCTTTATACCTCTATTGTTTCCTCTATCTAGTGCATCACCTTTACCCTTGTAGCAGTTGACAATGATGCTGCTGCACCAATCCTTTGGTATGACACCTTCTAGTATTACCTGGTTAATACGTGTGGTTATGGTATGAGCTACTGACCCAGATGCCTTCAGCATCTCGGCAGCTATACCCAATAGACTGGTTGCCTTCCCCGTCTTCATATCTTTGATTGCTTTACTTATTACGCTTCTGCTGACTTGTACTGCTGGCCCCTCTATAGGGTCTACTTGGGTAGGGTCTCTTTTTTCCCATGCATTCTCCTCATTTAGTAATCTTTCATAATAGCTCTTCCATGCATCTTTCTTCTCAGCACTTGTGAGGGCAAGCTCACCTTTATCATTCCGGATACACTTCTCTCCAATGACATCACAATTCTCTCTGACACACTGCCTGACAATCTTGAACACCTCCTGTTCTGGTCCTCACGTTGCAAGACATGCTTGAATTTTCTATCCTCCGCTTTCTTCCTAGCTAAGTATACTTGTCGCCTAGCTTCCCTCCTGGTCTCTATGTAACGTACCCTGCTTCCCCCGTTCTTCCATTCTTTCCATGCCTGTCTCTTAGCCTTAACTGCCTTATCTACCTTATTGTTCCACCACCAAGTCACTCTCCATCTGCCTGTGGTCTTACTCCAACCACAGATCTCATCTGTCGTTTTTAGTAAGTTATTTTTTAGGAACTCCCAGTGCTCTTCTACATTGAATATCTCTATCTGTTCTTCTTTACTATCATAGGCGTCGAGTAAAATATCTTTAAATCTGTTGCTGGCTGAGGGGTCTTTCAGCTTCCAGATCTTTCTTCTCCAGGCTGCCTTCTGTTTCCAAGTTCGTCTAGTTCTGACCGTGAGGTCGCTGACAACTAAGTTATGTTGGAAGGTACATTCCTCACTAGGGAAGGCTTTTCTGTTTACGACCGTCCATCTGTCACGTCCTCTGATGAGGATAAAATATATATATAATATATATATATATATATATATATAGAGAGAGAGAGAGAGAGAGAGAGAGAGAGAGAGAGGGGCCATATATCTTATGAGAAAAACACAGTATTTTCTACACACACAAAAAGCACATATATTCATGAAGAATATGTACTTGGCCCTGCCTCTCTCTCTATATATAGATTATCTATAAATTTGAATTATTGATGCTCTGGACAAACATCCATTGAGCTTTTCTAATGAGAAGCACAAATATCATACATACTATATATGTTATGATACCTTAAATGTGTGTGTGTGTATGTATGAGGGGATGTGCGTGTGTATAGTGAACCCTAATCCTATATAATCATAAATACCAGAGCTTTAGTAGTATAGTGAATTAATATATTTCATATATTTAGTGCTATGCTATGTTTTGACTATGCAGTGAAAAATGGTCAAATATATTAAAAAAAATTAAAAAGCAGTATTACTGAAGTAGCCACTCCAAAGTTCTTTGACTCTATTTCTCTTTCTCTGCCACTCTGTTTAGTATGTACACTCTCCCTTCAACCCATATGGTAATTCTCTCTCTCTTTATGTTGTCCAAGCTGGACCAACCAACATATAATATATTAGAGATAATCACAAAATGGTTAACATTGAGACAATGTAAGTGGCTCTTTAACTGCATATATATAGATAATAGAAGTGACACTTATGTGATATGGTATGTTTGTTTTTCTATGCATATCTAATCTATTAGATATACATATATTCTTTTATTGGTTTTAGTCATTTGAATGCAGCCTTACTGGGGCTCCACTGTTGTATAGTTGATCATATTAACTCAGGTACTTATGTTTCGAGTCTGGTTCTTATTACTGATACCTTTTTTTGTGAAACCACTAAATTATGAGACATAATCTCAAAACAAAAATGTAAACATAGATATGGATGAAGACACACACGCATGCACGCACACACACACACACACACATATCATCATCAAGGTGGGCATTAAATAATGTTGTTACTCAGAAACTACAAAGATACACAGTAAATATTTATCAATGGGAAGCCACCATACATCTATCTTTTCCAATTCTTTCCTTTGTCCCATGTTTAAATTTTGGATATTATATATATACATAATATGATGGCTGACTGCAGTGCTCATCTACCAAATTCCACTCACAAGGCGTTGGTCACTTGGAGGTTACAGTAAAATATATTTGCCTGGGTTTCCACAATGAATACATGAAAATCTAATCTATTAGATATACATACATGTATACATATATATCTCAACTATTGGCAACAGTCTTTAAATGGTTTACTTTGTCCCAAGATTGACAGAAATCTAATAACACTCAAGAAGCATTTTAAGGCCATCTTCCCTGTTTATGTCAGAGTGCGGCCCAATGACAAACTTCACCAATTTCCTCCATGTGTATCCTGTTTGAAATAGGTACACCATATCTCCGCATGTTATAAGAGACAATTAAATAAAGTTAGCGCCAGGAAGTGTCTAACTGAAATGCAAAACCTCAAAAAGGACCTCATGATCTGTTTAATACTTGTAATAAACATTTGCTATATAAATCCAAATGCCAGATGAGTAATTTGACTTTTCAGTGTAGAAGATACTTGCCTGTGATGCTGTGCAGTAGGATATAACCTGTGACGAGCCTTCTGCATGCCAGTGTTTATATTTAAAAACCTTACATCATAATTTGACATTTACCCCTCCCCAAAAAAATAAAAATAAATAAAATCCAATATTTTCTATAAGAAACTTTGATCCAAACACCAGCTTATATATTCTTGATTATTTACAAAAAATATTTGAAAACCATAGGCAATGTAATATTCAGAAAACAGTCCACCACAACATGCTTTGCTCCAAATATTTTTCAAATTTCTGTTTCAGGATATTATCTCTTAAACCTTATCTCTTCTCTCATTATATACCATTTGATAGAGAGAGCTATGGTAGAGGGTGACAGGAAGTACTCCCACCCCCATTACAAGTCAGCTGTGACTACCCTCATATCTTACAAACTGCACAGTTAACCAATTTGATAACAAACCACCTGAAACCCAGCCATTCTATGATTCAAAATGCTTTTTAAATGTTTAAATTCATCTAAAATCCTTCCATCATAATTTTATATAAGAAGCTTTAATCCTTTAATGTTCAAACCGACCAAAACCGGCCAGAATTCTCTACCTTTTTCTGTTGAAACTGGCTGTAACTGGTCACTCAAACTGATGTTAAGGTATTGTTCTCAAAATAAATACTTTCAAAATCTCATAGATTCGATATTATGTGAGATAAAGCATTTACCATGAAAATATAATAGTATATATAGAGTAATGTGAATGCTAAAGGGTTAAGTTATTCCAAACACCACTCAATATACCAATGTATATATTTGTCTTTTGTTATGTACCAAATACCATCTTAACTCTTTTGATAACAAACCACCTGAAACTACCCCTGGTTCTATGACACAAAACTGTTTATTATAAAGTCTAAACAACTTCCATCATAATTTTAAGAACTTTTAAGTTATGCTTAAACACCAACTTGAATGAGAAAGTATGTTATATTAGTAAATTACTTCAAGTCCTTAATAATTGTCAAAATTATTTGAAAATCATTGACAGTGCCTTTCTTACATTAGAATCATGGTAACATAAAGGTTAAATATTTTTTGACTTTCTGCAAAAACCATCATCACTATCATTGCCATCACTACCAGCATTATCGTCATTATCTAGATTATCACTATAATCTGAATGTAAAAATACAATAGCTGTGAATATATGATTTTTTAAGGCTTCATATATATATGTATATATATACGCATGCACACGCGCACGCACACGCACGCACGCACGCACGCACGCACGCACGCACGCACGCACGCACGCACACACGCACACGCACCATTTTGACATGTGATATGTTTTCTAGAAGCAGATAATTATTAAAGCATTATTGCTCTATATAAACATTTTGGAATTTGATAATTATTGTTTAAGAATTTTTAACTAATTACAAAGAAAAATTCAATTCTTTTGTGTTTAAGAGGTCCTTCATTACATATGTAACAACATATCAACTGATAAGACAGCATCCATTTTACCAATTTGCTATTTCAAAATATACTTTTCATGGCTGTGTGGTTAAAGAGTTAGCTTCACAACCACATGGTTCTGCTGTATGGCACTTTGGGCAAGAGTCGTCTACTATAGTCTTAGACTAACAAATGCCATGTGAGTGAAATTTGGTTGAAAGCACTTTCAATAATGCACCTTGTTTGGGTTTGTGCCTTAGAAAATAACTTTTTAGGTGCAAACCCATGGTCAGTCATAACCAAAGGGAGCTTTAAATGCTGGCATAGACTTCTTGTGACTGAATGGGAACCCTCCATTTTTGAAAATAAGGTAATTCATTCAATGTTTTAGTTAGGAACATAATGCTATGAATATTGTTGATATAATGATTTCAAACAAGAGCTAATTAAATAAGTGTAAGTGTGGTTGTAGGGTTAAATAGTTCACTTTTCAGCCACATAGTTTTAGGTTCACTCATACAGCATGGTACCTTAGACAAGTGTTTTTATAGCCTCTGGGTGACCAATGCTTTATGAATGAAATTTGGTAGAAGGAAACAACAGAAACTCATTGTATATTTTTTGTGTGTTGTAACTTATTGGTTTGACAAAAAAGGTATCGATAAAATATCAGACTTAAAAAAGTACATACTGAGGTCAATAATGTTGACGAAATCAAGACAGTGCCCCAGCATGACTGCAGTCTGATAGAGAACCAGTAAAAGAATAAACATTAATACATTTTGTTTTCTCAATTAAATATTCCAATGATGAGAATAGTTAATCAGGCACAGATGATAACTGAAAGCATTTTATGGCTGCTTTCAACAATACCTTAATAAAATTCTAAACTCCATTGACTTTATAAAAAAATATAATGATATATAAATATTACATTTAAAAAATATAATAAAAAATATTCTAGATAAGACTTTTTCTTGAAAGAAAATAATGAAGAGAAAATTTGTTAGAGATTTGGGTTTGTTCAAATTTATAATCAACAAAACATTTTGCTACTGTATATGTGTGTGCATCATATATGTAGTAGTGTGTGTATGTATGTATCTGTGTGTGTGTGCATTGCTGTATAATTAAGGAGTATACTTTGCAACCATATTAAAAATAAAAATTTGAATGGATTTAGTAATATTGCTAAGTTTTTCCTGCCTAAGCTGGTGTTTGGAATATAACTTAAAAGAAAGGGTCTCACATAAAATTATGATAGGTTTTAGATAAATATAAACAGTTTAAAATAAAGTTTTGTGTCATAGAACCAAGGGTGGTTTCATGCAGTTTGATATAAAAAGGGTTAAAAACGCAAAAATAATAATTAGTTAATAGAAAAATTTATTTAGTGAGTTATGTATTACGAATAAATAAAAACAATGTAGATAAACAAGGGAAATGTTTTGCAACTTCTATATTTTATTGTGAAATGTTTCTTTATCAGTGCACATTTTATTTTTAAATTATAAACCATAATGTTGCTCTTTAAAAATATATTGGTAACTCTCTTTCAGAGTTTGATTTTTACATTTCTGTTTTGGAAGAGAGTAAAAAAGAACCAAAACACATACACACGTACAGAGGCACACACACACACACACAACATTAAAAAACCTAAACATTTCCATAATCAATGGCCGAAAGTATTAATGGTGAAAGATATATTTATTTGTATGATCATTCAACCTGTATTTCCTTTAGAAATCAAGCAAAATAATTATTGAAATAAATTGCAACATATCAACCATTAATTCTAGAATTTCCTCTTATATTCCTGTTTGTTGTTGAATTGCTTTCTATTATTCTTCAGGGGAAAGTTTCACCATTTTATAGCTCATTTCTATGTTTTCCTTTGAGGTGGTGATTTGCTCTCAAATATTATCTCTGAAAAAGAGATATAACTCTGTGGAGACTTGTTTGTTATTACAACTATTGACTAGGGAGAAAATATTTTCACTGGAATAAGTAGGTTCATATATAAAAGGGCCTTAGTTGCTGTGAAAGAAATTTTGATTAGCAATAAACTAGTTTTATTTTCTAATTTTAACCCTTCGCTGCCTTATTTCTATTGAAATACCCACTATTTTGGTTAATTAACTCTCTCTGAAACCACATTATCAAGACATTGAAAACTATAAAACAGCACTATAATTGCATCACATTAAAAAAGAAAGTCTTTACAAATTTTCATAATCTGTTCACTAGTAAGGTTTCTATAAACATTTGAATTAACGAACCTGCTTTTAGACATTTCTTCTAAATCATTATAGGATGTTAAGAGTTAATGAAGACATTTTGGGGATTTACTGAAATTATGATTTCATTACTATAATTGATAGTAACCTAACATATGGTTCTCATATAAAATTAATGTAAGATTTTAATTTAAATAAGAACCATTGAAAATGGATGGCTTTGTTACATAGAACCAGAGCTGGTTTTGGCCAGGTTGATTTCATTACAATATTTTCTTGAGAAACACATTGCTTCTGATATTTATGTAATTTTGTAAATAATCAAGAATTTGGAGCAAGGTAATATAACTTTCTTTGATTTGCAGTATCGGTAGAGGGTCGGACGCCATCCTTTTCAGCATAGTTACGTCTCTTTACGATCTGAGTTCAAATCCCACCGAGGTTGACTTTGCCTTTCATCCTTACGGGGTCGATAAAATAAAGTACCAGTAATGCACTGGGTAATTGCTGGCCTTGTGCCTAAAGTAGAAACAATTATTTAGCTGGTGGTAGGAGAATAACTTAACAAAGGTTCTTATATAAAAAGTTGATGGTAGAAATATATGATTTGAAATAACAAGTTTTCCACTACTAGTTTTATTTCCCCTAGAAAAACTTTATCACTTTGTATATATAGCAATGCCAGTTATTGAAGCAGTTAATCAAACACCCTTAGCTCTCTGAAGCTTGCTAATTTATGCAGTGTGGAATTTATATTTTAATAGTTTCTGAATTATATGTCAATAAATAAATAGACCACATAATTAAGTGGGCTATACTAAAAATGTTTGGTAAATATTTTCTTAAGGGTTCTAAAATAGATGGATAAAAGGTGTGCAAATTAATTTCAGACATTTATGAGTGAGAATAAATTTATTCTGTCAAAAAATATAGCACAAAACATATATGTGAATTTATGTGGAGGTGCATGGCCTCTAGTGTTAGTGTTGAAATCATCATCAGGTTGTAGTTTCAATTCCCGAACTGGCCTGTGCATTGTGTTCTTGAGCAAGTCACTTAATTTTATGTTGTTTTTTTTTATGATAGGATTGGAGCTCTTATCAAAACACCTATGAAATGCAACTTCATAGGAGGCCAGCTAAATTTAAATAGGTCTGAGCTATAATTTTTATGTTTTTTTTTTAAACTTAACTAACATGTAGCACTAAAAGAGTTTGCTAAATATGTTTTTTAGGGTTCTAAAGGTGTGCAAATTTGGTTTAGACATTTTTATGACAAAGATGAAATATATTCTGTAAAAATACAGCACAAAGAATATATTTCAAACTAATTTCTTCTGCATCAATCAGTGAAATGTATAGATTGTATGGAGATATACAAAAATGTTTATGAATATATATATATATAATGTGTGTGTGCATAGGTATATAAAACTTTAAACAATTTCTTTTCATATTTTACATTCGTTTGTTTTGTTTTTTTTATTAAGTAAATATGTTTTGTATATTTTGGTGAGATGAATGTTTGTGTATCATGGAGAAGGTTGGTTGTATTTTTGTTTCATCTGCACTATTTTATTTCAGATATATATTTACAATGTGTATGTGTGTAGTATGTTTGTGTGTATGTGTGTAAGTAAAAAATGTGTTTTTCTGTAGGTACTAAATATAGAGTATATCAGATAGAATTGACTGAGTAACATACTTTATAACTAGGATGACAAATTGAAAAACATCAGAGAGAATGCTTTGTTGTATTCATTCCAGCTGTCTGTATTCTGAACTCTAATTCCACCAGGGTAAACTTTGCCTTTCATCCTTTTGAGGTTGATAAAGTACCATTCTAGTACTGAGGTCCTTTCTTCTTTTTCTATATCTCTCCTTGTCACCCCATCTCTCTCTCTCTTCTCACAAATCAGCTGTGTTCAAATTTGGTAAGGAATGGGCAACATTCCTTGTATTTATAATAGTTTGGTACATAAGACATATATGGTTTTTCATCCACCAAATTTTCAATTAAAAATTGCAGCTTATCTACAAAAATATATTGTATATCACAATTTAAAAAATAAAAACATGCTTTCGGATAAAGAAGTACAGGGTTGCTCAGTTGGTTGAAGACATTTGCACGAATTTAATAAAAGACACATAAGTCATGAAAGGAGAGCTTTATTTAAGAAGAAATTGGCATTAATAACCTGGAGACGCTTCATGCATCTACTCAATGAATCCGCAGTTAGCATCGATGAGTGCTTCAATGTGAGGTTTAAAATCTCTAAATCATTATGCCCTGCCTTTAAAGCAATGATTACAGTGTGCCAGTTCTATAAGCAATGTCAAATGAAATATACTCTATTTTAATTAATTAATGAAGATAACATATGGTTCTTATGAAATTATGTTGGAAGAGTTTAATTTAAATAGGAACCTTTTAAAATGGGTGGTTTTGTTTTATAGAACCAAAGCTGGTTTTTGTCTAGCTCGATATCAAAATGTTTAATGAAGAATTTTGAGGGATTTAATAAAATTATTTCATTACTAAGATAGTAACTTAACATATGATTCTTATATAAGATTATACTGGAAGATAATTTAAAATGGGTGGTTCTGTTTCATTGAACTAAAAGTGGTTTTGGCTGGGTTGGTATTAAATATTTTGTTTCAGGAAATCTAATTGATTTTGTCTGTGTAGCATAATATTAATGAATTCTGAAAATGTCAAATTTCTGCTTAGGCTGCACAAAACAGAAAAAATTTACCTTTAATATATTTTGTTTGCAAGATTTTACTGTCCTTAGCCTAAAGGGTTTGATTCCCACTAGGTGACTAATTTGGATATGGTAAACTTCAGTTTCCAAACTATTTTGTGCTTCTTTGGTGTTTTTGACAAAATTCCTTAAAAACAGTAGCCTCAGGTCATTGAGGAAACTTTGAAGAAGTCCTTTCTCAAGGGTACAAATGCATTTGTCAGATTTTGTTCCATCACATTCTACATGCTATCCGAAAGCTGTATGGCAAATTACTTCTTCAATGTCATATTTCATAAGTGATTGTACTTTGTGTACAATACAACTTTAGTGTAATACGATCCCAGAGTGTATATACATATATATATAATGTGGTTAGCATTAGGAAGGGCATCCAGCAGAAGAAACCATGCCAGAAACGGTTTTGTATGAGCAATACACAGTTACTTGATCTAACTTATCTCAAATGGGACAACTTGTTTAACCCATGCTAGCATCGAAAAATGGATGTTAAATGGTGATGATGATATATATATATACACATATACATATATAGTCATAATAAGGTAGCATCCAGTCCACCCTGTAAGAGGACCATGCCGGTGCCACAACAAAAAACATCCAGTCCACTCTGTAAGAGGATCATGCTGGTGCCACAACTAAAAGCATCCAGTCCACTCTGTTTGAGGAGGATTGTGCTGGTGCTACAATAAAATACACCTTGTACACATTTTTAGGAAAGGCATCCTAAATGGAACGTATGAGCAAGATGTCATTTGACTCATCTTGTCTCAGAATGTGACAACCTAACAAGTGCCAGCATGGAAAATAGAAATGGTGAAATGATGAAGATTATATATGGATTGGCAGTATCGGTAGAGGGTCGGACGCCATGCTTTGCAGCAAAGAGTTACGACCCTTTGTGGTCTGAGTTCAAATCCCGCCGAGGTTAACTTTGCCTTTCATCCTTACAGGGTCAATAAAATAAAGTACCAGTAATACACTGGTTAATTGCTGGCCTTGTGCCAAAAGTAGAAACAATTATTATTATTAGAAACATGTCAAAGCAATTTTTAAAAAGTTGTCTCAGATGTTTTTCTATTGTAGTATTTTATTAACTTATATTTTTTTCTAACACTAACTTTTAAATTTATCACTACTGATGTATGAATTATTTTATTTCATTACAACAGTAATGTAACAAAGAATATTTTTATGTATGCATAATTTAATAAACTAGAAAATAAAAATATTATATTCCTGAGGTTTTATATTTTTAAACCAATTTTGCCCATTGATCTAATCAAGAAATAAATCATAAAGTGATGTCTGAAAAATTAACTAGTCTTACAAACATTTTTTTTTTATTTCCAGAAAATATTACTATATTTATCTTCACTACTTATCATAGATTCTTCATTATTATCATCATTTTAACTCTTAATGTCCTACACCACATGAAAGTGCTTTAGCAAAACGATGTTTAAAAGTACAAAACGGCACATTGAAAATTAAAGAATTTTTGGGTGCATCTCATCATGGTATAAGGCTATGGAGAAGGTATAATTTTCTTGGGTAGACTGGAGAATCCTTTCTATGCTATATTGTCTCCATTCCATCACCAATCATTTTACAGTCGTATAATACAGAGCGCTTGTCTGTTGATTGAAGAAGGCACCTGGTTACATGGTAGAATAAGGCTAAAACAGCACGACAGATATTGAGTTCATCCTCAGCAAGTTTGAATCAATATCTCCAGTGAATAATAGAAGTGAACAAAAGTATCACTGTTCACTCCTTCATTACATCTTTCCTCTACTTATTTCAGTCCTTTCAAGACTGTATTTCTAATTTGCTACAATCTATTTCAATTAATTAATGGAGAATTTTGAAAGATTTACTAAAAATAGTATTTCATTAGTAAGATAGTAACTTAACATATTGTTCTATAAAATTATGTTGGAAGATCTTAATTTAAATAGGAACCCATTAAATGGAAAGTTTTGTTTCATAAAACCAGAGCTGATTTTCGCTGGGCTGGTAAAAAGGTTATACACATCTGAAAAAGACTTAACTTTTACTGAAATTCATTAATAATATAACTATTATCTATAAGTTTTACAGATGGTGTGTGTGTTTGTATATGTGTATGGGTGTTCTTGTGTGTGTGTTCATGTGTATATATATATATATATATATATATATATACACATGAACACACACACACAAGAACACCCATACACATATACAAACACACACATATATATATATATATATATATATATATATATATACACACACATGAACATATATATATATATACACATACACACATATATACATGTATGTGTGCTTATATATGTGTATGTAGGTATGTATATATATAATTCATCCATTCATTTGACTCAATGTTCCTCTGTCACTTTCTCCCTCACAATATATCTACTTATATGTAAAAATCACAAGTGATTTTTTTTTTTTTTTTTTTTTTTTTTTTCCCCCCCCCAACTGCTGGTTTTAGCTGTGCAGCAACAACTACAGCAGACAGTCTGCTGCATATCTTCCCAAATACTATCCTCTATTTATGGAATTATTTACGTCTAGCTATAGTCTCTATTTGATTATTCCTGTTCAAATTTCTAGTTTAGAGCATTGACTTTAAATGATGAGTGCCTTTATCTATTTATTCTTTTACTAGTCATACTCACTTGACTGAGGTCATGCTGTGGCACCAACTTAAAAGGATTTAGTTCATCATATAACCTCAGTAATCTTTTTCAAGTTTAGTACTTATTTTATCAATCTCTTTTTGACAAACTGTTAAGTTATGGGACATAAGCAAACAGTTAACATAAACACACACACACACACACACACACACACACACACACACATATATATAATGTGTGCATGTGGATATCCAGAGAGGACTTAATAAGTGTTGTGTGTGTATTTATATATATGTAGAGAGAGAGAGATGCAAAGTGACATGCAGTGGGTTTGAACTTGAAATCACATGGTTATGAAGCAAACTCTTATCCACACTGCCTTGTCTCTACATATCAAATTAATTTTTTTAATTTCTACTCTGCAGTGTAAGAAGATTCTTTCTAGCAACAGTGTTCAATGTAAATATTCAGTTTCATAAAAACCTCATCAATAATTTTAAAAAACAGTTGTGTATTATTGAAAATATATTGTTTTGTTCAATTAATTACATCTTAACTTTGCTTTTCATTATCTCATTAACTGTTGATATTAAATGAATGGAAGTAATGTTTAATGAGATGATTATAAACACCAGAATTGTCAATACATGTAGTAGAAAACATTGCCAATTAGTATTGTAACAGAGCAGTAAGAAAGTTAAACAGATTTCTAGCTGTGAATTAAACTAGAAATGTTTCCAATGATGAGTAATGGTATTAACTTGTAATTCTTGATGATTTTCTAAATACTTTTAATTTGCTTCAAATTACTTTTACTGATTGCTTACTATTGTTAAATTAGTCGTATTTCTAGAGATCTACTAATTGAAAATCAATCTTTCTTTTTGCTTCATTTGCTATATATACCTGTGTAAAAGTCAAATTTTTTAGACATTCTTTTAAAGTTAAATTTCACCCTCCTCCCATTACTATATTTCTAATGAAATACATTGCCTATTTTAAAATAATTTTGAAAAGAATCAAGAATTTGGAAGGATTTACTAAAATAATTGGTGTTCGAAGGATAACCTAAAGGTTCTTACATAAAACTACAATGGAAGGTTTTTAGCTTAACACCTTATAACGAATTAGCAGAAAATACCTAAAAGCAGGTTTATTAATTTCAAATGTTTATAGTATTTTTACTAGTGGACAGGTTACTGTGAAAATTTGTAGTAAACTAAAGTTTTTAATGTAATGTAGTTGTAATGCTGTTTTGTACTTTTCAAGAATGTCTTCCTAATGTATTTTCATACTGTACAGGAAGTTAAGAGATAAAATAAACAACTTTGTATCATAGAACCTAAGGTGGTTTCAGGTTGTTTAGTATCAAGTTAAGGAGTCAACTATTATATGGATACTATTTTCAGAGCTGAAATTCGCACTGCAACCCATAATACTGTATCAATATGTAGAAGCCCAAATGGAATCTAAATGAATATAAAAAAGAAACAATGAATTACAATAATATCTATTTCTACACACCAAAACACACTTCCTACTGCCAAAGCACATCTGTATTTACTCTTATGTCCATCAGAACATAACAGCATAAAAAAACTTCTTTATCGTAACATTTTATGTTCAGGATAATATCTTGATTCACAAATGTTCATCTGTTGTCCCTGAAGACCTAGGGTTCACTTTTACATGTGATTTGTGGAAAATCCAAAGTTTTTGTTAAAAAATAGGTGGTGGGAGCATGTGTGATATTTACATGGGATTGACTGTTACATTGAATATACATCATGTTTTATTTGCATCAAATCGCTTTTACTGATTGTTTACCACTGTCAAATTAGTTGTTTTATTATCCAGCCCTTATGTTATGTGAGGGGTTCATCAATGTTGTGATGTCTGTGTTGTTATCTAAAGACAAGGAACCTATTGTTTGTTGTGGAAACAGAAACACAAGAGATGAGATTTTGCCAGTAGTAAATACCTTTGCTGCCCTGTAAGATAGAAATAAAAAAAACAGGTCATAACTAACATTGTTTGTTCAGTAATTTTTTTTTATTTCTTTTCAAACTGTTTATGACAGCTTAGACAGAAATATTTTTCTTAAATAACAAAGAAATGTTTACCTTTTTTAATTGTTTCATTACCATATTTCTATTAAGACTGCCTACAGTTTTTAAATAATTTTGAAAATAATTAAGAATTTGGAGGGATTTAGTAATATAACTAACCTCATTATTAAGCTGGTATTTGGAATATATTTCATTACTGCTGTAGAAATTTTTGAACAAACAAATTCAAAAGGCTGATGTTAAGAATAAGTACATTGTAAGTAGTGACTAAAAGGGTTGGGTAAAACATCCAGCCATAAAACATTGCCTCACAAAAGACCCTATGTAGAATCATATAGGCCCGCAATGTTAACAGGGAAAATGACCTTAAAACACTTGTTCCAAGAGCAATGGATTAACTAAATTGTTAGCGTATAAGATTTGTTTTGCAGTATCTCTTCTGAGTATCTGAGTTCAAATTTTATCCGTAGTTAACTTCATTTTTCTCTCTTCTAAGGTTGATAAAATAAAGTAATTGTACACAGCTGGTGAATTAGCTGAATTATTAGAGCATTGAGTGAAATGTTTTGCAGTATCTGTTCTGGATGTCTGCATTCTGTGTTCAAATTCCATACCTTGTGTGAATGTAAAAAATAATTGTTTCTACTTTAGGCACAAGGCCAGCAATTAACCAGTGCATTACTGGTACTTTATTTTATCGACCCCGTAAGGATGAAAGGCAAAGTCAACCTCGGCGGGATTTGAACTCAGATCGTAAAGGGACATAACTATGCTGGAAAGCATGGCGTCCGTCCCTCTACCGATACTGCCAATCCACCGCCCTGAATGTAAAAAATAATGGTGACCCAGCATGTTTACTTTATCCCCGACACTCTCCAGTTGTGGTACGAAAATGGTATTGTACTATTGTGAAAGCAGTTACACTCTGAGGAGAATATGAAAATGAAAAAAAAAATGTACTGTTATCTCCTGACTATGCATGTCTAGTTGGCCTTCTATGAGGTTGTATCTCGTAGGTTTCTTGGGTGCTTTAATGACAGGGACTCCTAGTCGTATGTTATGGTTTCAGCTCACATCTATAGTTTTAGATGGCCCCTTACAAAGTTTCATCTCATTGGAGACTTCTTCAGTGTTTTAAAATACATGCATCAGTCATATGATGTTGTTACAGCCCACACATATGCAGGGTTAGCTGGCCTCCTGTGAGATTGCATATCATAGGCATTTTCGTAGGTGTTTTAATGATAGGAGCCTCAGTCTTATGAAAAGCAACAAGAAATGTTATATACCCCTCAAAAGAACTTCACTGACACAAGTTATCTCTAGTGTGGAAATCTAGACTTTCAGACATGAAAAGGAGCCTCTTTCAAGCAACTGTTACCTCTGTTATATATCAAAGTAAAGCATAAAAGTCATTTTTTATAGCCTAACTGTAATTAGTTATAAACTAATAACAGTTTATGTTAAACAAGTTCTGAGTAGATAGAAAATGCTACCTCCAGATTGGCTCAACGAACAAAATGCTACAACCCTTTTGATACTTAACTGCCTGAAACCAACTCTAATTTTATGATACAAAGCTGTTTATTTTGAAGTGTTTGTTTTACCTTAAACCTTCCATCATAATTTTATGTAAGAACCTTTATTAAGCTATGCTCTAAACATCAGCTTAATGAGGAATTTAGTTACTAAATTACTCTGAATTCTTGATTATTTTCATTGGAAATATAACAGAAGTGTTCACATTTATCTAAAAAATCTTCTATCATAATCTTATGTAAGAACCTTTGTTAAATTACGTTCCAAACACCAGCAAATAATGTGAAAGTTAGTTATATCACTAAATCTCTCTAGCTCGATTATTTTTATAATTATTTGAAAATAATAGGCTGTGTCTTTCATTAGAAATATAGTAATGAAAAGGTTAATCTACATCTCAGAAAGAGTCAGCTACATAAAAAAAAGTATGTAGCTACTGTGAAACAAAGGGAGAAATAATATATTTTCTTTTTGAAATACATTTGCTAAACATTTTTCAGAACCAGAAAAGAAAATGAAAATAAATAACCTATTATTTCTTCATGGCTTTTGGGTATTGGTTAATTTATAAACAGCACATATTCTAATTCTTAACCTGATACATTCCACAAGGAATTGTGCCCACATTTTCAGCATAGCTTAGGTGGTATTTTATCTTTTCACTTAATTAATCCCAAGACAGTCAGATATAGGAAATAAAGAAGTAGTGTAAATATGTTAAAATGTATGGCTTCCAGCTGGTTGTTGAGTGGAAAGCTACATAAATGATACTGACCACAGAGAAGTAGAATAGGTATAAGTCACTATTTGGTATGTATTAATATTATACATTCCAGTAGAGTTATTGCTATGCACAGTGTAAAGAGATAGTGCTGGTGTCACAATAAAACATACCTCTATGAAGTGGTAGTGCTGGTGTCCTGATAAAATGCACTAGGTACACTCTGTAAAGTGATAGTGTTTGTGCCACAATAAAATTTACATATACAGTAGCCGATATCATTATCTCTTAACATCCTATACTTATTTAACAGAAAATATCTAAAAACAACTTTGTGACTCAAATGTTTGTAGTATGGTTACTTGAGGACAGATCACATAGACGAAAGTGACTTGGTGTGGTGTCAGGTGCCAGGAGGGCCCCTTGATTCAATCAAGAGGTCAAAGATACCATCTGAGGAAAGGAGGAGGCCTACAAAGCTTGGCTTGAAAATAAGTCCTCCTTTTTGAACGTGGTATAAAACACAGCAGAGACAGTAAAGGGATCGAAAGTTAAAACATGAGAGGACTTTGGGGTTAAGCTGGAATCAGCTGCTATCAGAAACGCATTTGGGGTTCCCTTCAGAGAGGTGCATCATCGCAATGTAGAGAGAATGCTTTGCTGATCTCCTAAACACAGTCACAACAGCATCTTCTGGTGTACACAAGGTGCGTCTGAGAGCGCTGACTAATCTCTCAAAGGCTAAGGTCACAAGAGCAATTAAAGAACCAAATGTGGCAAAGCTGCTGGAGGAGATGAAATTCGGCTTAAGATGTTAAAAGCCTTAAATAAAGTATTCTCTGGTGGATTCATTTGGAAAGCACATAATCAATGGCAATCGGAAGTGATAATCACGATTTTCAAAAAGGGCAACAAGAGAGATTACTCCAATTATAGAGGGAATCTCCTTGTTAAACCCCTCCGATAAAGTTTCTGGCAAAGAGATGTAGTGGAGATTGTTGAGTTCAAGCTAGCTAATGAACGGTGTGGTTTTCACTCCGGACACAATACATCTGACCAAGCATTCACACTGCACCAGGTCTTTGAGAAATCATGGGAGTATTGCGAAGAGATATGTTTGTTTCATAGACCTCAAAATGGTATTACTTAATTCGTCAGAAGATGATCTCTAACATGCACTTGATAAGTTTGATGTTGAGTGCTGCACAGCTGGAATGAAAATCAGTGCTGTGAAGACTGAGGCACTCAATGACACATTCACAGTGCACTCTACATGAGTGGAGTTCTACTGAAGTAGGTGGAAAAGTTCAAATATCTTGGGCTGTGTTCTTGAGTCATGGTAGGCAGGATGTTGAATTAAATGCAAGAATTGCAGGAGCTGGTGCAGCATTCGGTAATCAAAAGAAAGGTTGATATAAAAGCCAAACTTGCTATCTTCAATTTGGTGTTTGTGCCAACCTTTGCTGATGGTCATGAATCTTAAGTAACTGAAAGTATACTAGTGGCTGAAATAGAGTTCCTTCGAAGGGTCTTTAGAGTAAAATTACTCGACAGTGTAACTCGGAGATCAGAGTTGTTCCAGGTAGCCAAATTGAGAGATCACAGCTCCAATATTATGGGCATGTGGTTATGTCTCAGGAAAATATCGCTGGACAGATTTTACGAGCAAAACCAACTGGCACCCAGGGGTAAACTCTGAGCAAAATAGATAATATCCATGAGCTTGGCTAGTCTTGCTTGGAGATCCAGCCTTATCAGTTGGAGATGGTTGTTTCTGACAGGATCTGCTGGAAGGAGTGTTTGAGGACTCTTCAAACATGATCCTCCCAGGAATAAGTGGGCAAAGAAGAACTAAAATAAAGACTAATTTCTAATGGGATGTAGTTATAGTACTGATTTTGTACTTTTCAAAAATATCTTGCTCATGTGGTTTCATGTGGTACAGGACATTGCAAGTTTAAACACACAAGAAACCTCCTATGAGGTGCAAACTTATAGGTGGGTAGCTAAACCAATATAGATGTGAGCTGTAACAATACATTAAAAGCAATATTGTTGTTTCAGCCTAATTTGAGCCATTCATAGTCAAACATGAAATAAATATCTTTACTGAACTAAACAATTTAGGTATTTCACCTTCCATTTAATATGTGTAATTTTTTCTATACTATAATGATAAGGTTAAAAGATTTGCTGACATATCAGAGATATAATTGTTTCTACTTTAGGCACAAGGCCAGCAATTACCCAGTGCATTACTGGTACTTTATTTTATCGACCTCGTAAGGATGAAAGGCAAAGTCAACCTCGGCGGGATTTGAACTCAGATCGTAAATGGACGTAACTATGCTGGATAGCATGGCGTCCAACCCTCTACCGATATCAGGGATATAATGTTTCCATATGAGATATTAAGAGCATCATACATTATCGAATAAAAGGTAGTCCGTTTGCTTAGAAAGATGAAATATGTTAAATGAGCAACATCATTTTAGTAACATACTCTCTTTAGTTTTAAGTGGTTATGGTGTTGGATGAATGATCAGGAGGACTTGGGTTTGATTCCTGGACTGAGCAATGTATTGAGTTCTTGAGCAATGTTTCTATTGATGTTTCCATTACTGATACTCTTTGCCAGTCAACTCCTGGCGAAATTAACAATGAGAAAAATTAAATATCTTGTTGAAGATCACAATGCAGTACCCAATTCAGGAATCAAACCCATGGCTGTACTCCAGGGTTGTATTATACCCAAGGATGTAATTTATTGGGGTTTTTTAAAGCTTTAGAAATGGGTTATTATCGCAAGATGTATTATACACAAATAAATGATACATTAGCTGTAACATTGTTTGTCTAAAAAAATTGGACTAAAGTTTGTACTTAAATTTATTGATTGTCTTCTAAACATTATATGTGCCACCTCACCTATGTCCATGTTACATATTTTCTTTATAATAGAAACTACAAGGCTGTTGCCTCCTCCTCCTTATGATAATTATATATTTTATCAAAACTGTTAAAAATTCCATTGAGTGCTAATTAGCAGTTGCTATTTTTGTATCTGTTTCTTCAGTGTCTGTGTTAGTTATTTAGTACAGGAATATTGTTAGAAATGTCCATCATGTTACTATTGCTGCTGCTACCATTACTACTATTACAACTATGTTTCATACTTCTCACTTCCATTTAAATATATATCACTTTCAATTTGAGTTAATGATTCTTCTATTTTAGTCTTCACTGATAAATCATTTAGCAAAATATAATTTCAACATTACAAAAAAGGAAATTGAAAGAAAATGCAGAAACATTTCGTTCGATTATGGAATTACAAAAATAAATCAATTAAAGTTCTTAGCTAAACATTCTTACATCTATATTTAAAGTTAAGAGAAAGTTACTAGGAAAAGCCTATTATTAATGCTGTTACCACCATAGATATATAACTGTTTCTATATGTGTCCAGAAGTTATGTTCGTTTTTTTTCCATCTTTTTGCTAATTTATTTCAGCTAAAATATAGAGAAAAAAATTGTATTGCTAATACCAGCACTAAGTCTTATGATGGGTACACTGTCATTTTGTATTAGAATAGGAAGTAACTCACTAATGAGATGATGTGAGTTAATTTCTCGAGGTGATTAACACCATCCTCATGGAACCCTTTTGAGGACATAACTTTAAGAAGTGCCTTCATGAAGCCATGTGACCTAGAGGTTAGGGTGCTGAACTCAAGATCATAAAGTTATGGGTTTGATTCTTGGACTGGCTGTTGCAGTGCGTGCTTGAGCAAGATCCTTCATTTCACATTGCTTTTCATGATAGGACTGAGGCTCATCATTAAAATACCTAACAAACTTCCTATGAGATGAAACCTCCTGTGAATAGTGACCTCGTAGATTACCAGCATAAACATTTGGAATGAAACTATTGCTTATTCTAACAGCCTGTGCTGTCAGGTATGATGTAAACTGAATAATGTTTGGCAGTGTTAATAATAAGTGGAAAAGTGAAAAGAAGAATTACATAAATCTCTTGATATTGGATGAAGTTGTCATTAAGAAAATAGGTAAGCAGAACATAGTTGAGGTGGTGCAATATAGTGCTGAGAAGATAATCAATATATTGAAGTTGAATCTGTAATCCAATAGGGCCATCTTTACTGACATGACAGCTAATAACCTTGGAATTAACTATCATATCTCTACCATATGGAACCATTTCATATTGCAGTGGCTCACAAATTTATTTCCTTGTGTAATCCTAGTGTGATTTTCCAAACATTGTGGGTCTTATACCTATATTTTACAAACAATCCCCACCTCCATAATTTTAAAATGTCATTAAAATAAAACAATTATTTTTGAGAAAAAGATTTATTCATGTAAAGCACACATACAACATAATTTCAAAAGTTTTATCATCAATATTCATATTTTTATGTTGTAAGTTGAAATCTTAAACCATTTCTTTTGTTGAAATTTGAAAATCTTACTTTAGACCATTGTTAAATTTCATTAAAGTTATTTGTTTATTTTTATTTTTATTATCCTTATTGCTAGAAGATTTTGTTTAAGAAGTTGTATGGTGTATTATCTTGTATTAGTTATTTGTTAATTAATTTACATTGTTAAATTGTCCCACATTATTTATGCTAACTGTGCTTCCACTAATTACTAATAATTAGTTTACTATTTATTAACTATTGAGTTGCAGCCAGTTACATTTAATTGATCTAAAACTCAAACACACAAGAATCATTATTTAATTTCTGTCTATTCACTAAAAATTTAATGCCCATTCATAAATTATTGACTTGCTTGCAGTTGCTCAGAATACTATTCAATAGAACAACTTCTTGTCTTTTTAGCTGTAAATAAAAGTAAAATCAGATTCAAACAATATATTTTCTGAAATTTTATATAAAAGATATTATAATTTCTTAATTGTTTACTTCCTTATCGAGTTTCACGTGTTTGAGAAGTTTTGGCATGGAAAACAATATTTTATAGTCTTCTATTAAAGAAAGAATTTATTATATTAAAGCTGTTGTATATTTTGTGTAAAATATCAATCACACTGGAATAGAGATAGTAAGAGTGTGTGAGAGAGACAGAGAAAGGGAGAGGAGGTGGTGGTCATTGTCATATTGGCAATGCTGAAAAAATTATTTTTAAATCTGGACTATTATAATTTGTGTATATATATATATATATACACACACACATTATATATGTATATCATGATCACCACCTTTTAACATCTATTTTCCATGCTTGAATAGGTTAGACAGTTATCATATGCTAAGGCCTGACCAGTCAGGTGACTGTTCTGCTGAATTGTTGTGGGTGCAGGGGTTCAGCAGGAGTAGTGAATCAGTCAAGGCTCATTCTAGCTTTCCATGTCAGCATAGGTTGGAGGAAGAAGTCAGGAGTATACTAGCAGGCTAGGATCTGAAAGTTGTTCCATCTCTGCTGCTTTAGATTTAGAGTGGAGAAGCGGATTAAGTGGCAAACTAACAGGGAGTTTAGGAGTATACTAGTAGGTTGGGGGTGGGACCTGAGAGTTGTATTACTTCTCTGCCTCTTTGAGTTTAGATTGGAGGGAGGTGTGAGGTCTGCCATCCTCTTTGTGCTGCTTCATTCCACTTGTATGGAAGGTGAGTTCTCTGTATTACAGAATATTGCTAATTCTTCTCGATCCTTGGTCATCTCCTTTGTGAGATTCAACTACAAGAGATCAGCTTTCACCACACAACCAATGTTTTCTGAGGTCTTCCCCTTCCAAAGTTTCCTTTGACTTCAAGCGCTCCTGTTGTGTCTGCATTCTCCTAATTTAACAGTCTCATATAATAGCACTTCCATGCTTCTTCTCAGTGTCAGTGAAGGCAAGAGTGCCACTGTCAATTCGAACACATTTCTCCCCAACAGCATCTTGATTTCTAATAAAGATACAAAACTAATAATTTGTAGGCAAGGAGTATAATTCACTGAGATAGTAAGTACATGCTTTGAAATATTGCCTTGTTCATCAGATTGTTGCCACTCAGTAGCTTTAAAATGTTGCTGTTGTTATCAAAATGTTGTCACCTTTAAATATTGCGATGCAGTAGCTTTTAATTTAAAATATTTTTGCTTAAAACATCAAATTCTTGGCTCAGTGATTGGGAATTATTAGCAGGAATGTTATTCATACCTATTGACTCAGGAGGAACAATTCTACTTATTGTAATAGGTAGAATTGACTTCAGAAACATATGAACATAGAAGCTAGTAGGATATAAGGATGACCAAAAGATGGCTGATCATACATTAGTTTTGACGAGGAGCATTCAACGGAATGTCCAACACATGAAATAACATGTTAGTGGTTGAGTATTCCACAGCTACATAGCCCTTTGATGTAATTTCAAAGAAAAACCAGTGTGTCACACTATGTGACAATGCTGAACCTTTAAATCACAGGTGAAGTATCCAATGGGCTTCTATGCAGTTTCTGCCTACTCAATATTACTCTGAAGTCTTGTGTCTATCCAAGACTGATAAAAACTCTGTCCATGATGCCAAGCAATATGATCAAATCTGGCATCTTTTGTTTGGGAATCAAATTTCTTAACCACTCAGCCACTAGATGAAGCGTAACTTAATAGTCAAGAAATGTGCTTCACAATGATAAAGTTCTTGGTTCAGTCCCACTGTTTGACTTCTTGGGCAAGTATTATTTTTTTACATAGTCTCAGGGCAAACTGAGTTTTGTGAATGACATTGGGTAAACAGAAATTGTTTGGACGCATGTCAATCTTCTAAACACTTTGCTCAATCAATCCTTCTTGCAACGCTATAATCCCTCTGGAATAATCTCCCTACCAAGGATTCAACCTTCTAGAAATGTGTCTAAACATCAACATTGCTCTCACCCTGTTGCATGGGGTGCTGTTAGCCTAATAAAAACTGCCAATTCACTGCCCCCAAAAAGACAAGATTATATCAGAGTTGAAGGGGTAGAGTTGTTAAAGCATTGAGTATTTATTCCACATCACTGTATATTGAGTTCAAATCCAGCTGAAGTTAACATTGCTTTTCCTCCTTTCGGGGTCTATAAATAAAGTACCTGTCTAGGGGTGATAGATTAGTGAATTTATTACAACTCAGACAAGATGCTTTGCAGTATCTGATTTGGCTCTATACATTCTCAGTTCATATATATCCCACCTCTTTCTGCCAGGAGTTATGACAAGCAGACAGTATTAACTTGTCTGACCGGACAATTTTCTTCTTTCCATTCATTTCTGATGCATGTGTGCATGTGTGTTGAGGTTCAAATATGGAAATACCATATTTCGTGGCTCATTAGATGCATTTCTTCCTCTTTACACCACTTAAACACCACTCTGAAAAAGTTAGATTTCAGTAGAGTAAATCTTATTTGTTCTTAGGCATTTATAATTTTTTTTTTATTATTACCTTCTAAATTGGGATTCATCTTTATAAACCACAAAATATACTAGTTACTATTGTGTGCTGCTCTGCAATCATTCATAGATTCAAACATTAGCAGAAGATTTAACTTCTGCCCCTTTGGCAAAGAAAATTCATCTACTTGCCAAACTTAATGAATAATTAAAGTCAGTTTTATTCAATTAACTCTAAATCTAAACTATTATCTTTGCATGATCTCATGCATGAGTAATGATACTTCTAGAGACAAAAGAAACTTATTTCATTTCAATTTTGATGTTCTAAGTTTGTAGCTTATACTTAATAGATTTTTTTTTTTATTCTTGACCTTAACCCTTTTGAAGCAAAACCACTTAAAACTGCCCTGGTTCTTTACTACAAAATTATTTGTTGTAAAGTGCTTATATATGTTTGTAATTTCATATAAAAATCTTTAAGTTTCAAGCACCATCTTAATGAGAAAGCTAGTTATATTACTAAATCCTTTCAGATTCTTAATTATTTGAAAACCATAGACTGCTTTTCATTAGAAATATGGTAATGAAATGGTTAAAAAGAACATTACACCATATTTTAGGTTTTTAGCTATTTTTTTTCTAAAACCAACTCTAGTTCTATGAAAAACTGTTCAAACTTATATTACAACCTTCCACCATAATTTTGTTTTAAAATCTTGTTTAATAGCAGCTTACTAATGAAAAAGCTAATTATTTCACTAAACTTAACAAAATTTTTTATTTTTAAAATTAATTGAAACACATTGGCGGTGTATTTCAATAAAAATATGGCAATAAAAGGGTTAATATACACTTGGTATCTTCTTTTGAAATATGAATAGTCCTAACTAAAACTTTGAAATAACAAATTAAAGTTAAAATATATGAACTTTCTAAATTTGCTTCCAAATTAATTTTCTTTGAAGCAGAGTTGTGCATATGATTTCATCCATTAATTGGTGTTACTAACCAGTTGTTATGGAATCAAGTTTCTGGAGACATTTCTGTTCATCCTTCCTAGTTTTCAATAAGTAAATATACACACACACACAAGACTTTTTACTGATATAAAAGTGTACATGTTTGTGTACCTGTACACACACAATATAAAAGACTCTCAGACACATACTTGTATGCGTATAGACACAGACAGAAACAGTAATGCACACACATGACACATCTTCGCTTTCCACCTCAGCCCCCAATACCTACCACCCACAAGCTTCTTAAAACCTTTTTTCCAAACTGTGATGTTCCAATCTGTTCTCTCTCTGTCTGTCTCTCTCTGAACTTTCCATTTCCTGAAGAAGGACTTATATCCGAAGTTCCAAATCCTCCTCTATTTCCTCTTAAGTGTGATATTAATAAGACCTTGTGTTTTTGCATAGGTAGGACAGGCCGTCCTTTTGTGAGAGATCAGATCGGAGGACCGTGTTTCACTCAGACTGATTTTGACTTTGTTGAATAAACATATATTGATACTTCATTCTTGCTCAGACTGATTTTGACTTTGTTTCTATGCCCTTCCTAATGCCCACATTTATTGTGTATGCTGGGTGCTTATTTCCTTGACACCTAAGTGACTACTTTACAGTGTGGGCTAGGCGTTATTTGTCGTGATTCCTTCACGACCACTTTATAGTGAGGACGAGGCACTTTTGTTTTAGCTCCAGGGGGACCACTTTATTGGTGTGGGTTGGGGACTTGGGTGGGGAAGATGCCTGGGAAATTGGGGATGTAGGTATAGGGGTAGGATGATTACAGCAAGGGAGGTGTATGGAGAGGGTGATAGTAGGGATAGTGTTACATATTAGATATATGTCTTAGTTCAAGCATATGAGAGGGTAGGTCTTCTGTAATACTGCATAGTGCCAGAGATCACGGACCTGTGTCATTGCCTTAGCAAGGTTTAATTGTACTAAGTCAGCTTTTATTACTTTATTCTAAGTCTTCCTAGGCCTGCCCACTCCATGGCTACCATCAACTTTGAGCTCTCTGCACCTTTTTATACAGCTGTTGTCCTTCATATGCACCACATATCCATACCAACGCAATATCCTCTCCTGCACACAGCATCTGATCCCTCTTATGCCTAATTTATCTGGCAGTTTGTTACATAGCCCACCCTCCATACCATTTTAGTATATATATCCCACATTCTGTACCATTCTTGTACAGACTTCACACGTGATGGAAGGCAGGAGGCTGAGTTGAGTGCAAGAATTGGTGGTGCAGTAATGCGCTAGCTTTAGTAATCAGAATGGAGGTAGGTGTAAAAGCCAAAGCAAATACAAGCGGCCAAAATAAGATTCCTCCAAAGGATCTTTGAAGTAACATTACTCGATAGAATGCATAACTTGAAGATCAGGGAGTCACTCCAGGCAGAGCCACTTCTCTGAATTGAAAGATCATAGCTCCAATACTATGGATAAAGAATCACTGGACTGATTTTATGGGTAAAACCAACCAGCAAGAGACCCAGGAGCAAGATGGTTGGATAACACCCATGAGCTTGGCTGGTCATGCTTGGGGATCCAACCAGATCGGTTGGAGACTGTTGCTTCTGACAGTACCTGCTGGAAGGAGTGTTTGAGGACTCAGCCACCCAAGACCCTTTCAGGAATAAGTAGGCGAAGAAAAAGACTTCAATTTTTAATTTGATCTAGTCATAGTGTTGTATATTTTACAAGAATATCTTGCTAATGATTTCATGTGGTATCAGATGTTACGAGTTAATCATGCTTTTGTGTATGTGTATGTATGTATATGTGTATGCAAGGGATTCATTAATTAACAACTGCCTCATTTTTATCATTACCAAATGTTTTCTCATTTTCAAACAAAGTCCCTCTGGATTTCCTGTCACTATAATTAATGCTATTTAAATCAAAACAGACACCCATAATAGTTCATTAAAAAAAAAGCTTTCATCTTAACTTCTATTCATTATTCTTAATTTACATCGTTTCTTAACCCTTTTGAAACCAAACTGCCTAAAACCATCTCTGGTTTTATATTGAACTGTTTATTCTAAAGTATTTATATTCTCTAAATACTCTCTATCATAATTTTATTTCAAACACCAATTTAATAATGAATAAGTTTGTATTACTAAATCCTTTAAAATTCTTGATTATTTTTGAAAATATTTTGAAAATTATAGGCAGTATCATTCAATAGAGATTTGATATCAAAAGGGTTAAATTGTATTTCAAAAACTATTTTATGGCAAAGTGCTTTCTTTTTTATTCTTTTAATCCTTTCATTAACATATTTCTAATGAAAGTTGTTGTCCATAATTTTCAAATCATTTTGAAAATAATCAAGAACTTGGAGAGATTTAGTAATATAACTAATGCATTATTAAATCAATGTTTGGAACATAACAAGGGTCTTAGATGAAATTATGTTAGAAGGCTTTTAAATAAATATATGCAGTTTAGTATTGTAGAACCTGTGGTGTTTTCAAGTGGTTTGGTAAAAAAACGTTAAACATTTATATTTTGATGTATTACTAGTAACCTTACTCTTTTAAACTAAAGTACATACCCAAAGGATATAACCATGTAGTTGAGGTGTTTTTCTTTACAACCAAATGGTTTCAAGTTTGAAACTTCTGCATAGCACCTTAACAAGTGTCTTCTATCAAAGCTATGTAAATAAAATCTGACTGACAGAAACTGTGGAAGCCCATCTGTAGATATGTTCATGTTTCTGGGTGGTAGACATGAAATGGCATCATGTTTATACCACCACTAATCATGGTCACACAGTTATAATAGTTATTCCACACTTGCACAGTTTGGACAAAGCCAGATCTTAACCTGGTTTTATTGGCATTAAGTAAGTGAGGGTTCCAGACCATCTCCTGGATATGATACCAGTGCATTGCAGCTCTAATCCTTGCTGCTGCTTGTTCTTGTATTCTGCTGAGTGAACTGGAGCAAATGTGTCACCTAGTCTGTGAATCAAACCCATGACCTTTAGATTGTGAGCCCAACACCAGGTTCACTAATCCATGTGCTTACCCACTGCTTTGGGGAAGAAGAGGATTTATTTTGAATGCAGCCAGTGGAGGCAGGTTATAGTGGGAAGAACACATAAAAACTTGTATAAGCTTGGAAAAGCAAAAATAAAATGATGATATCAAATTTGTTCTAAGTTAACAACCTATCTATATTTAATGCCTGTTTTGATTTTAATAAAGAAGATTGTGGCAGCTAAATGATAAACCTTTCGTGGGGTGGGGGTATATTTCAATATAATTAAAATTATCATTTTCTGATGCAATGATTCAAGGAATGTGTTTGAATTTTTTAAGATGCTATGTACACTTTTCAATTTCAATTTGAATTAAAAGCCTTAATTGGTGGCTTAAAGAGCAGCAACTGTTTTCAATTTTGATTGTACTTGCCTGCTATTTTAGAGATAAGCTGCAATAATCAAATAAATTAAACGACTTTCATTTATTGAAAATAAAAACAAACAAAAAATAACAGACTCTAAAACATTTAAGATCTGTTAATGTGATTTGAATGTGGATTATGTGTTTGTAGCATTTCTGTTTCAGAAGCTTAAAAACAAAGAAAGAAGAAATTACATCCTTATGACCTAGGAGCTATGTCTATGTAATTTTGTTTATGTAAAATTATATCATTGTTATCTATCAAAATCTTGATCTTATATAGATTTCACTACAATATTCAATCTCACATTCAAGTGGGAGGGGGAATATATGTTTTAACAATAATTTGGCCTTAGTTGTAACCATGTTATCAAAATATGACAGCTCTTATATGATCCCTTTATTAATTAATTTCATCAATTTATTGTATTTGAGACAAATGACATTTAATTACACTGAATCCTAAATAGCAAATATTACCAACATATTGAATACCGTTTTCAAACATATCTGCTACCTTGCATTTGAAATGAGTATTTTTAAGCTCAGTAAAAAAACTATGTGAAACCCATTCTTTTTTTTTTTTCCCTGAATTCTAGTTCAAAATATTCTTGTATTATACATGAGAAAACAGTATTCCTTATAGTCAATCGGTATTCAATCTTACTCAACTGTAATGCAGATGTTATAACATTAATCCTAATGTTTCTCTCTCTCTCTATCTATCTATCTATCTCTCTATATCTCTCTCTCTCTGTTTCAGTAAATTGTTAAATCAGAGATTTCACTTATTCTTAAATGCTATTATGCAGCATATCAGATTTATTTATGATAGACTAATGTTTGTATCATAGTTGACAGGATTAGTTTCAGTTAGCAATTGACTTTCTCGTTGGACTGTATAAAGCCACTTAAATATGCATTAGATTCTGCAGCTATATATAGAAATCTCTTTTAACAGACATTCTCATTCTCATTTCCAATTTCAATATTCATTCATAGAAGAATATCAAAATAAGCTCCTTTGATTAAATATTCTCTCATTTTGTTTTTGTTTTTTGCTGAACTGTTTTGGTATAAATTTAGTTTTGCATATCATTAGTTTGAGATTTTGATCTTTGGTTGGTTGTTTTTTTTTTTGGTTTTTTTTTTGGTTTTCTGCAAAAATACATCATAATTGAAATATATTAAAATTAAAACCTTTTGATTTTGTATGCATGATCTGTAAATTATAATAAATATTGGATTATCATCATCGCCATCATGTCCCTTATTCCATGCTTGAATGGGTTAAATAGGTCCTCTTCTGTACAGCATACCACATCACTCCCTTTGTCTCTTTCCTTTGTCACGTTCTCTGTGGGTTTCAGCAATTTGAGATCAGCTCACACAAAATAAGCCCAGTTTTTCCTTAGTCTTCCTCTTCTTTCCACAGGGATCACTTGGCACTTTTTCATTCAGTGATCATCATTCATTTGTGG
This sequence comes from Eledone cirrhosa, assembly GCA_964016885.1. NCBI lineage: Eukaryota > Metazoa > Mollusca > Cephalopoda > Octopoda > Eledonidae > Eledone > Eledone cirrhosa. The sequence continues at coordinate 58,554,645 of OZ024741.1, forward strand.
TAGATGTCTGAATCAGCACATTCTTCTGTCATGCATGCAACATCCAAATCCTCGTATGCATAGTTTTTTCACTCATAACTAAAATATATTAAAATTCTAAACGTTTTGATTTTGTATGCATAATCTGTGAATTGTAAATATTGGAACAGTAAATATATAAAAATAAGTGATCAATTATTTATATTCATTTTCAAATTGAAGATAGAATCTTTAGATCATTCCTGTTTATGGTGGTAGTTGTGGGGTATGGTTTTTATTATGGTTGATGGTGTTCAGTTCAGTTTGCAACCTATTGGATCTGAGATCAATCTCACTACTTTTCTTAAAGTATGGAGTACTAAGTTGAATAATGGTTTTACTTGTCTCAGTAATATTTTATCTATCTATCTCTCATAAAGTGTGAATAAACATATATTGATACTTCATTCTTGCTCTATATATATATATATATATTCTCATCTCGGAACAATTTTGAATAGCGCTAGTTCGTAATTCGAACTCGGGAATTTTATATTCTCCGAGTGTAAAGAACTTTCTGACGAGAGTTTATCTTTTCAATGGACGCCCGCAAGGACTATCCATTTATTTTTGAGACTCAAAACCGTGACCACATTTTGGTTTAATTTCTATAGCTGGATACCCTTCCTAATGCCAACTGTGTGTACTGGGTGCTTTTTATTGTGGCACCAAAATGACCATCTAACAAGGTGGGCTGGGTGCTTTTTTGTCATGTCACCAACATGACCACCTTATAGGGTGGACTGTGTGCTTTTCTCATGTCATCAGCACAACCACCTTACAGGGTGGACTATGTGTTTTTTTTTTATATATACATATATTAGGGAGATGCTTCCTCTGTTGACAAAGAAGGGTTTCTCCCTGTGTACGAAAGGCCAGTTATATGATGCCTGTGTGAGATGCGCGATGCTGCATGATAGTGACCATCAGCAGCAACTGTAGAGGATATGCGGCAGCTGAAGAGAAATGAAGCAAGCATGCTCCGTTGGATGTGCAATGTCAATGTGCATGAACAACCAAGCATAGATGAGTTGAGAGAGAAACTGTGTATAAGAGGGATAAGTTGTAGTGAGCGGGAGAGAAGACTGCAATGGTATGGACATGTGATGCACATGGAGGATGACTGCTGGGTAAAGAAGTGCCAATAAATCCCAGTAGAAGGAAGACGCAGTAGAGGAAGACCACGAAAAGCATGAGCGGAGGTGGTGAGAGCAGACCTCAGATTGTTGAAGCTCACAGAGAAGATGACGAAGGACCGTGAAAAGTAGAGAGATGCTGAATAGGACCCGTCCCACCCTTGCAAGGAGGGAAAAATGGACGCATAATGATGATGATATATTGTTTTATTATTGATTTTTTTTTTTTAATATATATATTAATGATTGATTTGTAAATTTCAGATTTTTTACGTGATGATCCTGACTGGAACCCATGGGGGGAAGAATTTGAAAATGGGGAAGAAGCAAGATACGAAGCTCCACAATGGAAAGTAGAAAATCCAAGTGTAAAAAGTAATAAAACAAGTAACAATTCTCAGGAATTTGTTGTTGAGATCTGGGGCAAAGCTGCTATAGGTAAGATATCTTTGTCTTTTTAAGTCTTTTTATTATTATTACTTTTTTTCTAATGTTTTTCTGTTTACAGAGGAATAATTGAGAGTGCTTACACTTAAGTTCTTTTCACATTTAATGGATAATTTATATCTACCTTAAGTTTACCTTAATCTTCAAATATGCACTCCATTCTTGCATAAATATCAATTATATAGTCATATGATAGTATTTACAATAACTACTTTGTTTTGCATTTGACCAGTGGTTCCCAAATTGTGCACCATGGCACACTGGTGGGATAGAGGTATCTTTGACATTTTTAGGAACTTATTTTATTATAATTGTAATTTCTTTGTTTTTCTGTGTTGACATGTTGCAGTTCATTGTTTTTTACGGTTGAAAATACTAATTAAAAAAAGAAAGCATAGATATTTGTCACCAAATGTCTGCATGTCATGTAAATTAGATTGACTATTTCAAGTACTCTCTTTCTCTCTTTCTCTCTCTCTCTCTCTCTCTCTCTCTCTCTCTCTCTCTCTCTCTCTCTCTCCTCTCTCTCTCTCTTCTCTCTCTTCTCTCTCTCTCATCTCTCTCTCTCTCTCTCTCTCTCCTCTCTCTCTCTCTCTCTCTCTCTCTCTCTCTCTCTCTCTCTCTCTCTCTCTCTCTCTCTCTCTCTCTCTCTCTTTCTCTCTCTCTCTCTCCCTCTCTCTCTGCTGCTGTGTTCAGGCGTCCCTTTAGATAGCCAGTGTCAAGCTTGAGATGCCCAAGTCACACTGCATATTATGTCAGCGCTGCTAACAAATCAATGAGGTGAGGGCTCATGGAAGGATATATGTATGCATGCATCTGTGTGTGCGTGTATAAAAAGTTAGTTCCGCAACAGCTAATAACCCATTTTCGGGGACATGACGTTTCACCTTGCATATTCACTTAGTAACTCTAGTTGAAATCCACAAAGTGAAACCTCATGTCCTCGAAAATGGGTTATTAACTGTTGTAGAACTAATGTCTACTGAACTCGTCCCATGGACTAAGTGCTCTACTACAACGGATATACCCTCCCAGTGTTCTACCACCATATATATATATATGGAGAAAGAGATTCACATCAAATGATCAATTGAGAAATTATATTATGGAAAATATAAATCTTGAGAAATGTGTGTGTAGAAAAAAAAAGGAAAATAGATTAAAAATCAGAGAAAATTAAAAAAATAAACTTCAATATTAAGCATTTCTGCAAACATATGTGTCAATATTTGAATGATGCCTTTTTGAAAGTAAATGAATATTGAAGTTATGTACATAAAATTAATAGGCACCATGTGTTTGCGTTTTTCTGTTCTGCTTATATAAACTACTGAAATGCTAAAATTAATTTTAAACTCAGCAATTAAAAAATAGAAATAACTTCCTGTTCATTAAATTGCTTATGTTCTTGTATTTTGTTTTTTAAATAAACAATTATGATGCCCTCAAGAGTGCTTGGTTATTGCCTTAGCCTCACTATCACCTGACCTTGCTGCCATACCAGGTAATGTGTCTGGTGTGGGTGCTTTATTAATCCAGTATCTTATCCTGGCTGTCTTACCAACATATCAGGTGATGTTGCTGGTGATGGTGCTCAGTTATTCTAGCATCTTAGCCTTGCTCTCACTCATGGCAACGCTGCAAGTGTATTGGTTGCCTAAAACAATTATAAATTGTAAATTTATATTTGTACATTTACTATACAGAGACCATCAAGATTGTAAATATGTATATATAATACACACATTTAGTATGGAATAAACATCTGTTGGTTTCACTGATTAGTGTTCCAGTTGTTGATTACTGGACCAGCCTGCTCATGAAATAAACATGTATGTGGCTGAGCATTCCACTGACACATGTACCTTTAATATAATTGCTAAGGAGATTCATTGTGACACAGTGTATGAGAAGGCTGGCTCTATGAATTATAGGTAGAGTACATTCAGTGGGCTTCTAAACAGTTTCTGTCAACCTAATTTTACTCACAAGATATGGGTCAACCTGAGGCTATGCGAAATGACACTTGCCCAAGATACCACACCTTAAGATTGAACCCAGTACCTAATGATTGCAAAGTGAACTCCTTAACCACTTGACCTTGCTGCATCTGCACATTTTTAAATAGACATATACACATGTCAAATTTGCATATAATCATTGTAAATAGAAAATGATTAATTCCTTTAATTGTATATTCTTCTTGCTGTTTTATACCACAAAGCCCACTTTAAGTTATTACAAGGAAAGGTAGAAGTCATTATGTTCATCACAAAAGAAACATGGCTGTATCAAGTTTTTAGTGATAATTGTAATGCTGAAATTGTTTTGTGTTTTTTTTTGTTTTGAGTGTAATTTTTTTATTCTGAATGATTAAATGAATCTATAGATGACAAACAGAATGTATGTGTTATTTTAAATAGATGGCATCTTTGAGAGAAAATGAAATATAACTAAGAGGCATGTCAAAATACAGTTTGAGTTATGTTCTACAGGAAAGAAGGCTTAAAAATTGATTATTCATTTATCTATCTGCATGTTTCTCTCTCTCTCTCTCTCCAATATATTCTTTATATATATAAAGATTAAAGTTTTTCAGATTACAAAAACATTCTGAGGAAAAATCATCGCTGTAAATCAGTGGTAGCAACATAGCTAAATATATATCACTCTATCAAATTCTTGTCATATTATCTTGATGGAAACAAACCAGTTTAAATTATAATCCAATAAATTGGTTAGACAGAGAGAGAGATATGCTACATTGAGAAATTGTATTACATATTGAAATTTGAAAAATGGAGTTTTTATTATTTCTAAGATCTTTGACAATTCTACTGCAATTTTAGTTTTGGTTGTGAGGAGGAAAAAAATTTTTCAATATATCATTTGTGATAAATTTAATAGCTTGTATCTTTATTGATATTGATGAGTATTGTAGCCGGTGGGGGAAAAATGATTTATGGCCAGGATTATCACTAACTGATGACTAAACCTCAACAATACTGTCTTCGAATATGAATAATCTATATAGTTGTTTATTTGTTTTCATTGGAATTGTTTTTCTTGTGTTTAAAAACATTTCTGGAGACTAAAAATGACTCTTGAAAATCATTAATCAATACCAAATTGTATCTCAATATATTATTGGTTTACAGATAATCAATAGGATAAATACCATGAGAGCCAATTCTATTATTTCTACTGTAAAAAAAACATTGGGATTATTATTGTAATCACTAAAATGAACTTGTTTTCGTGTGTGTGTGTATACATACATACAATCACACACACCCAAGCATTTCAAGGCTGTTCTTCAATCGACCCTAAAAACACTGCAAAATTTCATTATCTAGCTGGGAAGATGCAACAAAAGATCAACCAGGCTGGCATTCTTTTAACTTTCAGCATCTCCCTGAGTTTTCTAAACTTTCTATTGACCAAGGTGTTGCAAGCAACAGAAACAGGTGCATGGTTCAGCAACAGCAGTGAGCATCTGCTACTGCATTTTGATCTGGTGCAGGATGTTAAGATCCTGTGCCACATAAAACCTTATTAGAAAAGCATTATTGAAAAGTAGAACACAGCTCTATGACTGAATCCCATTAAATGTTAAAGTCTTAACTTTAATTTTGCAAATTTTCACGTGTCCACTAGTAAATATAATACAAACATTTGAATGAAACCCATTTAAAAATATTTTCTGGTAAATCATTGCAGGATATTAAGAGTTAAATTAGCGAAAACTAAGGATACTCATTGGGGATATTAACAAGGAAATGGTTTCAGTTTTGAGAATGATAATTCAATTGGAATAGGTCGCTTTGAAATCATCGTAAATGTATTATCTTTCAATATAGTTCTTGATTAACTTTAACTGATAGTCAGCATTTTATTGTTTATAAAGCAGTAAGCTTTTACAATGTGCTTTAGGGTAGGTATAAAACAACTTGTTTGTTGTTGTTGAATGCCAAGTCAGCTCTGATTGAGAATACCTATTATCAAAGATGTTAAAGCTTTGATCGACATGTCTTTTTTTTTATCTAGAACTACATTATCCAATGTGTTATTTGTATAAGATAGCTAGTGGAAACTTGGTTGCTATTTCTTGCTTATCAAGCAATTATGTAAAGGTTTCTTTTTTTGAATTTAATAGTAAATAGTAAAGAACTTGGGAACTTTATATCTTTCAATATATTTTTGTTTTAGAATAAGTACAGTGTGTATCAGCATGTCCATAAGAGGTAACAATAAGGTAACTGACTGTAAGAGCATCAGACTGTAAAACACTACCTGAAAAGAAAGGGAATTATGTTGAAAACTATCAAGGGACCCTGAATGGCTAACTCCTGCTGCATAGCAGGCAAAATGACCTTAAAACATTTGTTATTGTATTATATTTTAATTTTTAGAGTCGATACAGTGGAATAGAATGGAACCTCCATTGGTTTCAATGATAGGTGTGCTGCAATTGTTCTATTGATGAAACAGAAAACTTGTGAAATTAATGTGGAAGTGGATGGACTTTTGAAATACAGGTACAGTCCTTCTGACAGGCTTCGAAATACTTTCCATCAAACCAATTTTACTTACAAGGCTTAGGTCAAGGAATCAAACCTAGTACCTTATAATTTTGAATTGGACTTCTTAACAATTTGACCATGCTGTGTCTGACACATATTACAAATAGGTGACCTATGTGTATTATAAAGTGTAATGAATTTGTAGAATTCTTAGAATGACAGACAAAATACTTTGTGATATTTAGCCCTTTTTGTTCTCACTTCAAATCCTGCCAAGATCAGCTTTATCATTCATACTTTGCAGGTCCATAAAATAAGTACCATTCAAGAACTAGGATTAATATTGACTATATCTATCCCCTAAATGTGGGGTTAATATTGACAATACACATCCCTCAAATGTGAGGATTTATGTTTGTTAGAAATCAAATATCATCAGTATATTTTGATATGTGGTATAGAGATATGTATTGACATGTTCAACCAATTGTCAGCTATCTACTACAATGTTTGCATCCATAAAAATCTTCCCGTTCATAATTTAATACATCTATCTCGAACGAAATTAGTGTTTTATTACCAACAACCCTTTTGATATCAGACTGCCTGAAATTGTCCTTCATTCTAGAATAAAGTGTTCATATTTATCTAAACATCTTCCATCATAATTTATATAAGAAAATTTATAAAGTTATGTTTAACCCTTTAGCATTTAAACTGGCTGAATCCTACTAGAATTCTCTCACCTCTTTCTGTTCAAACCGGCTGTAAGTGGCTGCTCATACTGATGTTATTGTATTGTTCTCAAAATAAATATCAAAATCTCATAGATTCGATATTATGTGAGATAAAGCCTTTACCGCGAAAATACACTAGTATATATATAGAGTAATATAAATGTAATGTAAATGCTAAAGTGTTCAAGCACCTTAATAATGAGAACATTTGATATATTACCAAATCCCTCAAAATTCTTCATTATTTTCAAAATTATTTGAAAATCAGGCAATGTCTTTCATTAGAAATATGGTACCCATGCTAGCGTGGAAGATGGACGTTAAACAAAGATGATGATGATGATGAAGGGTAAGTGACTAAAATGACTCGTCTACAATATAGAAGTATGGTAACAAAAGAGTTAAAGTCGTCATCATCATCGTTTAACATCTATCTTCCATGGGTTTAGACAGGAATTGTCCCACTTGAGGCACGATTGGTCGGGTGACCGTGTCTCGCTCGTATAGAACTATCTGGCAGGTTTTCTACGGCTGGATGCCCTTCCTAACACCAACCACATTTTTAGTGTAGACTGGGAGGTTTTTACCATGTTACCTACACGGCCACATTACACCGTGGACTGTGTGGTTTTTTTTTTTGTTGTGACACCTACACGACCTCATTTATTTAGGACTGGATGTTGTGGTACCAACATAACTTTACAGCGAAAGGGGTGGGGGTAGTGGGATGGGGGTGTATTTTTGGTTAAGAGGTGCCTACTGACTGTAGGTTTCGCTTTGTACTTAAGCAAGGCGGGTCTTCTGTATTACTGCGTAGCGCAAAAGATCTTGGTCCAGTGACATTGTCTTGGAGAGGTGTAAGTGTATAAGGTTGGAATTTATCAAATCGTCCCAGGTTTTTCTGGGTCTGCCTACTCTGTGGCTACCATCTATTTTGATCACCCTGCACTTTTTTATACAGCAGTCATCTTTCATGCGCATCACATGACCATACCAATGTAGTCTTCTCTCTAGTAAACAGCATATGATCCCTCTTATTCCTAATTTCTCACTTAGTTCATTTATGCTTTGCCGTTCATGTATATTACTATTACACATCCAACGGAGCATGCAAGCTTCATTCCTCTCCAGTCTGTCTAGATCCTCTGCACACAATGCCCATGTCTCACTGCCATGTAACATTGCTGTTCGTATGCAGGCATCATACAGTTTGCCTTTCATTTTTAGAGAGAAATCTTTAGCGACCAATAGTGGTATAAGCTCTCTGAACTTTTTCCATCCCATTCTGACTCTAGCTACTGTACTTTCAGAGCATCCTCTACCACTGCTGATTTTGTCACCCAGGTAACGGAAGGTGTCCACTATTTCTATAGAACCATCTGGGCAATGGAAGGAGCTAGTATCCTGTGGGTACTTGCTACTATTTATTGCACCTGAGCACTGGCCACATATAAAATCTATGTTCTTAGTTAGCTTACCTGTGATCCCACTACATCTTTTATGCACCCATACTTTGCATTTGGGACATAAAATGGAATTTCTGCCTACTCCTTTCCTACACATTAAGCATGGCCATTTCCCAGAGGGGACCAGTGCCCTATTTTCCTTCCTACATACTAGAACTTTAGTCTTATACAGGTTAATTTTAAGGCCTTTTGATTCTAGGCCATGCTTCTATGTTTGGAATTTCTTCTCTAGTTCAGCCATTGATTCAGCTATGAGCGTTAGATCTGCGTATAGAAGTTCCCATGGGCAGCCGGTCTTGAACTCCTCTGTTATAGCCTGAAGGGCGATAATAAATAGGAGGGGGCTAAGCACAGAGCCCTGATGAACACCAACTTTTACGCTAAACTCTTCACTATATTCGTTGTTAATTCTAACCTTGTACAGCTCTCACAAGCCATTCATCAAAACCTAGTTTTCTGAGAGCCCACCAGATAATGGGGCGGAGGACTCTGTCAAAGGCTTTTTCCAAGTCAACAAAAGCTAAGTATAGGGGTTTACTTTTAGCTAGGTACTTCCCCTGTAGTTGTCGTACAAGGAAAAGAGTGTCTGTGATACTTTTACCTGACACAAACACAAACTGCATTTCATCTAGCTCAATTCACTCTCTGATTAGTTGTGCTATAACTTTTTCAGTGACCTTCATGACCTGGTCAATTAATTTAATGCCTCTTTAGTTTCCCCTATCTAGGGCATCTCCTTTACCCTTGTAGCAGTTAATGATGATGCTGCCAGTCCTTTGGTATGACCCCATTCTGCATGACTTGGTTTACTATCCGCGTGACCATAGTGTTTCCCACCATTCCAGATACTTTCAGTATTTCAGCAACTATCTCCGAAGGCCCAGCTGCCTTGCCTGTCTGCATATCTTTGATTGCCTTACTTATTATACTACCTTCAACTTGCACTGCTGGTCCCTCTATTGGATCGATGTGAGGCAGACTCTTTGTCCCATTTATTCTCCTCATTTAGTAGCCTCTCGTAGTGACACTTCAAGCTACCTTCTTATCAGCGTCAGTGATGGCAAGTACACCATTGCCTAGCAATCCTGAACACCTCACGTTGTTGGTCTTCGCGTTGTAGAACATGCTTGAACTTTCTTTCCTCTGCTTCCCTTGCGAAGTACACTTGTCTCCTAGCTTCCCTCCTGGCCACTTGATAGTCTTTTCTACTTCCCCCATCCCTCCATACTTTCAAAGCCTGCTTTTTGGCCTTGATTGACTCCTCCACCTTACTGTTCCACCACTAAGTTACTCTCCTCCTGCCTATAGGTCTGCTCCAGCCACAGATTTCATCTGTCGCCTTCAGCAAGTTAGCTTTCAGGAATTCCCACCCTTTCTCTATATTGTACGACTCTAATTGCTCTTCCTTACTGTCAAAAGCATCAAGTAATATGCTTTTAAATTTATTACTAGCTGTGGGGTCCTTTAACTTCCATATTCTTCTCCTTAGGGTAGTCCTCCTCTGTTGTCGAGTACATCTCGTCCTGACTATGAGGCTATGTTGGGAGGTGCATTCTTTCATGGGGGAGGGATTTAGTGTTTACAACAGACACTCTGTCACGTCTTCTGGTAAGGATATAATCTATCTGACTGGCGTGTTCCCTTTAAGTTTGTGTTACAGATAGTTAGGTTATTTGCGTCAAAAGTATTTATATTTATCAACAGCCTTTCATAAGAACCTTTGTTTCAAACCAGCTTAATAATGATTACTATATCCCTGCAATTTCTTGAATATTTTCAAAATTATTTGTAAACCATGGGCAATGTATTTCATTAAAAATATTGTAATGAAAGGGTTAAATCAAAATAATTAAACTCAAAATTTCATGATATTTTGTTTGTTTGTTTTTTCTTTCTTTGTCACACACCATCTCTTCTTTTCAAATCTCTTGATACTTTCTGTTCTCTAGACATTATATAGAAGCAAAGTTTATAAAAGTTAAATAACATTATTTTTAAACTAATGCAAAATAGTTAAATTGCATATTTTATTTCAAAGTAGTTTGTAAGCTTGAGATTTACTGATGAAAGAACTTTGCTTCTAAAATGACATAAGCAATCAACAAAAATGAACGATTATTTCTTTAAAGCAAAAAAATAAAGTTGTTTATGCATTATGAGTTTCATTTTCTGTAAATGTATAAGGAAAAAAAAAAACTAACTAAAACTTAATCAGGATTGAGCATATATATTAGTCAACATGGTTTTTTTTTTTTTCTGCTGTGTTCAAAAATACAATTTTTCATTATTTACTTTCTGGTATTGAATTGTATATTGGAAATATATCTGTCACAGAATCTTTACAATCTGAATAACTCATTTTAGTTTACTGTATCCTTGTAGGTTTTATTATTTGGGTATCTTGTAGAAAAAACTGATAAATTTAGATATTCTTCCAATCTCTCATCACTATAGAAACAGAGTGATTGGTTTCTATAGTTGGATGCTCTTCCTAACATCAACTATTTCACAGCATGTACCAGAGGGATTTTACTGTGCCACCAGCCCTACCACTTAACAGAATAGGTTGAGTGCCTTTTATCATGGCACCAGCACTACCACTACCACTTTACAGGGTTAGCTGAGTGCATTTTATCGTGGCACTAGTAATATCATGTGCAAAATGGACCCAATGTGGCACCAGCATTGCCACTTTACAGAATGAACTGATTGCATATATCTGTATATATAACTATATATATAACTGCAAAATATATCTGAATGATTCATTTCAGTTTACTGTATCATTGTAGGTCTTATTTAGGTATTCTGTAAAAAATACAAAAAGAACTGATAAATTTAGATATTTTCTTTAATCTCTTATCACCATAGAAACAGAATGGGTCATTTGGGAATTTAAATTGTTTTCTACATCTGAAGAGAATCTTTACCAGATTTCAGGTAACTGATGTAGTTTCTGTTACCAGAAATTCACTGTATCTTCATCAGCTGCTGTCCTTTCCTACCTTCTTCAGTTACTTATCATGTACTCAGTAATTTGAAACCATGGAGTCAAGGGGGAGGGTCTTAAATTGTTCTCATTCTATTGTCCATGCCCAGAGTATCAAGGCATCACTCTCTATGTATTTATTTTATTTTAAGCAGAATGACCATTAACAGCACTTTATACTTTAAATAAATGTAAACACTTTAAAATAAACAAGTTTGTGTCATAGAACCAGTGGCAGTTTCAGCCGGTTTACTTTCAAAAGTGTTAAAAATGTATTTCAGGAGATATAGATTGTTTACCTTATGACTAATGTAGTTTCTATCTTTGGATTACCAAGCTATCATCAGTCTCTAACTTTAGAACTTATTTAATTGGATAATCACATTTGTCCACCAATCTTTAAATAATGGTCCGAGTTGTCAGTGTTTCAGTATAATGCTTAACGCTATGTGGCACATGTTTTCTAGCTTCTTTTTTTGCTCACTCACTCACCCTTTCCCTCACCCTCACTCACTCATTCACCCATTCACTCCCTCCCTCTCTCTCTCACTCATTCACTCCCTCTCTCTCTCAACATGTTTCAAACAGTTTAGTCACTGTTCACCATCAGATGATGAGAATTACATCACAAGATATACTTTTTAAACTAAAATAAAATGATAAAATACATCCAGTATATTGGTGCCATGATAATATGTACAAACTAGACTCTAGAAAGTGATAGTGCTGATATCACAATAAAAGGCACCCAGTACACTCAGGAAAATGTTAGTGTTGGTCCCACAATAAAATAAAAGCCCACTTGTGAATATTATTCAAAATATATTTAGTGGATATTAACTCAATTAACTCCTTTGATACCAACCCCACCAAAGCCAGCTCCTCTTCTATGAAACAAAATCTCTCATTTTAAAGAGTTCCTATTTAAATTAAACCTTCCAACATCATTTTATATAAGAACCATATGTTAAGTTACTCTTTTGATAATGAAATAATTAATGATTTTAGTAAATCCTTAAAAATTCTTCATTAACTAATTGAAATAGTGTATTTCATTAGAAATCTGGCCACAAAAGGGTTCTCTCTCTCCCTCTCTCTCCCTCCCCCTCTCTCCTTCTCTTTCTCTCTCTCTCTTGTAAATACTAGTGGATATTTGAAATAAAGTCTATTATGAGTGATTCATCATAATTGTTTTAGCAGTTAATACTATATAGAATATATATTTATTTCATTATAAGGAATACATATAGTCCCTACAATACTTTTCATTGTCAGTTGCATTGCTACTGAATTGGAAACAACTCGTTAACTTTAGTGATGGATTGCCGATTAAATAGGTAGTTTTCAAGAATGTTTACATTTCATGTGTAATCATAGTTTAATACTACTACAGCAGCATGTCAGAGATGTGGAGGGATAGAGCTGGAGCTGTCATGTCTGAACTGATGATGCTGGGGAAAAGTTTTAATAGTTCATTTACTTTGCAATCAATCTTTATCAATTAGTATAATGGCAGTGAAATAATTATTGATTACCGATGTCATTTGAGATAAATTTCACACTTCTCACCACTTAAAATAGGCAACAACGAAGAAGAATATAATTTTTAGTGATCTCTTTTCAATTATTCAGATTTGACTTTTCTTCTTTATATTATATTGTTGCTATTATTATTGTCATTAGTCTTATGTTAATACTTTTTTTGTCTTTATTTTATATTCACCATCATTTTATGGCTGTCTTTTCCTACTTGCATGGGTTGGACAGGCCTTCTCCAGCACAGTCTCCCTCCACCTACTGTTTCCTTCATTGTCTCCTCTATGAGATTATTATTATTATTATTCTAATTACTATTATTATTATCATTATCCTTATTATTGTTATCCTTATTATTGTTATCCTTATTATTATTATTACTATCATGATCATTATTCTATACTCTTTTTTCACTTTTGTAGTAATTCACTAATTGAAAGTGACAGATGGCAAGATAACAGGTTCTTTGGTATACTTGAGAATTGATTTTAGTGTAGCTACTACTACATATTGCTTTCTCGTGGTCTTTTCTGAGTTCAGCTGAAATTGAAAATCACAAACAAATTGTGAATAATGGAATAATAGAAGAATGGTAGCCGACTCTACTTAAGTAGTCTTTTACAAAACCTAAACTTTTCCATACTTTCAAATAGACGTTAATTACAATAGCAATTTTAGATTAAGATATCTACTTACTGAAGAAAATAAAATGATTATATTTTCAACATTTCTCAATTTATTTTATCATACATATTGAACTCTTTATCATATTTATGTAGCATACAACTTGAATATAATATGACCTCCTGTTTCTACTACTCCCCCCCCCCCCCAAAAAAAATGCTATACATTACACCCTTATGTAATATACAGACCTGGAATATAGTAGACCATGTCTATGTACAATTTTTGGTAAACTTGTACTGTGTTATCGAACAGATTCTCAATCTCACCACATATTTCAATACAATATTCAGTTTCTATGATGTTAAAAAATGTAAAAAAATCATTATGTCCTGGGTTTGATAACATCATGTGGCATCTTGGGCAAGTGTTATTAACCATAGTCTTGTGTTGACCCACATCTTGTGAATGAAATTAAGTCGATGGAAACTGTTTGGAAGCCCATCAAATGGTCTGTACCAGTAATTCAAATGGCTGGCCTTGTCACACACTATCATTTGAATCTCCCAGAGAATTACATAATGGGTACATGTGCCTGTGGAAAGCTCAGTCACTTACATGTTAAATTTATGAGTGAGCGCTTTCATTAATTGACTTACTGGAACACTCATTGTTTAAAATGATGTAGGTCCATTCCAACTCATATTAGAATACATACAGTGTTTAATAAAATTAGTTAACTCACAGGAACTGAGATATTCCAATAATGAAAGAATACCCCTTTCACAAATTCAGTATATTTAAGTATTAAATATTATCTTTTACTTCTGCTGTCTCAGGGCATTAAACCTTTTGATACCATAGTCCTAATGAAATATAATGCATATGATTTTGAAAATAATCAGAAATTTGGAAGGATTTAGTAATATAATTAATTATAATTAATCTATTCATCAAGTTGGTGTTTAGAACATAAGAAATGTTCTTAATAAAAAAAATTAGGATAGAAGGTTTTAGAGAAATAAAGACACTTTAAAACAAGTGGCTTTGTATCATAGTACTAGATGAGGTTTCAGGCAGCTTGGTATAAAAATATTGGGAAAAGATTATACCATAGTATCTTGACTGCAGATGAAATTGAACTCACTAATCCAGCTTGTTGTATTGTTAACATTTCCATGACATTATTTAATGGTGGATTGGCAGTATCGGTAGAGGGTCGGACGCCATGCTTTCCAGCATAGAGTTACGTCGCTTTACAGTCTGAGTTCAAATCCCGCCGAGGTTAACTTTGCCTTTCATCCTTATGGGGTCGATAAAATAAAGTACCAGTAATGCACTGGGATAATTGCTGGCCTTGTGCCAAAGTAGAAACAATTATTTAATAAAATACACTCTATTTCTGTACTAAGATAACTTCACATTCTGGAAGATTTTACTTGAAGTTTTTTGTGGCTTTATCTCATAAAAGCAGAGCTGGTTTTGGCCAGGTTAGTACGAAATGTTTAACCCTTTTGATACTTGACTGCCTGAAACCATCCCTGATTCTGGTATACAAGACTGTTCACTTTAAAGTGTTTATATTTATCTAAAAACCTTTGTTATACTCCAAATTTCTGATTATTTTCAAAATGATATGAAAATTGTAGGCAGTGTCTTTTATTAAAGGGTTAGAAACAATTATAGCATTATATCTTGGTTGCAGATGAATTTGAACTCAATAATCCAGCCTGTTGGATTGTTAAAACTCTCTTTACCTCTCTAAATGAAATTACCCTGGCAGTTAAGTCAAGAATGTGAAAAGAACTGAAAGGTTAAATTCGCTGACAACTAATTATACTGATAATAGTTTGGGAAAGAAATAGTGTTTATTCCTCATGTGCAGAGAATAAATAACTTGATCTGTTAATCACATCTTACTGTTTGACATTTGCTGCCTTGGCTCCGATTTATCTGAAATTACTTCCAACATTAAACTGGTTCATCTATATTTTCAATAAGTTGCTGAAGACATGGAAGAGTCAGATATCTCTCGAAATGTCAAATATAATAAAATTATTTCTTGCTGTTGCTCTTTGTTTATAATTTTGTAAGTGTTTATATATACATATATGTACACACTCACTCACACATACATATATGTGTGTGTATATATAATGTATATATTAACTTAAGAGATTGTAACCCCCTACAAGATATTAAATACAATGAAAAACAAAAAAAATCAACAAAAACACTAGAATAACAAACTGATTTTAAAAATTGAATAAATAAATTCATTTTGAATTCTACTGACAATTGAAAGACAATCTCATTGCTCAGATTTCTTATAGTTAAAAACTTTATTTTCATGGAAAAATATCTATTCCGTATTAAATTCTACAACTTATCAAGAATTTTGTTAAATATTTATTTTTTGTTTTTTTTATCATTTTCTGTGACATAGCTATTGCTCTCTTTAACTCTTTTTACTGGCTTCACTCATTAGATCATGGCTATGCTTGGGCATCACCGTCATTTAGTTGATCATATTAGGCCCAATACACTTTTTTAAGTTTTGTGGTTATTTTATTGAACTGCTAGAGAAATAAAAAAAAAAACACATATAAACACACACAAACACACACATATGTACACTAGAATCTGTTGTGCCATTGACACAGCTGAGGGGTTCTCTCTACTATCTTAGACATTGTTTCAACAGCAGGGTGCCTTTCCTGTTACCAGCCACCTTACAGGGTGCATTCCATGGCACCATCACTAGAGAGGTTAGTCAGAGTCCAGCTGAAGCATCCTATCTTCCATATGTATCACATGCCCATGCCAACACAGTCTTCTCTCTTTCCCACTACATCCAATTCCTCTTATGCCAAGTTTTTCTCTCAGTCCACTTTATGCTATATTGTTCATGCACACTAACATTAAATATCCATTGGAGCATACTCCATTTTCTTCCACCCTTTGCATGTCTACGTTTCACTGCCATGTAGCATTGTTGTTTGTATGCAGGCATCATACAGTCTATCCTTCACTCTGAGGAAGAAGCCCTTTGTTGTCAGAGATATCGGCTATCTAAACTTCTTCCAGCCTCTACTGATACTGGCTATTACACTTCCAGTGCATCCTCCTCAACTCCTAAGCTACAGAAGTTGTTGACAGTTTCTAAGGAGCCTCCCATGCAGCTGAAGGAATCTTTCACATTTGCTCTTAGTGTTTATTTCTCTTGTGCATCTACCACATACAAACTCTATCTTTTCTGTTAGCCTGCCTTCAATTCCACTATACCTCATGTGTGCCCATAGATTACATTGTGTGTACCTGATAGATTTTCAGCTCACCCCTTTCTATCATATTAAACAAAGTCCCTTTCCTGATGGTACTGGCCTCCTTGTCCTCTTTCCTACTTGTTAAGATTTTCAGCTTTGCTAGGTTTACTTTTCGGCCTTTCAACTCTAGGTTCTTTCATGCATGAAATTGTGTCGTCTCCCCCCCCCCCCCCCCCTTCATGGATTCAGCTATAAGGATTAGGTCATCAGCATATAGGAATTCCCAAGGAGTGCTAGTTTTGAATTCCTCAGTTATAATCTGAAAGACAGTGATAAACAGAAGTGGGAGCCCTGGTGGACCCCCTAATTCTCACTTTGCTGGGTACACCTTTATACATGGCCTGCACTGCCCTCATGAGCCATTCATCTACAGCTAGCTTCCTAAGTGACCTCTAAATTACAGAGTGTGGGACCCTGTCAGAGGATTTCTCCATATCTACTAAAGCCAAACACTGGCTTACTCTAAGCTAAGTACCTCTCCTGTAGTCTCACCAGAAAGAGGGCATTGGTCCCTACCTGGCATAAATACAAACTGCATCTCATCTAACTTGATTCTGTCCCTAAATAGTTGTGATAACCCTTTCAGCAACATTTATGACCTGGTCCATCAACTTGGGACCTATGTAGTTACTTTTCTTTAGTGCATCTCCTTTGCCTGTGTACCATTTTATGATGATACTGATGCACAGCCATTGGGTTTGACCGTTTCCTGTACTTTTTGGTTAACTATGCATCTAACTATCTCATATCCTACTATACCAGATGCTTTTAACATTTCAGCAACTATACCAGATGGCCCAACTGCCTTCCTTACCCTCATTTTTTTTATTTATCAAATTGCTGTCAACTTTTATAGCTAGTCCCTCTACTTCATTCATTAAGGTGGTCTGTAAGAGGACCTCATAGTAGTCCTTTTGCTTGTTTAAAAATTCAGCTTGTGAGGTATATATAGAGGGTATCGGGACCAAGTTGTGTCTAAGTGTGTGTGATTGTATGTATATATTGATTGTATGTATATACGAATATTTGTGTGTATATATATATATATATATTTGATGTATATTTTTGTACATCTGTATATGAATGATGGTTCTGCTGCAGTTCATCTGGGCAGCTTTTAAGGAAAATAAGAAACGTCTAACCTCTTTGTATCAAACATAAAATCTATAAGTCATATGCCCTACCTATTGTCCATTATGATCTTGAATGTATGAACTGGACCTCATCCATGAATGATAAAGTTGAAACCTTTCAAAACTATAGAATGAGTTTCATGACAAACCACAAACTTCTTGACCATATAAAAGTTGTGGATCTACTAGAAGCTGCTAAACTAGTTTCTATAGTGTACATCATAAAAAGCAAAGTCCTGAAGCTCTTTGGTCACATAAAATGTTCACAAACAGGATTTCTAAAACATGTATGGAGGATATTATTCAGGGTTAAAGAAGTAGGGGTAGGCCACCACAGCACTGGCAAGGCAAAGGCTATAAATGGTCTAGTATGGCTTTATATTAAGTTTATATGTGCTATATGAAGCTACACAAAATAGGAATCTTTGAAAGAACTAAGTTATGTTAGTGCACAATCTCCTGCAGTAAGAGACAGCAAATGAAAAGAAAAAAAATTATGTATGTATATATATATATATTATGTGTGTGTGTATATGTATGTATATTTATCATTTATATCGGATGATTTAGCTATTAAGTAGATCTAATCATTTCGATTAGCAGATCGTGATGTAATAAGGAAAAAGCACTCAATGTCTGTTGTAGTGATCATGTCACAGCAAAGTTTCGAAAAAGACCAGCTTGGAATTTTAATCAGTTACAATCAGCTTTACTTTAGGATTGATTTGTATATGTGTATATGTATGTATATATCTATGTGTATATGTAAATATGTGTATATATAAATATGTGTATATATCTATATATGTGGGTGTGTATTTGTGTCAGTTTTTGTCTATGTTCTGTAACCTAGTAGTCTGACAAAAATGAGCTGAAGAAAATAAATACCAGACTAAAAAATATAAGTACTAGGCTCAATATGGTCAGCTAAACCAATGCATTGCTTCATCTTGGCCACAGTCCAATTATTGAAACCATATATATATATATCACTTCAAAAGAATTTTTACAAATTTCTAGTTTCAGTGGTTAATAATTATCTGTGAATTGGCAGAATCTAACTGAGTGTGTACATTGTATTTCATCTCCAGTGAAATCACTTAACTCTACTTGACCTAGAGTCAAATGGTTAAGTACTAGTCAAGTACTTGGGTCAGTTTCTTTCTCTCAACTGGTCTAATGGAATCCCCACTCCTCTCTCTGAATAAGTTGCATATTTATATATATTTTATTCCACCTATCTATAGGTACTAGAACAAGGGTCTCAAACACACAGCCCACAAACTCCTTTTGTATGGCATGCAACAGTACAGTTTTCATTACTAATTAAGGAAAATTTTAAACCCTACTTTTTGTATTTAATTCACATAATACACACACTATCGTATGTGTAATTATTTTGTGTAATTATTTTGAATAGCAACCTATCAACTTTATTGTAGATTAGCTTTACAACTGGTAGAAATCACGCCCCCCCCCCCCCCCCCCCCACCTCATTTTAGTTTTGGACTGCTCTGCCTCTTCCCCTTAGATGTAATGGCCGTTTTGATTTTGAGGCCCCTGTACTAAAACATCTTAGTGCAAATTTTCTCTGGTATGTTCCATAGTCTACTGCACATCAATCCATGCTTTGGGGGTTTCAGTAACATACATATTTTTCTATGAGAAGAGGTTGGTAATGCCTCACTGCTCAACCTTTTTACATCTTGGGACAGAAGGACTTTATTAGTGGCCTCCTTAGATCCTTCTTTCTCGTGGTACAATATAGCCACTACCTTAGCAGAAGTTGTTAGCTCCTCACTTCTCAACCTTCTATACATTTTGACAAAGGGTACACTGTGAATGGTCTCCCTAGACCCTTCTTACAGTACAATGTAGCAACTAACTTGGGTGTCAGCAATCACAACACAGAAGAGCAGAATATAACCAAATATCAGGCATTAGCTAACTGATTATTTTTTGTCGTGGTTGCCATTGAGACCTCCAGTGTCCTCAGTCCCCACTTTCAAATTAGGAAAAGGGCATTACACTTGAGGATGTAGCTCTGTGAGGTAAAATGGTCACTGCTACAGATATCACAAGCTGTTCTCTGCAGTAAGATGCAGCTGAGATATAACGTCCAGCTGAAAATATAGACCCCCCCCCCCTCCCTTTTATTTTTCTGTCTTACTGTTACTTATGCTATTCTTTTACTGGTTTCAGCTGTTATGCTGTTGCATGGCCTTACTGGGACTTATTTGGATTTATTGATAGTAGTACTTGATTTTTCAAGTTATTTTATCGATCTCTATTTTGCTGAATTGCTGAGTCACGGGACAGTAAACATAAACACCTATGCATACACATGCACAAGCTTTCACAGTTTCTATTTACCAAATTTCACTGACAAGGTTTTGGTTAGATTGAGGTTTTAGTACAAGACATGCAGTAGGAGTGAATGCAAAACCTTATAGTTGCAAAGCAAACTCCGTAACCACACATCTATGCCCGCTTCTTCTACAGTTGTTTATAATATATATTATCATGTAATCAATTTTTAATTCTAGAGAAAGGGAGAGTGAGAAGAACTGACCACGGCACTTGGCTAGTACTTATCCCATTGACCCCAAGCACTAGACATATATCCTGTCTGGAAGGAAATTCATATTTAATCCACTCAGAGCTACTCTATAGAAATACATGTCTGCCAAGTTCACGTATACAATTCTTTAAAGTAATTTTGTCAGCATTATGGCTCAAGATTAAATATTTTCAATGAAAACTATTATTTTTAATTTAGGTATAATTGTTTGGCTTCATCTGAAACTATATATTGAAACTGAAACAATTATATTGTAGAAGAGTCATTTTAATCACTTTACTTTTCAAATGCCATACTTTTAATATGAGACACTTTCTATGATTTTCAAATAATTTAGTAATAATCAGAAATTTGGAATATAAATTTTTCATTAAGGTGTTTGGAACATAATTTAGCTAAAGTTCTTACATAAAATTATGAAGGTAGGATTTTAGATAAATATAAACACTTTAAAATAAACAGTTTTGTATTTTATAACCAGGGGAGGTTTCAAACGGTTTGGTCCCCAAAAGGTTAAGTACACACAAAAACTTCACATTTTGTTTATTTCTTAATCATCATCGTTGTCATTATCATCATTGTCATTATCATCATCGTTGTCATTATCATCATCACCACCACTACTATCACCACCATTATCATCACTATCATTGTCACCAGTTCACTGCAGTAACAGACAACCACAGTCTTTCTTCACTTATTGTAGATTTCATAAGCAGTAGTGGTTTTGTGGTTGAGAAATTGATTAGCCCTAGCCATTTGTGGGATTTGAACTCAGGATGTGAAGTACAGAAACAAATACAACAAAGCATCTCTTCCAATACCCTAACAGTTTCTCCAATTCACTGTCCTTGACTTGGTACATTATTTACCGACCTTGAATTGATGAAACGCATAGTTTACTGGCCTTGGTGGGATTTGAACTCAGGAGACAGAGAGCTGAAACAAATACCGCGAAGCATTTAATCTAATGCTCTAAGAACTACTAATTCAGTCTTAATAATACTGTGTATTATGAAGGATCGAAAAGTTTTATCACTCTTCTGTGATCTAATCACTGACACAATACCACAGAATCTCTGAGATGACAGTGGAAGTGTGTCACCTCATTACATGGATTGGACAATTCTTCTCTAGCACAACCTCCCGAAACCTGTCACATTCTTTTGTCATCTTCTCTGCGAAGTTCAGCATCTTAAGATCAGCTCTCACTACTTCTGTCCAGGTTGATTATGGTTGTCCTCTTCTGCTGCTACTTTTCACTGGGATCTTTTTGGCATTTCTTCATCCAACAATCAACATCTATACACATCATGGGTTCACACCAGTGCAATACAGTAAATGCAAAATGAATATAACATTTTTTGTGTTTTAAAATGGCGAAACTAACTCTTCTACGATGTAATTATTATAATTAATGATAATTATAATGTTAGTTCATTGAATATCTTGTGTGAAAACTTGTCCTATCTAACCTTGTAACTCATCGATATTCTTTTTTAATATTCCTACATTTCCATAAAAACATCAATACTCTCACCATCACTACTATTACTACCTCTTTTATTACTACAAATATATCTATTATATCATTTCTATATTAACATATGTCTGCCAACAAACAATAGATTATGTATCCACAAAATGTTTAATTTAACCCTCAAGATCATGTAATAATTTAGTAAAGAATATCTAAATACAGGTTTCTTAATTCAAATGTTTATAGTATCTTGCAGTAATTGTACTGTTTTATACTTTTCAAGAATGTCTTTGTAATGTGGTTTCATGTAGTTTGTTAATTCAAATGTTCTTGGTATATTTACCAGTGAACAGATCATTTTGAAAATTTGCAATATTAGAATAACAATTTTAATTTTTAATGTGATGCAGTCATAGTACCATTTTGAACTTTACATGAATGTCTTGTTAATGCAGTTTCATACAGTCAAGGATGTTAAGAGTTAACCTACAAGTCTGTCCAAAACAATGAATAGTGCATCCATAAAATTGTTTACCTTTTTTTTGTTTCATCATCACATTACTTTGTTTTATGCTGTCCATATTTTAACATCTTTATATATTCTGTTGCGGAATTCTTCTAAGCTTTAGAATGTGAAAACAAAAGGTTAGATAACAGCAGAGCTAATTGGATCAAAATCTGAAGCAGCAGTGCATGCCAGAGATAATTTCACAGCAATTAAATTTTATCAGAATATCTTCTGTTCTCTTACAGAAAATAGAAATCTTTTTCTTTCTTCTACATGATTTCATTTCATTTTTCAAAAGAACTTTTTATTTAGCATAATGTCATTATTTCTTTTATAATTTTATCGAAAAGTTGCATCTTAACAAAAGAAAACTTAAAAAAAGGGAGGTGGCGGAAATGCACCTCTTAGGCATATTCTCAAAATAGAAAACCACTAATGAAAATGTTTCAAATCTTTTATATCATTTTATATCAAGTGAGACAAGTTCGTGTTTTACAAAAAATTCCTTATATTAGCAATCATAGGCATCCAATGTTCCAATAGATTTCAAAGTTAGATGGCGGCAAATTCACTTTCAGTCAATCAACGTTGTTAGGGAAAAAAGTTAATGTGTTGATGTGGGAGTGCATAACTATGCATGTGTGTGTGTGTGGGGGGGGGGGGGTATAGGGAGTGCATGTCTATGCACCTGTGGAGGGAGTATTATATGTGTATTATCATCATTTTATGTACATTTTATCATGGCACTAATATTGAGATTGTCAGGTCATTGACTTGGCTGAGGTGTACTCTTTACTTTATTCTATTACTTGTTGAAGATATAAATGTGTGTGTGTGTGTGAAACTGGATATCGGATTAATTATCTTGATAATTGTTTCAGCTTGCTGTACTCTGAGTTCAACTTTACATTGCATTCTTTCAGGATCAATAAATATAGTACCAGTGTACCAATCTTGGGGTGATGGATTGGCAGAATTGTTAGTCAGATGGGGATGCTTTGTGGTGTCTGTGGTGCAGTTTGAGATCAAATACCAGGCGTTATAACCTGTTGATAATTCAAGCAATAGAAACATTGTTTCTTTAGTCTGGTCTGATCATCAGCTCCATTCCTTTTTCCATATGTGAAATTCTTAAGAGTTTGGAAGAACTTCCTATCCCTATAAACAACCAATTGATGATTGTGTCTGCACCTAAAAGATTAGTGATTTGCTATTTTGATGAAAGTTCCTCCTATGTTACTACTTTGACCTCTCCTCATTAAAACAAAGCAGTATTCTATATCTGTGATCTGTACTCAGGAAAATCTCACACAAGTTAGATGCGATAATCTTATTGGTGGTGGTGTGGCAGTGGAGCCCTCAAGCCCAAAATTGGAACAGAATGGAAAATGTAGAACTCTCTTGTGTGTATTCCAACTCTGTAAAGTATTAAAATGATAAAATTCACCCTGTACACAGTGCGAAGTGGTTAGTGTTAGGAAAGACATTCAACTATAGAAAACACACCAAATTGAAATGTATGAGCAAATAGTAGTCTTTTAACCAGTTTGGTCTCAAGATGTGACATGTCCAGGCCATGCTAGCATGGAAAACAGGCATGAAACAGTGGTGGTCAAATATATGTGTGTGTGTGTGTGGCAGGGGATAATTCAAGATTGCTGAAATAGTTATCAAATGGCCTAATACGAACGTGAATGGTAAAGCATTTATTCTATACAAAGAAATAAAATATGGGTTGGTGTCTATTGGAAAGAGCTTCTGTTCATAGAACTGCCTCAGAAAGTCTCATTCAACCCATGCCAACATGGAAAAGCAGATGTAAAAAAACAATGATGATGGTGATAATGGCAATGATGATGATGATAACAAGGAGGGTGATAAAATTTAATCTGATTCCCAACTTGTATAATAAACTAAATGCTACCTGACCTATTACATTTTACATTAAAACAAAACAAACAAGAAATGAGGCACGTAGTTTTAACTCTAGAAGTAAATATTTTCCTTAACATCATAACATAAATCCAAATGTCAAGTAAGATGGATATATCTGATCATGTATTACAAGTTTAAAGAGTATTATATCTATCTAAAACTTTCCATCCAAATTCTTTATTATTTTCCAAATTAATTGAAAATCATAGGTAGTTTCTTTCATTAGAAATATAGTAATGAAAGGGTTAAAAGAAAACATCAAATAAAAATAAAATGGCATGTATTTCTAAATCTGGAATAAAATATTTTCCTCACATCACAAAATAAATCCAAATGTCAAGTTAAAAGAATATATCTGATCGTGTGTTTGCAAGTTTAAAGATGTATAGATGAGATTATAAATAAAATAATACAAAAAAAACAACTTTAAGCAGATCACCAGCAATGACCCACTAACTTGATCTATGACAAAGTGACGTACAAAGATAACAGATAATAATGCCTCTGAGAAGACTTAACAGATTTGATTAAATTCTTCTTAGAAGATTTAGCAGGAATTTTCTCTTGCTAGCAGACTGTTATAATGTTATTCTGCATACACTACATTCAAACACTCTATCTGCTACATCTATTAATAAACAAGTTTTCTTAACACTTAGTTATAAAGTGTTTATATTCATCTAAAAACCATTTTATATAAGAACTATTATGTTCCAAATACCATCTTGATGAGATAGATATTTTTTCTAAATCTCTCCACATTCTTGATTATTTTCAAAATTATTAGAAAACCATAGGCAATCTTTCATTACAAAATGCAATGAAAGGGTTAAGAGAAGATTTAGCAGGAATATAATGTTGTACCAATGAATATACAAATGCACTTAAATGTTAAACAATTGAAATTCTGCTATTGAATGCAAAATATTTAAGTAGCCTTATATAGATATGCAGTGTTAAATTAACAGATCAGTGTCTACTGCAATAATTATAATTTTCGTTTGTTATTCAAGGTCTATTTGTTTAAAATATCTTCTCAGATTTAGTGGTATCAAGGCCAAAACTGAAATTATTATTATTTTTATGTTTATTATTATTACAGCCAAGGTTAGCTTTGCCTTTCATCCTTACAGCTTGATAAAATAAAGTACCAGTAATGAACTGAGGTCAGTTTAATCGATTTACTCCTCCTTCCAAATAATTGGCCTTGTGCTTAAATCAGAAACCATTATCAATATGGAGGTGGATTGGCAGTCAAAATGCTTAATAGTATTTCTTTTGATTCTTTACAGTGAGTTCAAATCCTGTCATGGTCAACTTGGCCTTTCATCCTTCCTGGTTCGATAAAATAAAGTACCAGTAAAGTACTGTGGTCAATATAATCGGCTCTCTCCTCTCTCAAATTGCTGGTCTTGTGCCAATGGTAGAATTATCATTATTAGGGTACTTGATTGGTAAAGTCTTGAGGGCGTCAGAACAGTATTTGTCCCAGCTCTTTATTTACTGAGTTCAAATCCCACCAAGGTTAGTTTTTCCTTTTATCTTTCGTGGTTCTATAAAAGGAAATTCATCATATACTGGCGTTAATATAATCAACTGTTCTCTTCTCCCAGATTGCTGGCCTTGTACCAAATGTTAGAAATAATAATTATTATCTCTATCAGAAATTATTACTTACTAAAAGGAATCTACAACACAATTTCAATTTTCTAAGTTTCATTTTCTCATTCTACTTATGATCGCTACAGTTATTAACTTGCTAGCCACTCTGTTCTATTTTAACTATAATTATTTCCCAATTATTACTATTTATGTTTTAACATTATCAAACACCAGACTTAACATGTTAGATAATGTCAATATTGATTTTCAGAAATCCTGAACAGTTATTTAGTCAAGCAATTAGCACTAATTAACCTTGAAGTTAAATTACATAAAACATAGTTTTAGTTCAAATTTTCATTATCTACTTTCTTAGATTATTTCATTGCAACCACTGTTCTTCTACAATTCCAATAGGGTAGAAGGGCAATTTTAGGTCATATTGAGAAGTTTTACACACTTAATCTCATTTCTATTCCATTGACCACACAAATTGTCACAATGAATAACATAAAGGTCTTTTACTGTAGGGAAGAATCATTTTAGTCATTTAAAAACACAGTTACTAAATTTCAAGTCAGTTGCAGTGAAATGAAAATTTTGACAGTGCAATGAAAATGTTGACACCAGGAAGTAAATGATATATAGAGAGTTTTGGGGTGTTTTTTTAAATTGCTAAAATGACTCATCCACATTGTAATTATTTTAATTTCAACACATGGGCTCAGATCAAGTCACTTGTTAGACGCGTACAACACTGAACTTTATAATATCAACATTTTTTTCTAAATTAATTTTTCCATAAACCAAAATTAACCTTTTCTCTTAATAAATATATAAAAAGTTTATTTCATGAAAAAATCTCAATAGAAGTTTGACAGATTGAGTTATAAGTAGAGGACTATGCTACATTACTTTTCGGGAATGCTAAGTTTAACATTTCAGGTTCTTTGTTAAAAACATAATATTCACACATTATTGAGTATCCTTCCTCTCTATATATATATAAACATTTCTCTATTTCACTTGTTATTTTCACTATATAACAATCTTGAGAGTGGAGAATAAATATAGTGAAAGATGTGTATTTCAAAAGACTAGAATCGATGGGAAAATCATTTGAATAATGAATCCTTGGTATTGAAATTATTAAGAATCACTACTGTAGCCCTTTGATATCTTAGTAAGTGCACTGCTAACCCTTTTGTTACCATATTTCTAATGAAAGACACTGCCTATGATTTTCAAATAACTTGTTAAATAATCAAGTATTTGAAGGGATTTAGTAAAATAATTAACTTTCTTGTTATTAAACTCATGTTTAGATAAAAATTTGATATTTTAAAATAAACAGTTTTGTTTCAGGTAGTTTGGTATCAAAAATGTTAATGATTCTAAAGAAATTCTACCACTTAAAGTCTTGGAGAATTTTAACATTGATATAACTGTGTAAAACATTAATTTGGAGATTTAGTATTTCTCTAAAAACATCTTACTGGGGATTCCAAGAGTTTTGTTTCATAGAGAAAAGAAATGCTTTTAAAGGTTTCTAAAAGTGGCCAGAAATAAATCAATGAAGAAAACTTTGTTCCACATCACTTCTACTTAGAGAGACACTAGGAACACTAGAATCTAATGTAAGTTTGTGTTTTATGTTTTTACTGACGAACAGCAGACAACAAGAAACATTTACAATTGAGACATGTAGGGTCATGGGGAGTAAATTTAGTAATTCTTATGTTAGACTTTACACATCAGTCCTTCTTCCCCGCTCCCTCTTTTTACCAATTATATGCAATGAAGTGAAAAGATGGAAACAAGAAGACTAAATCAAATCAAAGAAGATAGAAAGAAATCAGGCAAAAGACATTTTATTGGTTACAACATAGAGAAGTGAATTGAGACTTTCTTCTCCTTGTTACCCCCACTGCCCTCACTATTTGCCCCTCCCTCACCCTCTGAACAAGGCTAAGTAAAGTAAAAATCCTTATGCTAAGTAAAGTAATACAACTTGTGAGTTCATGGATGACTGAGTTTAGTTGTGAAAATAGAGCAGAGGGAGTATATATAAAGTCATGAAAATATAAACATTTGTTTGATGACAGCAACTACAAATATACATACAATAAATAATAATAACAACAATAATAATAATGATAAAAAGGAAAATTTGAGGCTTCAGAATTCTTATTTTTATTAGTGCACTTGTGGAAGAGTAGAACTGTCTTAGTGCCTGAAACTACAAAGAGACCCAGTAGAAAGGTGGCAAGCGGGAAATTTTGTATCCATCATCTCCATGTATTCAATGTCCTTTGTTAGTCCCATGTGATAATTTTGGATTTTGTGTGTGTGTGTTTGAAACAAGTGGGGCAGCAAGGTTTATGGCCTGGTTGTTAAGGTGGTGGATTCACAACCATAAGGTTATCGGTTTGATTCCTGGACTGGGCAGTACGTTTTTGAGTTCTTGAGTAACTCATTTGATTTCACATTGCTTTTCATAATAGGAATAAGGTCCCTATCATTAAAACACCAAAAAAATTCTCATATGGGATTACACCTTACATTACTAAAACTTCATAGGTGTGAACTAAAAATGTCATTTTTCATTATCAAACAGCTATGGCCTGTGTAAACTATGGTTTGTAAGTTCAAGTTAAACTTGAGCGTTTTTGTTGAGATTCTAAGGGCACCTAAACAGTCCATGTCTTAGTCCATCTACTTGTTGACAGGAATAAGTATCAGGGTTTTCTAGCAAATAGCTCATTTATTTACTCACTGACATCACTCACAAGAAAATAGGTTTCACTCCATACAGCATTCAAGTATTTTAAGGCCATCTTCTCTTATAAAGTGTGGGCCCTATGACAAGCTCCTCTATTGCTTGCATTTCCCCTCACCATCCCCCTAGCTTTCATTGGAATTCTACATCCTTTGTACTTATTATGGATGCAGGCATGGCTGAATGGTTAAGAAGTGTGCTTTCTAACCATGAGGTTCTGGGTTCGATCCCACTATGCAGCATTATAAGCAAATGATTTTATCATAGCCCCAGATTGACCCAAGCCTTGTGAGTGAAAATTGGTAGGCAGAAACTGTATGGAAGCCTGTTGGATGGATTGTACCTGTATAATTCAAAGGGCCAGCCTTGTCACACACTTTGTCATGCTGAATCTCCCTGAGAATTACATTATGGATATACATCTGTGGAATGCTCATCCACTTACACATTAATTCATGAGCAGGCTGCACCATTGATCAGAAAATTGGAACACTCATTGTCAAAATTGACAGCGGATCCACCAACATCAGCTATTTCTACAATAAATTAATCAATGTAGTTCAAAGCTCAGAATGAAGATAATTTATCAAGAAAATCACAGGTAATTTATCAAGTAAATCAAATAATTTATAGAGAAATTCAAAACCGAGACAAGTTTTAAATGCTCTTCTCAGTAAAATTCATTAAAGATAATCATTTAACACTGCCAATTATGCACATTTAATTAAAAATATAATGAGCAAAGGGAAATAACTTAAATGAAATAAATTTGGATAATTACGTTAAAGTGATGTACTTAATACTCTACTCGCAAAAAATATTAATTAAAATTTCTTTTCTTTGTTGGATGAAAGAAAAAAAATTAGCAGCAATTATTTGTGAAAAGGGAAGATATTTCAAGAAATTAAGAATTAATTTCTCTAACTCGATTTACATGTTTAGGAATATGAAAAATCTTATCTTTGTTTGGGAGTAAGAGATTACAACAGAGTGGGATCCCTACAACTCCAACATGAGTTACAGTTCCAGGCATATGGATAGACAGACAAGATAACTATGGGCATGTTTTGGTCTATTAGCTCTCATCAGCATAGATTAGTTTAACCAAGCCTACTGATCAGCTGACACAAACTTATTTCATACAGTAACAAGTTACACACACAAAAAGGTTAGACTATACTATGTTGATGAAGTTTAATAGGCTAAAAAATGACTACATTCATCCACGGTGAACAATTAATTTCTAATTTCTTAAAATTATTTCCTCCTCCTTGAAGAATTATTTACAATTGCCACTAGGTTTGTTTGTTTTCTTCAACCAAGTGGGTAAACTTCAATTAATTTAAAATGTTCTGCCTACAGCATTCAGCTTAATTATGCATATCTAATAGTTTTAATGATTATTTAATTTTAATGGATTTAAAAAAATATATATATTAAAATACTGAAAATGAAAATGTTGCTTGTTGGAATGGAAAAGATATTTAGAAATGTTTTCTTTATGTCAAATATAATAAACAATACCGAAATATTTAGAACTAATGACAACGAAAATTATTCTAAAGTGTGTGTATGGGTAAGAAGAGAGAGTAGCATGTTGTGTGTGTGTGAGAGAGTTAGTGAGTGTACATGTATAAATACATAGTGGGTCTGAAATACTGCCACTGAATCAATTCCTCATGTATGTTATATATGCTAGATTAAATCTTTCCTACTAAGTCCCCTCCCCCCCTTCACATATCTCTGTCTTCATCAAATGTTAAGTTTTTATCCATTTCCATCTATGATTTACCAAAGCTAAGACAATTTATATAGGCCTCAAATACAAATTGCTTCCTCAGCTTTTTTCAGCTTGTCTCAGCTCAGAATGTATGATTTGCAAAGAAATAACATACATTATAACACATACACATAGGTACTGAAATGAGTTAGTATACAATTATATATATGTAAATGTGTGTTTCATTCAAAATAAAAATAAAAAAATCTATTATTTTCCCTCTGTTGTACCATCTGGTCATACTTTCAATAATGTGATAAGATCCTGTGATATCTTCACTGTTTTCAACACCAAACTCAACCAGTGTAGCAGCAGCCGTAACACTAACGCTAGTTTTTGTAAAGTTAAATACTTGCATTGTGCTGATGCTAAACTTCGAATCTTTTTTTAATTGCTAACTAGAACTTATTTTCTTCTTCAATGGAATTTAAAAAAAAAAAAAAAAAAAAAAGAAACACTTTGTTCTTTCATAGCTCCATACTCCAGCTCTCACCACCAAACTATCACTGATTGATGATGGCTTTTGATGATCATGCAACATCTATGTTATCCAGCTGCTGATGCTACAGTTACTCTGGGAGTAAATCCAAGATACCTATCAGTAGAATTTCCAATGGAATACAAAGGAAAGCTAAATTGTTTTAGTTTTGTTTAGGAAATGGTATTATTCTGTGTTAACTCTTTTGTTACCATATTTTTTATTGAAAGACACTCTTTTACTCTCTAGACTGCAGTCTTGCTGGGGCAATGCCTTAAAAGGATTTAGTCAATTAATCACAGTACTTATTTTATTGATCTCTTTTTTTGCCAAACTTTTAAGTTATGGGACATAAACACAGACACAAATGTAAACACTCTCGCACACGCGCACACACACACACACAGATTACTGCAGTTTCCATCTACCATATTCCACTCGCACAAAACATTGATAAACTTGAGACTTAAGTAGAAGACACTTGCATAAGGTGATGATGATAATGATCTTTGAAGCAGTCTCTATTGAGGGCATATTCATAAAGCATCCTAGCCAATAACCAACCCTCTATCTTCTAGAAACAGCAGACAAATCTCCCTGAAATCAAACCCTAGAATCTTAATATAAAAAAAAGTGGACATTGTATAATATAGTTTGAGTTACATTATATCTTAAAAACGGGATAGTCAAAGATTAAACACCTTTGATCATAGATCTGTTCAACTAACACTGACCTGGTACTAAACAATAGCAGCAGCAATCTTTTCTTTATTGTTGGGTAGAGATTGACAACATTCTTAGATGAAACTCAAATTTTCTTTTAACATTTATGATACCAAACTGCTTGAAACCACCCCAGGTTACTCTTTATTTTAAAGTGTCTGTATTTATCTAAACTTTTAAGTTATATTCCATATTCCAAACACCAGCAGAAATAATGAAGTTATATTTACTAAATCCTAGATTATTGTTTTGAACATTATTTGAAAACCATAGGCAGACTCTTTCATTAGAAATATAATGAAAGGGCTGAAGTGTTTATATTTATTTTAAAACTTTCCATCATAATTTTATGTAAGGACTTTTGCCATGATAAAATATACCCAGCCCATTCTGTGAAGTGGTAGTGCTGGTACTTCAATGAAATACATCCAGTACGCTCTGTAAAGTGTTAGTGCTGGTGTCAGATTAAAATGCACCCAGCTCATAGTGTAAAGTGAAAGTGTTGATGATATGCATGCGACCCATTCAGGAAAGTGTTAGTGCAGTGTTATGATAAAATGCACCCAGCCCACTCTGTAAAGTGATAGTGCTGGAGCCATGATAAAATGTACCTAACCCACACTAATGTGGTAGTGATGGTGCCAGTGGTTAGTGTTATGAAGGGCATCCAGCTGTAGAGGCCTTGACAAAAATGGAAAGTATGAACAATTATTGGTCTCTGTCTGCTTGTCTAATCTCAGACCATGGCAACTCATCCAGCCTATGCCAGCATGGAAAACATCTAAAATGGTAATGATGATAGTTATTTTATTTCCAATAAGTTTGTTCAATAGAGTCAATTTATATTCAATTGGGTTGTAACAAATGAAGAGAATATACATTGAGAGAGAAAAACTATAAAAGTCTATAAATTGATGCCATGTTACAAACATACTCATGAACAATATTATTAAATTGGTAAAGGAATAGTGGGGAATTTAGAACAACAATTATTACTTAGAAAGACCGGGCCAGATTGATGTTTGAAAACGTCAGGTATTAAGAGATATTCTATTGTAAAATAATGGTAAGAGAAGAATAAAAAGGAAAGAAAATAAGTGAAAAGTATAGTAAGTAGTGACTAAAGATTTATCTGTCAAATGTTATTATGTAAAAAGTCTAAGTAATCTGCAGTAGTTTTGGTATATTTTAGAAGAAATCTGAGCTGATGACAACTTATTTTAAGTGGAAGAGATAGTAAGGTACCAACCATTCTCAATAAGAATCAAAGCAATCACAAAAATGGTACATGGGAAGACTGAATTAAGTAGCTAATCAATAAAGACAACAAGGAAATGAGAGAGAGAGGGGGGGATATCAATTTTAAAAAAAAAAAGAATTGAGGAAAATCCATTTATTGTTCCTATCAAATATTCCAGGTGACAAAAACAGATGAGTTTCCAGTTCTAAGCTGAAATAAATAAACAGATGGTCTCTCAAGTACATTATTAGAAATCCATTATAGAAAAGAGTCTAACTTTGTGGAAGAAAGTAATGCAGGTTATCATGAGAAATCAAAGTATCTATAGTCTTAAAAGCAAAAGAATTTTTATTCTTAATCTCTTGTTTTAAACACTTTAGCATACATAAGTCTAAAAAGCTTTGTGTACATAAAGATGCGTAAGTACACATGTATACATTGAGTTAAATATTACAAAACATACACATTCAAGAATATGTAGGCTTAACTCATTTGCTATTATATTTCTAATAAAAGACTGCCTATAATTTTCAAATCATTTTGAAAATAGTCAAGAATTTGGAAGGATTTAGTAATATCACATTCTCATGATTAATCCTATGTTTGGTATATAACTTAACTTAGAGGAGATTTTTACATAAAATCATGACAGAAGATAAATATAAATACTTGAAAATAAACAGTTATGTATCAGAGAACCAAGCATGCTTTCAAGTGGTTTGGCATAAATAATAAGTCTAAAAATTGGTATACGTAAAGATGAATAAATACATACCTACATATACTCACGCGTGTGTGCGCACATACACACACTCTGTGGCTTGTGGTTAAAGTGTTCAGCTCACAATCATAACAACATGAATTTGATTCTGAATTGTCTGTCATGTCCTCCAGAAGAACACTTTATTTTGTGTTTCTCTAGTCCATTCTGCTGAAAAAATGAATTAAGTTCAAAGTGCCAGCCATTTCATACACTGCCATTCTGAATCCCCCCAAGGACTGTGTTAACGGTGCACAAGTTTATGGAATTCTCAGATACTTGCATGTTAATTTCGTGAGCAGACTACCATTGGATGTCCAACACAACCATTTGCAATGGTCTGGACACATTGTCTGCATGGCTTGTGAGTGTACCCCTAAGCAATTGTTTTATGGGGAACTTGTTCAGGGGAAAAGGAATCAGTGTAAGTAAAAAAAAAGGTTGAAATGATGCATTGAAGGAGAACTTGAACAATGTAAGAACTGGCAAGAAAACAAACCCTGGAAAGTCTCAGAGGAGATGAGATCACTCTATTTTGGTGTTCCAAAATATGGGATGATATGAAAACTTTTGAACCAAACAGGCTAATGCAAGTAAATTATTAAGAGGAAAATAAGAAAGAAAAGAGC
>OZ024741.1:58594074-58639074 GCA_964016885.1 Eledone cirrhosa
GTCCATACCAACGCAGTCTTCTCTCCCGCACACTACAGCTTATCCCTCTTATACACAGTTTCTCTATCAAATCATCTATGCTTGGTTGTTCACACACACATATATATATATATATAAATGAGCGTAACAAGTAATCATCAAACAATCTTTTAAATAAATTAAAAAACGATTTAAATATTCACCTGTTCTATTGCCGTTACCGACGGTTTCACTAATCAAAAGATTGGAAATTCTCAGAATTTCCAATGGAAAGAATTAGATCTTCAGACAGTTATTTCCATACTATAAGGGTATAAAGCCTCATAGTAAGTTAATATTTCGCTTCCTGCCTGTTGCATTATATATATGTGTATATATATATATATATATATAGTAAATACTTATATTGTTATAATTTGGGAGGGTCATGCTGCCAATAAAAACGCACACATTTCAATTTATTATTATAATTTCCCAGTCGGTTAGCTTAATAACTGGATGGTTGTTTAGTCGTTGATTGGCAAAGCTTTTTTGTCATACATTCTATGACCTCTTCAGTGGTTACTTATGTTACTTTGCATCTCATCTTTGTTCTGTTTTACACCATCTTGTCTTTGTGAGATGTGTATTCATGTGTATGTGTGTTTTTTCTTTTCTCTCTTTCCTTCTTGTCACTAGTTAGTTAATTGTTATCTTTGGTTTTTTATTCTATATATGTATGTGGCAGACAGTGGGGGAGGAGGTCTGTCTATTTATCTTCTTAGTATGTGTGTCTATATTGCCTTTAGACACTACAAAGTTCAACCAAATTTAACCTCACAACAACTAAAGACAGTATCTGTTTCAACACATATTTTCACATTATAAAACTTGTAAAACAAATACAAAAATAAAGTGTGTATATATATATATATATATATATATATATATATATATATATATATATATATATAATGTCTGTGTGTCCATCTCCATACCAGCAGTCTATTGACTGAAACTAGTACAAAAGATATATGTATAGAAAACAGAATTTAGAGTATTTTGCTGAGCAATTTCCATTAAAAACTTATTTTAAATAATAATTATTATTATTACTGTGTGTGTGTGTGTATACATACCGTGCTTCTGTTCCTGTATGTCTGTGTGTACATAAGTACAGAGGCATAGCAAGCAGAGTGCAAGCATGACATTCATCCATAGGTATGAGGGCACAAGATTTCCCTTGTCCTGTCATGCCTGTTAATGAAGGTGGTAGTACCAAAAATGTTTTCTCTTCCCAATCACTGAGAGCCCTTGATGTGCCATTGCATATATATCATCATCATCGTTTAACGTCTATCTTCCACGCTAGCATGGGTTTAGATGGGAATTGTCCCACTAGAGGCAAGATTGGTTGTCTTGCTCGTATAGGACTATCTGGCAGGTTTTCTACGGCTGGCTGCCCTTCCTAACACCAACCACATTTACAGTGTGAACTGGGAGGTTTTTACCGTGTTACCTACACGGCCACATTACAGCGTGGACTGTGTTTTTTTGTCGTGACACCTACACGACCTCATTTATTTAGGACTGGATGTTGTGGCACCAACATAACTTTACAGAGAAAGGGGTGGTGTAGATGGGGGCGGGAGTAGGGGTGTATTTTTGGTTAGGAGGTGCCTACTGACTAGGTTTTGCTTTGTACTTAGGCAAGGCGGGTCTTCTGTATTACTGCGTAGCGCCAAAGATCTCAGTCCAGTGACATTGTCTTGGAGAGGTGTAAGTGTGTAAGGTCAGAATTTATCAAATTGTCCCAGGTTTTTCTGGGTCTGCCTACTCCATAGCTTCCATCTATTTTGATCGCCCTGCACTTTTTTATACAGCTGTCGTCTTTCATGCGCATCACGTGACCATACCAACGTAGTCTTCTCTCGAGTAATGTGTGTGTGTGTACATATGGATCACAGCAGCCTGTCTGGTCTCAAACTGTAACAACCCATCCAGCTAGGGAAAGTAGATGTAAAATAATGATGCTGATGATTAAATAATTCAGGGAATGCCAACATGTGTAACCCAGCATATTGTAAAGGTGAAATATATATCTAAAAAAATATCTTTTAAATTAAAATTTTTACCATCTCGTGTTGCATTTCTCAAAAGATTAAAATACATTACACATTTTAAAAAGTCTATTTCTACCTTTTCTTTGGTAAATAGTTTCTTTTCAGAAAAGATTATTTAAAAAAAAGAAGATTCTCATTGAAACTTCAATCTCAATATTCACCTGTAATCCCAAGATTATCAAGCTCACTTTTTCAGAAATGATGTTAACTATCACAAAGGACCTCTGTATTACACAAGTAGAATTGACATGCAATAATTGAATGGTTATTTCCCAAAAGCCAAAGGTTCTATATGGTTTTATTGAGGCATTCTTTCTGAATTTTTTGGTTGTTTTCTTCACCTCACACTCCCTTCAGCATTTTATTTTTGTTTTTGTTTTTTTCTCAATATGTTGCTTCCAGTAAATTCTGAAAATGCAATTACACAAGAAACCAAATAGATGCGATGAGTACTGACTGAGAAAACCATTCATCACAATCTAGACCTTTTTATTTAACAGTTGGAACTATTCTATGACTCTCTGTTCATCCATCATATTTAAGCACAGTAAAAAGTCGTGTTGAATATGTTTTCAATCGTCCATCATTCTTTTCACACTATCTCTGTATTACTATTTTATTTTTTCTCTTTATTCCAGAGATTCTGAAATTAATCTTTACATACATACTTACTTATTTCTTCAATAAATCTTACTCTGCTTACATGTATTGAATGTTCATTCAGTTAGTATTTGACTCTCTTAACTACGCCGGTATTTAAAATACCTGCTGCCATGTGTGTGTCTCACAGAGAAATCGGTTGTTAAACGATGCTAATGCATTGCTTAACAAATATTTTTCTATACTTCCATGGGTTAGACGGGTTGTCTCATTATGAGACAAGTCCTGTCAGGTGACTACCTCTTGCTCTCACAGATCTGTATTTTGGCTTAGTTTCTACAGCTGGATGCCCTTCCTATTGCCAACCACATTAGTGTGAACTACATGCTTCTTTGTCATGTCACCACCATGATCATCTTACAGGGTGGACTGAGTGTTTTTTGTCGTGATGACTTTACAGGGTGGACTGGGTGCTTTTTGTCATGACCACCTTACAAAGTGGACTCTTGTGTCACTGGCACGATCACCTTACAGGGTGGATTATGTGCTGCCTCTTGTGATATTGCCAGCGCATCCACCTTACATGGTAGACTAGGTGCTTTTGTTGCTTTGGCAGCAGATCACTATACAGGGTGGACTTCGTAATTTTTTGGCATTTTAGCAACAATGTGGGATATCAGATGTTGAGTGTGTCCAACTTTTCATGGTTGTGTACATGAGTTGGGCTGGAGAGGTATATCAGAGTTAAGGAGTGAGGTTGGGAGGGAGAGGGCCAGTAAGCAAGTTCGACATGGACAAAGGAAGTGGATTATTTAGCTGATGGGGGAGGGGATTAAGACTAGGGATGAAAAATGGGGGAGGGATAGGGAGAAGACTAGTGTCCTCTACATGTTTGGCTCATCCTGTGCTCATGGGAAAGCAGGTCTTCTGCAATACAGCATAAGACCAGAGATCTCAGATCTCGATCCTGTATCATCTTCTTTGATAAGTTTAATTGGGCAAGTCACCTTTTATCCCTTCATCCCAAGCTTCCCTAGGTCTTTCGTTTCCATAGTTTCCATCAACTTTGATTTCTCTACACCTTTTTATGCAGCTGTCAGGCTCCATACATGTTACATGTCCATACCACTGCTATCTCTTCTCCTGCACACTGCATCTGACTCCTCTTATGCTGCATTTCTCTCTCAGTTCATTGATGTTTCACCATTCATGCACACTACTACTACGCATGGATACAAGCTTCATTTCTTTCCAATATGTATAGGTCCTCTGCACACAGTGCCCAGGTCTCACTTTCATGAAACATTGCTGTTCAAACACAAGCGTCATTCAATCTGTCTTTCATTTTGAGGGAAAAATCTTTTGTAGCTAGCAGCAATAATAGTTCTCTGAACTTTCTCCATCCCCTTCTCAATCTGGCTAATGTACTTTCAGAACACTCAGAATGAAACAGTACTAGTCCTTTAAAAGTTACTTCTATCATATATATATATATACATATATATATGCCTCCCAATGCTGGTTCCACAATAAAAATATACCCAGTCTCTGTAAAGTGGTAGTGCTGGTGTTACAATAAAAAAAAAACATCCAGTCTGCACTATAAGGTGATAGGGATGGTACCATGACAAAAAGCATCCACTCTACTCTGTAAGGTGCTAGTGCCAGAATCATGAAAAAATGCTCCCAGTACATACTATAAAAGTGTTACAGTTAGGAAGGGCATCCAGCCTTAGAAACCATTCCCAAAATGAAACACATGAGCAAGGCATGGTGATCAGTTTAACCTCAGTATGTGTCAACACGTCTAATTCATGCAAGCATGGAAAAGAGAAGTTAAATGGCGATAATGATGATTACATCATCATCATCATCATCATCTGCTGCTTTTCCTTGTCAGCAAAACATATATGTGCAACCCATGTTAGCATGGAAAGCTGACATAATGGTGATGATGATATTCACCAATTATGCTGCCTATACTGCTGACACAAACAATCCAGCCCCATTTAACAACTTGCTATGCAAAGGCTGTTGACGTCTTCAGAAGTCAACTGGAAATAAAACAATTTCTCCAACAGCTTGCACATCATAAAGATTACCACCATCCCTGCATCACCATTTGTGAAACGGAGATGAAGATATGTCCAACTGTTCATCTACTTGATTATACCATCTCGCCAGATGCCAAGATTAACAAAGAGATTAACAACTGCCTGTCAAAGATAAACAGTGCAATCAATAGGCTGTACAAAAGAGTCTGGAACTACTGACACCTGCAAAATAAAAGCAGATAGAGCCAGTGTGCTTCTGAGTTGTGGGTTACTTATTGCCATCACCTACAACTCCTTGAGCACTCCACCAGGCAGAGGTCACTATTACCAAGGCTATGCTGTTAAAGATACAGCTTCATATATTTCTTGGATGGAGAATCAACTGCCTAAGATAGCACTGTATAGTGAACTTTCCATTGACCACCTGCAACAGAGGGGTACAGAAGAAAAGGTTCAAGGACTCTCTGAAGAGAAACATTAAGAGTTAAAGAATAATGCAAAGAGGCTAACTAGTGTTGTTGATGATAATGATGATGATTATTATAAGGTGTTCAAAACTGGTGAAGAATCCATAATATATAATTTGTTTTAAATTGTGTCTAACAAAGATAGGGAATTTACAACATTAATGAACTAAAAATTCCACTAAAATAAACACACATATACACATACACAAAGAAAGGTACATGCACACATGTTTCCACTAACCATCTAGAAGTATTACTTTATGGTTTAAATTTGTCTAATTTGCTTATAATTAAAAACGTCATTAACCTCTAATTCTCTGTGGTTCTTATATCTGTCAGTTGAGAGAAAGAGATACCTGGATTTCTATTGCTTTACCAAGATGTTTTAATAATTAATTGAATTTTGTTATCTCTTGTAGACTTAGGGTGGGTGTGTTGAAATATTGTATATAATATTTTTGATCTGATAGCAATCTCTGATCTGTTTTGTTAAAACACAGGGAAAAAATTGAAGAAAAACACTTTTCCCGTTTGAAAAATGATAAAAAATATACACTTGATAACATTCAATAACACACACACACACACACATGCACTCTATCATCATCATTAGATAGAGTGCCCGATGCACATAAGGAAATATTCTGAGTTAATTCTTTTCTTTACTTCTATACTGGTTTCAGTCATTATACTGTAACCATGCTTGGGCACCACCTTGATTTAGGTGATCATATTGACCCTAGTACTTACTTCTGAAGACTGGTACTTATTTTGTCAGACTGTTAGGTTACAGGATAGAGATTATATATATATGTGCACCAACATTTGGGCTTCCCCTTTCATCACCTCTCCTCCATACTAGCTATTCCTCTTACCTAGTACCTTTCGTTCACATCCCTGACTCCTACCCAAAAGTAGATGCACCTTCACTGTACTACAGATATTACTTGCTCACTGTTTCTCTCCTTCTCACCAAGACCGCCTTACAACCCAACACTTACTTGCCCTAGTCCCTCACCTTTACAATTTCCACTGCCAAATTTATCTCAAAATTCATTTCCTCCATGCCCAACCATGTGAGCATGGAAAGCTGTGCTCCCACCCAATACTGACATCACTCACACTAAGGCCACTCTACTCTTCTCTCTGGTATCAAGCAGCTCAAAGCCCACTTTCACCCCCACCCCTACCTCTTACTATCACTGTCTACCACCAGCCAATGATGCACTAGTGTTGAAATATAGTACTACTGTTTCCACAAGGCAATGTGCTCAGGCCTCCACACATACTGGAAGGCGGAAATGTTGGTGTCATGATGAAATGCATCCAGCCCATTCTCTAAAGTTGTAGCACTGGTACCATGATAAAATGCATTTGGTACACTTTGTAAAGTGGTAGTGCTAGAACCACAAGAAAAGCACCCAGTTCACCTTGTCAGATGGTAAGGGTGGTGCCATGAGAAAATAAACCTGGTACATACCATGAAGTGGTTGGCATTAGGAAGGGTACCCAGTTGTAGAAACAATGCCTAAATGGAAAGTATGAGCAAGGCACAGCCATCTGACTGCCTGTTTAACCACAGTGAGACAGCCCATGCAAGCATGGAAAATAGACATAAAACTGTGATGATAAATGTACACTGGCTTCTGCTGTTACCATTTAGCAAATTCCACTCACCTGGCATTGGTTGACTGGAGACTGTAATAATACCCAGGAGCAGGACTGAATCCAGAACAACATGGTTATGAAGTGAACCCCTTAACCACACAGCCATACTTGCACCTGTAAAAATACTAAAGAAATGAATTAAGTGATATGGTTGTTTATAAATATCAAGAATGATCTAGAAATGCCATATCACATTTGGTTAAAGAACATTGATGTAAAGCTGTTGATGTGACAATGTGATGATGGCTTATTTTACTTTGTAGAAGATTTTTTCCAGGATTGGTTGAATATTCATGAGCAAGAGCGAAACAGTATTTTGGGAAGTCTCCTTTGTCAATGAATTTGTTCAGAAATCTATATTTTATTTTTAAAGTTTCCTTATTTGTATATTTTGAAGGATGAGACAGTTACACTTGGTTATATTATGTAGAGCTTTTAAGATGTGAGTGGTTGAAAAAGATGAAAATTGGCATGTGTGAATGAAGAGTATTTTGAAATGCAAACACTGAAACATTCTTCAAGTTGTTATTTAATGATTTATTCATGGCAAAACAGAAATGGTAAAAATTGTATGAATGTTTGGTATATAAAAAGAAGTTCAGTATGGATTCTCTATGAAGATGTTTCAAGGGTCAGAATATGATTCTCTACAAAGAATTCTAAATACCTTGAATGTCATTCAATATTCTTACTGTGAAATATTTCTAATTATTATTAAAAAGAAATTCTTAGTTTTTGTGTGTCTCTCTTCCTACTTTTCTATTAAAAAAATTATAAAGTTTTTAACTATCATTAATTATTATTATTACCATTGCGGTGGATTGGCAGTATCGGTAGAGGGTCGGGCGCCATGCTTTCCAGCATAGTTACGTCCCTTTACGATCTGAGTTCAAATCCCGCCGAGGTTGACTTTGCCTTTCATCCTGACGGGATCGATAAAATAAAGTACCAGTAATGCACTGGGTAATTGCTGGCCTTGTGCCTAAAGTAGAAACAATTATTATTGTTGTTGTTGTTGTTGTTGTGTATCAGGAAGCAGTCAGAAATTATTATTATTATTATTATTGTCATTGCCAGCATCGAACAACATGCTTTGCAGCATATAGTTACAGCCATTTACATTTTGAGATCAAATTCCACTGAGGTTAGTTTTGCCTTTCATCCTTACAGGGTCAATATAATTAAGTACCAGTAACAACTTTCTCCTTCCTTTCAAATTGCTGGCCTTGTGCCTAAAATAAAAAAAAATATTATTAGGGCAGTGGAAAATACTTTGTGGTAAATGTTGCAGCTCTTTACATTCTGAGTTCAAATACCACATGGTCAACTTTGTCTTTGATCCTTTCAAGGGTTGATAAAATAAAGTACCAGTCAAGTACTGAGGTCGATTCATTTGACTTTTCCCTC
This sequence comes from Eledone cirrhosa, assembly GCA_964016885.1. NCBI lineage: Eukaryota > Metazoa > Mollusca > Cephalopoda > Octopoda > Eledonidae > Eledone > Eledone cirrhosa. The sequence goes on from OZ024741.1 coordinate 58,602,352, forward strand.
CCCAAATTACTGGCCTCATACCTAAATAAGAAATCAATATGTGAGTGGTAGATTGGCAGAATTGATAGTGTAAGATAAAATGCTATTGTGGTATTTGCTCTGGTGCACTATATCCTGCTGAAGTCAACTTTGTCTTTCATCCTTCTGAGATCTATGAAATAAAATACCAGTCACTCTTCCCATATTGTTGACCATGTCCATATATTAAACAATTATGAGGCTTGTGGATTGGCAGTATCAATAGAGTATTGGACAAACTGCTTTATGACATTTAATTACATTCTGAGTTCAAATCCAACTGAGCTCAACTTTATCTTTATCTGTTTGAGGTCAATAAAATGACATACTAGTGAAGTACTGACTCTTAAATATATAGTCCAGCCTGTATATAAATGGCTGAGCATTCTATAAACACATGTACCCTTAACGTAGTTCTCGGGAGATTCAGCATGATAGTTTGTGTCAAAGCTGGCCTTTTGAATTATAGATAGTCCATCTTGTATACAGTATAATGGTTGAGTATTCCACAGGCATGTGTTCCTTTAATGTGGCTCACAGGGAGATTCAGCATTAGAGTGTGGGACAAAGCTGACCCTTTGAATTTCAGGTATAACTCATTTTTTTCCTGTCTGAGGTGGACTGGAACAATGTGAAATAAAGTGTCTTGCTGAAGGACACAACATGCTACTAGTCATGAGCCAAATGCCCTAACCACTAAGCTACACACTCATTTTTCTCTCAAAAAGAATTATTACACAACTATATACATACTAACTTGTCATGATAAATCAGTTTACTGTATATTTTATTTCTTATAACTCTTAACACTTTTTTTTTATTTTGATATTTATCTTACTTCACATTTCTCATCTTGTTGTCTATGTCATTGTTGTAAAAATACGTTGGTAGTAGTTTTCTTTTGCCTTTTCTTTTTCTTTTTTCTCCATTTTTCATTCTATTCTGCCTTCATTTTCCTCCTCCTCATCCTTCTATCTTTCTTCTTTTTTCTGCCTCCTCCTCCCTTTTATTTTTCTTATTTTTCTCCTTCTCCCCCTTCCCCTTCTTCTGACTTCTTTATTATTATTATTATTATTCCTTGTGGTAAACTCTTTATTGAACACCCCTCATCATTCTCTGTGTAAAATTCAACTCGTTAAGTAAATTAGCCTCAATGAATTTCAAATTCTTGGACTGCTTCTATGAAACATGAAAATATTCATAGTCCATAGATTCTTTAGGAGATATTTCTGTCTTAGATGATTTGCATATTTTCGAATAAGGAATAAAATGAAGAAAGAAAAAAATGGAAAGTAGTTATAAAACCAAATTGAATGCTGTATAATTCCGTAGATATTCACTTTGTATTATCAATTACATCCGTTTTGTATTTTTAATTCTTTTTTATTTTTATTTACTCTTTAGTCCCATTTTCTTGTGACTGTTAACTGTGCTAGTTCTTATTTTAGAGTATCTAAAATAGGAATCAATATTCACCATGTGATAATTCCTCTAATGCTGGTTCACAACAATGTGCACTCACCTCACTGTAAACTGGTAGTGCTGGTGCTATGATTAAATGTACCCAGTAGATCCTGTAAGGGGGCAGTGCTGATGCCATGATAAAAGGTACCCAGTACACTCTGGGAAGTGGTAGTGCTGACGCCATGATAAAATGTACCCAGTACACTCTGGCAGGTGGTAATGCTGGTGCTATGATGAAATGTACCCAGCACACTCTGGGAGGAGGTAGTGCTGGTGCCACAATAAATTGCACCCGATAAAAAGTGTAGTGAACACGTGCTTTTCGGAAATATTGCTACCAAGTTGTATCAGTACGAATATATATATATATACACACACACACACCAGGTACTCCATTACAAATAGATTCTCCATCCCTCCTACCTCATATAAGATCAGTTGTGTGTGTGTTTGTGTTCAAGTCATCAGATGTAACTTGTAATGCAATGAATAGTTGTGTATCTACCAAAATGATTCCCTACATCGTTTTAGTTTTTTCGTTTCCTTATTACATTTCTTCCCAGTTTATTGTAGTTGTGGTTGCTGTAGTTGTTGTTGTTACACTAGCTTCCTTCTCTATCTCAATGTTCTTGTTTTTATTCTTTCATACTTTCAAATTCAATTTTAAGAATAAATAGAAAATATGCATCTTCTGTATTGATTCAAAACAAATATATTCATAAACTATGTATGTGTGTGTCTGATTTATGTGCATGTGCATATGTGTGTATGACTGTGTGTGTGTGTGTATATATATATACACACACACATATGTCTGTGTGTTCTATGTTTGACTGTGTGTAGATGCAAGTCTATTTACACACATACAAACACACGTATTTTCATGTGCGTAAGTGTTATAAACAAAACAGATATATTCCATTTAGTACAGACAGATTTTTCTTCTGTTTCATCTTTCTATCTTCAACCAATTGGTTTTGTTTTTATATTTGTTATTTCTCATATTATATGTTTTAAACTGTTGAGAAATATGCAAGTAATTCTTTTTTCCCCATATTACTTGTGTGTATATATATATATATCATCATCTAACGTCCAGCTTTCCTGCTAGCAAGGTGTGCGTGTGTGTGTACTATTTGAACAGATTATACATTTAAGCACAGATCTCTGCTTTCACCCATGTTTAAACTCATAATCCGTTATAAATGATAAATAATATATATATAAATATATACAAATATGTCTCTCTCTCTGTATGTATATACACACACATATATATATATATATATATATACATCATCATCATTTTATGTCTGCTTTTCCTGTATTGGTTGGATATTTAATCAAAGGTGCTTGAATACTCAATGTGTATATTTATATTCACATTCATGCAGTTTCTGTTAACCTTGTATTATATATGTATAGATATGTATTTACCATATAGGCTTGCCTATGCAAATGAAAGAATCAAAACTCAATACATGGTAGAGTGGTGGGAATTTCATTAAAAATGTGAGGAAGTTTGAAAAATGAACTTAAGCATGAAACTCCTTGAACTAAGTATTTTTATAGCTTTACAGCTATAGTAATAATAATAATATTAATAATAGTAATTGCCAGGAGTTTCCAGTGGAAGGAAGTTGCTATAGAAGTAGACCAGGGAAAACTTTGGTATAAATAGAATGGAATGCATCTCTGTTGGTTTTGGTGATCAATGTTTCAGTTGTTCATTCAATGGAATGGGCTGCTCATGAGAATGATGTGTAAGTGGCTGAACATTCCACAGACATGTGTATCCTTAATTTAATTCTCAGGGAGATTGAGTGGAACACAGTGTGTAACAAGGTTGGCTGGCTCTTTGAATTACAGGTACATCTGGTATGCTTCAAAACATTTTCCACCTACCCAATATCATTCACAATGAAGGCTATGGTAAATAACACTTGATTTTAAATATTTCTCTACTCTACTCATTTTATCAATGTGTTGATTATTGTCAAAGTACTGAAATACATGTGGTGTTATTGTAATAGTCACCATCATCATCATCATCAATATTTTTTACACCTGCTTTTCCCTGCTTGCATGGGTTGAACAGGTCCTCTTCAAAAAGCATTCTTTATCACCTTTGTGATTCAACATTCTGATTAAGCTTCCATAAATTCTGCCCATGTCTTCTTGGCCTTCCTCCTCCAAGCTTCTTTTGACTTGAAATTTTTAGTACATCTTTTCTCAACTATCATTATTCATATGCATTACATGTCCAGGCCGCGTGGGTGGTGGATTTGAAGAATTGTTAGAGCATCTAATGAAATTTGAGTTCCATCGATGGCCCAGATTAATCACCTGTTAATAAAACTATAACTGATTATGAAAGCTCCAATGAGTGGAGGAGAACTGGTCATCTGCTACTGCACTCAAATGATGATGTTGCTGACTCTACTCACTATTTCAACTTGTTAATTAACCCCTTTGATACCAACCAGGCCATAACCAGTTCTGGTATTATGAAATAAAACCACCCATTTTTAAGAGTTCTTATTTAAATTAATATTTTCCAACATAATTTTATATAAGAACTTTATATTAAGTTACTATCTTAATAACACAGGAATTAATCATTTTAGTAAATCCCTACAAATTCTTTAGTAATTAATTGAGACAGATCTAATAAACTGGAACACTCGTTTTGGATACCAACCCGGTGAAAATATAACCCCTTTTAAAAAGCTATTTAATTAATATCTTCCAATATTATTTTATATAAGAACCTTATGTTAAGTTACTAACTTAGTAACAATGTAATTAATTATTATAGTAAACCTCTCAAAATTCTTCATTAATTAATTTAAATAGTGTTTTTCATTAGAAATATGGCATTGAAAGGGTTACTGTCAAACACAGTTATGATGAATTGTGAGAATTGGTATTGTCAGACTAAATACCTCATACCTTGTGGTATTTAGTTAATGCCCTTTTACAACCCACTGGGGTCAACTTCACCTTTTATTTTTCTGGAATTGACATAATCAGGTTCCCCCTTCTCCAACTGGTACCATGATTAAATGCACATAGTACACTCTGTATTGAAGTTGGCATGAAGAAAAGCATCCAGCTGAAGAAACCATGCTAAAAATATGGAATGTAATGAGAAAGACATGGTTATGTGTGCAATTTCAGACCGTGACAACCTGTCCAATGTATGTATGCCAGCATGTAGAACGGACAAACATAATGGTGATGATGATGATGATGCCTATGTTAAAAAAAGAAAATATTTTACAATTCTTTTATTTTCATCCCTTTCTATTTTTATATTTTTGCAGGATTATACTTGTGGGAACATATTTTGAATGGACATTTAGAACGTAAGCTTGGTGGTATGTGGAGTTATGGCATGAAGAAAATCAACAATATACGATTCAAGTAACTACAGTATTTTTTTCTTATTTTACACACCATATTACCCAGCATTGAAGACACTCCAGCATTATGGGTGCAACTTCATTTTGTGTTGCTAAATTTAAAGAAAGAGGCCTGTAAAGTTGCATGGCATGGTGGTTAGGGTGCTGGACTTATGATCCTATGGCTATGAGTTTTATACCTGGATCAGGTGGTGTGTTGTTTTTTAGCCAGACACTTCATTTCCTGGTGCTTTCCATGGTAGGACTGGGGCCCCCTATCATTAAAACACACAGGAAACCTCCTGGGAGGTACAATTTTGTAACAGGCTAGCTAAACCTGTGTAGATGTGAGCTGTAATAACATCAGGATATAACTGGTGTTCCTATCAATAAAATGCCCTAGAAACCCTCATATGAGGTGCATTCTCATAGCTGGCCAGTTAACCCTGCATAGGTGTGAGCTGTAAATTTCATATTTTTCATTTTCTATAAATAATATAACCTTCAACATTCAAGATGCAGGGTAGGTTTCCTAGACATATTCAGTAGGGAGAGCTGGAACTACCTTCCATGCTGGGAAATATGGTAATTTTCTATAAGGTATATTTTGAGTTTCTAAATGTTGAGAGTAAACATAATAAAAAAAATGCCTACAAAAAATAAATATTAAAACATCAGGTTTGAGGTTTGATTTTGGTTAGAAGCACCAAATATAACAGATATACTGACAAATTAATACTTGGAAAATCATTTTCAGTGCAAAAAGGTTTTTCTTTTTTTTTTGTTTGTGTGATATTTCGACATAAAATATTCTTTTCAAATGTTGTTCATGGTTGTAAATTCTGAGATGTCAGGGAATTAGAAAATACTTATCTTAGTATTTGGGTTTTTTTTCCCCCTCATTTTTTCCTCATTCTGCCTCAGCAGGTCACAAAATGCAACTACATAATGTGGAAACCAAGCTGGAAAGCAGCTGTATAGTAAAATTTTAGTGACAGCATGGCTTTAGCTGCCACATGATATTGATGGTGACAAGAACTATGTTTGGTTTTCTTAAGACAGTGTTTCTGTAGTGTAAAAAGTCTGTCACACTGGAAAGGGGATGGTAAAAGTCTGTGTGTCTGTGAGAGAGTGAGAGCAATGGTGGTGATGATCTTACAACTTTATAGAAAGGGAGAGGTAAGAGTGTGTTTGAGAGAGAGGGAGAGAGAGAACTAAAAAAAGAATTACTTTCTAAAATGTAGATCACACTGTGGGAACAGGATGGTGAGAGTAGTGGTGTTGATAATGGTACTAGCAGCAATGCCAAAATCCCATTTTGTATGGAAAAGGCATGGTCAGTGTGTATATGAGTTAGACGAGGAGATAGGGGTTACTTTTATGAAAAATATTGTTTATCCTCAAATTGTGAGTAAAATATTCTATTTTGGTAGTTTGTCATTTGTTAAATTTATTCAATATATTTTGTGTTGTATACATGTAATTAAGTACTCTGTGTATGTATGTGTCTATTTATATATATATATATATATATATATAACTTATAAAGAAAACATTTAAAATGTCATTTGATCTTTAATTCTTGGTGGTTGTTTCTAATTAAACTAGTTTTTAAAAATCTCTTTGTAGCCTGACTAGGCAATTTCAATAGAGATTGGTTAGAAGCTGCAAATATTCTGATACACTGATAAATTAGAATGTTATTTTCTCATAGATTTGTTTGAATATATGTTCATTTCTTGAAAATATGCTGAGTTTGACTTTTAAGCTGTTTGTTGTTCAGTTATATTTGTGACATATACAACTTGCTCTCACATAAATGTGACGCATACACAATGCTATCTCTCTCTCCCTCTCTCTCTCTCTCAATAATGTGTTATTGCTAAAAAAACTAAATTATATTAATATTATCTTTAACAATTGAAATGTCATTTTCAATTCAATATCACAAATCACACACACACACTATATATATATATTTGTGTGTCTGTATATATACACACACTATATATATATTTGTGTGTATGGTATGTGTGTATATATATATTTATATATATATATACACACACACACACGTACACATATACATATACATCCTGAAATTTTTTTTAGAATACTCCATAACCTTTTAACATTTAATATATGGATACTTCTCACTACTAACAGATAGTAAGTACTTACTGATAAAATATTGAATGTGTGTATATTCTATTTCCATTCATGTGGGTGTATGCATACATAGCCAGTCAAATCTGTTGACATATTTGCTTATTTGCACATATATCTATTCATACATATATATATATATATATAAACACATATGTATATAAATATTTTTGAAATACTTTAATACACATGCTCATTTTATATATATATGTGTGTGTGTGTGTGTGTGTGTGTGCGCGCGCGCATATAGATATATATATTCTTGTTGAATTTGTAGGACTTGAAATGCCGACTTTAAGCTTTTAGATCTTCCTATACTGTTGTTGTTGTTGTCTGTTTGTCTTCACAGATACAAAGGTGTGAAACCGAAGCATTTGTTACTATAATTTAAGTCATTACAATCATTTGATAAACAGTGGGTGCTCGCCAACTACAAAGTTTGGCATGCCTTACCTGGTCATTAAAATCCCGCTTCAGTCATGTATGTAGAATTCAGTGTTTTCTTAGAACCTGGCTTTCCTTCTTCGTTCATTAGTTCCATTGTTACTTGCCAAATCTGTCTAAAACACATCAGTACTATGGTTGTCTTCGTGTTTTGCAGTGATTTCAAATTCAGCCTTATATTTACTGAGATTAAAGGGTCTTTCTGTCTCTCCTACTCTTTAAAATGGCAAAGGTGGTGAAGAAAAAGAAACAAAAATTATACCTTGCTACATACATACTTATATATATATATAATTTCCTTTAATGAAAGATACCACTGCAAGCAGGCAATTAGCAAAGACTTTGGCTGTCTCGTACAATGATTGATTATTTTCCAACTACATTGATGATGGCTTTTAAGAGTTTTCAATAACTGTTCTTAGGATCAACTAAACATTCTTAATGAATTCCATAAGAATCTGTATTTTCCTAAGTTGTAATTTTCTAATGTTCTCACAGCCGTTTATTTGTTCTTAAACTAAATACTATTATTATGTACATTTCAGCCCCAAAGTAAGCTGACTAATTTACTTGGCATCGAAGTGTGAGTTAGCTTAAATAGATAGAAAGAATATGTTGGACCTCCATCGGTTCCAGTGAGTGTTCCAGTTGTTTGATCAATGGAACAGCCTACTTATGAAGTTAATATGCAAGTGGATGAGCATACAGCACATGTTATTCTCTGCGAGATTCAGCATGGCACTGTGTGTGATAAGACTGCCTTTTTGAATTATAGGTACAACTAATTTTTTTCTAGTTGAGTGAACAGGAGCAATGTGAAATAAGGTGTCTTGCTCAAAGACACAATGTGCCACTGGGAATTGAATTCATGACTCCACCATCATAAGCTGAATATCTTAACCACTTAGCCATGTACCTTCATTACTTCTAGAAGCAGTTTCCTGACCAGTATTTCCCCCAAATCATTGACTAAACTCACATGTGCTTTCATCCTGTAAAAGATTTTTTTTTGTTTTTCATTTCTTTTTTTTTTTAATTTCTATCTCTCATTCTATTTTCCAATAGAACTAATGTCTGAATGGCTCTTTCCTACTATATCAAATGTTAAACTAATATATATCATCATTGTGTTTTTCTTTATAGACTTTTCGCATGTATGTATGTGTATGTGTCTAAGCCTCACATTTTACATACATTTATAATGTACCATATATTTTAAATAATAAATGTTAATTCAAATGTTTATTGTGCCTTTAAGTGGATAGACTTTTTTTGCATTTTTCAAAAATGTCCTATTAATGAGGTTTGTTAATTCAAAAGTTTATAATATTGAGCAGGCTATTGTGAAAATTTGCAGTATTAAAGATTTTAATTTTTAATCTGACGCAATCAGTATCCTTTTGTACCTTTCAAGTATGTCTTGTTAATGCAGTTTCATATGGTATAGAATATTAAGAGTATGCAAAAGTTTTAATGATATTATCAATCAATAATTGAAGCAGTGAAACTTTACATAACAACCGTTGACATTCTCTTCACTGTACATATTAAATATAAAATTCTGTAAGTCATTCTGAACACGTAATAGTTTATTGAAGTTAACAAACAATGAATTGTACAGATGCAGTCTGGAAGTACTCAACACCTCAATAAGAATTTCACAATGTGACAGACAAAAACCTACAAATGTGTATTATTTTCCTGATCTAGAGGGGGACTTCAACAGGTCTTATTGACACAATCATTTAAAATCAATCAAGAAAATTTAATTGAATTCTCAAATATTTTGCAGTTTTGATTGAAACACTAGGTTTTACTAGTTGTAATAAATGTGTTGTTGGATCTTCATTAGTTCTGATGAGTGTTCCATTTGATGCAAGTAACAGAATAGCCTGTTTGTGAAATTAACATGTAAGTGGCTGAGCATTTAGTAGACATGTGCACTTTTAACATAGTTCTCAGAGATTCTGAGTGATAGAGTGTATGAGAAGGTTGGCTCTTTGAATTTACAGGTATGGCTCGTTTTTGCCAGCTGAGTGGACTGAAGCAACATGAAATATAGTATTTTCACCAAGAACACAATGCAGACCTGGAAATCAAATTCACAATCTTATGATCATTAGCTGAACACCCTAACCACTAAGCTACACACCTTCACTTGTAGTAAATGTGTTGTATATTGCCATGAGATTCAAACTGCAGGCAAGTTTTTATAAGTTGTCACATGATGTTCATGCACTGAAGTGATTCCATAAACTTTAGCATCATCATTTAATTTCCATTTTACCTGATAGCAAGAGTTGGACAGGTCATCACTAACCAAGTCAGTACACAAGCAGAGCGACTCTACAGAATTAATTGTGCATTTTATCTTGAAGATAACAATGCATATAAAAAAGAATAAGGCATTAGGAGAGGGTCTCTAGCCATAGAAAACCTGCTTCAAAATTCTCATCCAACCCATGCTGGCATGGAAAAAGGGAAAGTGGGGTGATGATGATGTGAATGATTAACTGGCTGCTTTTATTCTGACGTCATCTTAGTATCTAATAAGAGAATATTATTAAGTAAATAATTAATGGCCTTATACTGACAAGTTTCTATTTTTTATTGACATACTGGCATTCATACATCCTCACTAAAGCTGGCTAATTACAAAAATGGAATAAGAATTAATTGTAGTTATTAATTCACTGACAAACACATTCAAAGTGTCTAAAGTGTCTCTCTATTTCACTGCTAGTAGACAAAACTAATTTAGTTAAAGCATTTTTTTATTTTTTTAAGTACTTGAAGTACTTTTGATTTCTTTAGTAGCTGGCATATTTTACTTGTAGTTCCACCATAATGTACGTTGAAATATTACATTTTCTCTCAGAAAAGTTTTGAGTTTATCTGCATTAAAAAGAAGGTAGTGAATTGACAGATTCATTAGAACATTGGATAGAATACTTTGCAATATTTGTTCTATCTCTATGTGCTCTGAGTTCAAATTCTGCCGGGGTCAGCTTTACCTTTCATTCTTTTGAGGTTGATAAAATTCCTGTTCAGTATTTCATTAATCTCTCTCGCTTTCTCCCTTTTTCTCTAGAAAAAACGACTGTGTTCAAACATGGAGTATAGCGCAATGGTGCTCCTATTACACCATCAGGAATTAAGGGCCCATACATGAGGCATTAGAATAGACCCTCAGCCCCCAAAAATAACATTTAAACATTTTTTCCTGTGTATTACATACTGCTGTGAAGGCACATGGCTTTCTGGATAGGGTTCCGCTCCTAATCATAGGATCATGAAATTGATTCCTAGTGGTGCAGTGTGTTCTTGACTGTAATTCAAAGGGCCAATCTAGTTCCGTCTGTGTAATGCTAAATCTCCCTGAAAATTATATTAAAGGTACTTGTGTCTGTGCAATGCTTAGCCACTTGCTGTTGATTTCATGAATAAGCTGACCCATTGATCAAACATTTGGAATACTCATCAGAACCAAGAGACCCAACTACACACATATAAATAACCATGAACCCTAGGCTACCTCTACAATGTGTACAACATCCCCCCCCCCCCCCCCCCCCAATAAAATACACATGGCAAAGATGCTTATTAATTTATTTATTGATTGCAGGAATTTTTTATTATTATTATTATTATACAAATTTGTATAAAATTCTGATCCTTAAAGGTTTAGTAATACACCTCTGGAGAGCAGATAGGCTCTGCCTGGTGTTAAAATATGCACTAGAAATTCTGTATGTCGATATGATGCCCCTACAATTTCCTCAGAAGTAACAGGGCCAGGCATGCAATGCACCTCTAGGCAGCTGCCTAGTTAACTTAAAGATATTGTCAGTCCTGTGACAACATAATGATTTCTAATTTAGACACAAAACCAGTAATTCTATAGGGGGGGAAAGTCAATTATATCGATCCCAATATTAAATTTTATCAACATCAGAAGAATGAAAGGCAGTATTTGAACTCGGAACGTAAAGGGTCAGTACCAATAACACAAAGCATTTTCTCCAACACTAACGACTCTCCCAATTTGCCACCTAACATATAACATATATTAGCAATACTCCTGCTGCTAATAGAAGTGATTGTGTTAATCTACTCTATGAGTAGATTTGCAATTTTGTAAATGATATGTGGTATATAGGTCAGTTAATGTCAAACACTTAGTGCAACATTTATTGTTTAGAGAACTTAGAAGTAAATCTTGTGGAAAAAGCTAGGCTAGAAAAAATTGGTGTAAATCATCATCATCATTTTATGTCTGCTTTCCATGCTGCCATGGGTTGTCTTGGTTGGCTCAGTCCAAGACTTGATAGATTGGTGCAACCATGTCTTGATCATATGTTCCATGTTTTGTCATGGTCTCTATAACTGGGTGCCTTTTCTAATGTCAACCACTTTACAGATTGTACTGAATGTGCTTTATGATAGCACCAGCACTACCACTTTACAGATTGTACTGAGTGCATTTATCATGGCACCAGCACTAGAGAAGTTATCAGATACTCTACAGATACAAATGGTCCTCTTTACTTTATGTTGTTGCAATGTTTCTGGAGTGGAACGCTACCAAAGGGTTTCTCATCACATTTATTTTCAGTATTATAGTGTTTGTACTGATGTGGGGTCAGCAAGTCTTTTCTATTAAGTCATATTGACACTCTGCTCAATCCTGTGTTGTCTCTAGCTGAAGATGATAATCATGATGAAGATAGGTTGCGGCTGATGATAATGATATACATATAAAATCCAACAAGTACATTTGTAAGGATTTAATTTAGAAAATTGGCTGTGAATTTTTAATGTAATTAGTTAATTATGAATATTTAACAATTTATTTAAAATATTTTATAGTTTCCAATTATTTGATTCTAGTAAAGAATGGAACTATATTCATTCAGTCTACTGCATTGAAACAATCAAATACATTACTATTATTACTACTACTATTACTACTCTTATTATCATCATCACAATCAAACCTCTTGCAATTAAAAATAATGATATGGATTCTAAAAGATAATAGTTGTTTCACAGCTATGTTGGTCTGTTATAATGTTAAATGTATTTTCCATCATCACCACCACAACTTATATTTTATATACTAGTTTCAGCCAGTTGTTTCTGACCATGCTAGGATACTGAAACTGTCTCTGGCTGTTTATTTTAAAGAATATTCATTATCCAAACATCAAATAAATGAGATATTTTACTAAATCCCTTCAAATACCCAGTTATTTCCAGAATTATTTGAAAATCATAGGCAGTTTTTCATTAGAAATATAGTAATGAAAAGGTTAATAGTTTGAGAGACAGCTCTCCCCAACCTTTCTCTCTGTCTTCTCCTCTTTCTTATGTCTCCCAATATTTCAGAGAAGCTATAACAATTTCTACATCATATTTATTTTTTGTTGATGAACATAAAAAAAGGATAAATAACTAAGTTACATAACTACAAAAATTTCAATTTAATAAAACTGATTGAATTGAATAAAAATTCCCAATTGTAGAATTTGATTTAGTTAGAATTGTAATTATTTTTCAGAATTTATTCCATGTTAGTTTTGTTAAAGATTGTATTTTATATGTATGAAAGAGTCTTCACTAAATGTTTTTGTTTTTCTTTGTTATGGTAGTTGTGTCTGTAGATAATATTGTATTTACCTCTTCTTTTTTTTTATTAACTTCAAATTTTAATAAAGTAGTTAGTTATTTAAATAAGAATATATGTGAGTCATGTATCTGCTTTCAAATAGACACAGAAGCAACTAAAAGGGTTAGTATCAAGAAGAGCATTCAGCTGTAAGACATTGCCTCAAAAAGTCCTATCCAACCCATGCCAAAATGATTATATATATATATATAAACCACAACTGCTCCTAGCTCAGTATCATAGCTACACTTTTTCTTATTTCTTATTCTGTTTTTTTCTTACTCTACTTTGATAAAAGGTTTATCCCTAAATGTCATTTCCACTGTACATGCCTTGTTCATATTTTTGTGCATATATTTTGTCAACCATATCTTTTTTTTTTTTTTTTTTTGCTATTTGTTTATTTTATGTTTGTGATTATGACAATGATAATTAAGATGCCAATGTTTGCGACTATGATGGCAGTGATAATAGTGATGACAATAACAATATTGACAATGAGGATTGTATCTATGATGGCAGTGTTTAACTGTCATTCTGCCACTTCATTGCTTATTCAGCAGATGTACTTGGAGAAAATTTCCTATTGAAACTCCTTCTCTATAAAAATAGTCAGACTAAACTGGCCATTCAAATAGACAAATGTCTGATAAAGCATTATTAATAAATTGTTAAATTTCAAAGGCAATTAATGGAATTTCATGAAAATGAAAATTTCAGAGATGAAGAATGAGATATTGAGAGAAAGTTTACAATCCAATATGCTACTTAAAATGTCTGGCTTGCTCTGATTAAATGCTTTAAATTTAGGTGGCTATATCATGTAACAACAACAACAATACTCTCAATTTACATGGCTATAAAAAAAACCAAGAACATTTTATTTTATTTTTAGATAACTAAATCATAATTTTTAAAAATCATGTCACAGCAACAACAAATTAGATTCTAAAATACAAAAGGCCTGAAATGGTATCAGCACATTTTCCATCAAATATTCTTAAGTACCAAATTTTTATTTGTAGCTTAAACACAAATATTAATTTCATGAAACCTGTCTACTTGAAGTGAAAATATCAAAGTCATAATTATTTTCCATGTCTATAACACTAATGTAATGAATGATAATATAATTAATACACTCGCACACACATACACACACAAGTTGTGAATATGTGTACTAAATGCTATATACTATAAGCAGAGAAGGGAAATAAAGACCTAGTGGTTGTTGTTAGCAGCTGTGAAGGAGTTAATAGGTGATATAATAAAAAAAGTAAAGCTAACAGCATTATCTCTCTTTTCACAACACATTCAAGGGATTTAGTTGATCATATGAAACTCAGAACTTATTTTTTTCAAGTCTGGTACTTATTTTATCAACCTCTTCTATTTAGCTACTAAGTAAGGGATATAAAGACAGATCTAAGTATAGACACACACACATATATATAACAGGTTTCTGAAGTTTCTGTTTAGTAAATTCTACTCACAAGGCAAGAGTAGGAGTCAATTTGCCCAAAGTTCCACACAGTGGGATTGACCCTGAAACCTTGTGATTGCAAAGTGAACTCATTAACCACACACATACACAGCCATGCCTGCACCAATTAGTTTTGGAATTTAAAATGCAATTCCTAAGATTTCTTGTCAGAAGAGTTCACTTTTTTTTCTTTTGTCACTTTCAAAATGCTAATGTGGGTATTTCTATATGTAATATACATTTTTATGTAAACATTTCTATGTATAATAAATATTTCCAGTAAAGTTTTATATATGCTAGCAATGTGATGATCTTGAATAATGATTTATAAAACAAAGCATTAAATTAGATAAACTCAATGAGATTGTATTCCTCTTTGGTAGCAAATGCAGTAGTAGTAAAGTTGAAGAACTGAAGAAGCCCATTGGCAATTCCTGCCATGAAGCTCACACATTAAGCCATTGAAATTGTCTAAGTTGTCCTCTTTTCATTCAAGCACAAAATGTTTATAGCAGTTACGTCTTTGGCTTGCTCCCATCTTTCAATAAATAAACTTACTCCATTCAACTAAATATAATTTGATTTAATTTGCATTACCATTATAGTGGAAAGGCAAGCAACAACATTTTCCTCCATACTTTCCAAGTATATGATGAATAAGTAAGTACACAATGTAATGTTAAAAAGAATTACATCAACATATAATAGGCAACTGCAGCCATCCATATATTTTACAGTGTTATTACAATTCTAATCAAATGACAGCAAACATATTGTCAACAGATACCAATCTTTTTGATAACAAACTATCTAAAACTGCCCCTGGTTCTGTGATAAAAACTGTTTGATTTATATTTATCTAAAACATTCCATTTTAATTTATATAAGAACCTTTATTAAGTTATGTTCCCAAACACCAGTCTAATAATGAACAAGTTAGATATATTAACAAATCACTTAAAATATTTATTTTCAAATTTTTTTTATAATAATAGGGAATGTCTTTTATTAGAAATATAGTAATGGAATGATTAAATATATTTTTGCAATTATTATTTCGATTGGCAGTATCGGACGCCATGCTTTGACATAGAGTTACGGCCCTTGCTATTCTGAGTTCAAATCCAGTCGAGGTTAACTTTGCCTTTCATCCTTACGAGGTCGATAAAAGAAAGTACCAGTAATACACTGGATAATTGCTGGCCTTGTGCCAAAAGTAGAAACAATTATTATTATTATTATTATTTTTAATTAAATGAGAAAAAAATAACATACAACTGCATATCATCATCCTTTTATGTACACTTTCTATGTTGGTTCCCAAACTTTTCTTTATTCATGGTGCACTTTAGAACAAATAAAAAATATCTTAGCACACTTTGTACCTAAATTCAAAAATTTATTCAAAAGTGATATAAAGCAGAAATATAGATAATTAAAATTACAGAAAAAATATTTGTACTTCCTTCTTTAATTAATAAATGGAGCAAAGTTATGAAAAACAAGTGCTTGGTGTTTTGTGGCAATGTTTTCATTCTTAGTTTAGTGGTTTCCCACTTTTACAGTTAAATATGAACTTCATTATGAATTTCAATTTTTATTTTTCTATTGTGAAATAGAATCTTATTCTTTCAAAATGCATCAATTACATCCCACAGTGCACCTGGTTTGCAAACCGCTCAGTTCTTTGAAGTAACTTCTCTCCTAGATGTGTCTGAAGGCTATGTTTCATTTGTTAAAATTTCTAACATGGTTTCTATAGCTGAACCCCTTTCCTAACACTAACAATTTTACAGTGGTTTGTACTTGTATATCATAGAGTTTTCAGCCAGCATGTGATTACCTACAGGACCTAAAAAACTTAAATTCAAAATATATGGTACATTGTAAATGTTGGTAAATGGTTGTTTGTTTATTATTGTCAGTATATTATGATACATGTGTTTATCATTGTCAATATATTACAGTACATGTTTTTTTTTATTATTATCAATATATTATGGAACATGCATTTATTTTTATCAATATATTATGGTAAATATATTTATTTATCAATTATGACACATGTATTTATAATTGTCAATATATTGTAATATTGTAATAGAAAAGGAGGAAATATTTTGTTAGTTCAGTGAAATAGAATTAAGTTAAATGTTATATGTATGAACATTTCTTGTACTATAGATATTGTGAACACAAATGAACATGATGCTAATTTGTCTAGCTTTTGCAATTTTCTATGAATCTTGACAAACATATGTCATTTATAACATTTTGACCTTTTACCACTGGTGCAAGATCACATTTCTTTGTTGGTAACCTCATATATTGCTTCTATCATTGCTAATTTAAGTTAACACATGTTCTCTCCATATTTGATTGGAAGTATATGTATGCTGTGTTCATTAAAACAAAACTGCAAATTTTCTGCTGGCTAGATTTGTTATTAATTTCATTTCCTAACATATTTCTAATCAATATACATTTTGTGCATGTAAAATTAATATTATTTCACCGTATGATTCTCAAGAGAATATTAAAATGAGATCAGCTTTGTGCACATGTGATTATATGGTTTAATATAAGGGATTTAATATAGTAAAAAGAATCAATTAGATTGATATAGTGTGTCAATAACCTAGCTTAAAATCATCTGCATGCAACCCATGCTAGCATGGAAAATATCATAAAATGATGATGATGATCTTATCCCTATCCACCCATCCCCAACAGTAATTGATGTAAGTTGTTTGTTGATATACTGGGAGTGTTTGGGTGTAGTTTTGAATGGTGTGATTGGTTATACTGTATATCTTGTTTGGTATATATCTGATGGATAAAGTTGAAAGTAGATTGATAGATGACATTTACTTGAGTTCATGATTAGCATTTGGCTTACTATAGATTTGTTTGCATTCACGTTAAGGCAATTAACAGTTATAGTTATATATTTATATATACATGCATTCCTATTCTTTCTCTTGTGTATCTTAAGAGGAAAATTAGTATGGTTTAATGTTTAGTTTGAAGAGAGAAGGTAGACAAGACTCTTCAGTCTTAATGACAATATGCAAAGCTCCCTAATGCTGGGTACATAGTAAAATGTACCCAGTTCAGTATTTTTATTTCTTCTTCTCCTTCTCCTCCTCCCACAATAAAATGCACTTTTAGATTATCACTTTCTGTGTTATTCTACAAGATAAGATATTTTTTCAGCTATGACCACAGTTTAATGTCTGAAACCAGTAAAGGAAGAAAAGAATGGTATTATAAGTTATATGGTTTTCAGTGAAATGTTTAATCATTATTTTTCAATTCCTTTTGTCTTTGGGCTATTTTCTGTTATTAAAGCTTGTTTCAAATATTATATTTGATGTTTCTATGAATATTTTCTATTTGCTCAGTTGGCTTTTGACATAGAAATTGGAACTATTAAGAACATTATGGAAATTAGCTCTTACAAACTGATGACATGTCTGACCATTCCATGTGGGGCAGCGTGAGGAAGGGTAGGGTTACTTTTAAATATCAATGAAGAAACAAAGTGTTGGAGGCATTTAAGTTGTCTTTTTAAACAATTCCAGTCTGTGGCTTCTGTTGTTATCAATCAGTATAATAAATCATATCAGTCACTGTAATAAATCATTTATATTGCTATAAGAGCTAACACTAATAACAATAGAGTCTCTATGGTGTTGCTTCAATCTCCACCCTCCTTACAAAAAACAAAAGTATAACTGTTTTAAGAAGAATAACACCATATTCTGTCATAAGAGGCAACTAAAAAAGGTTTAGCATCAGGAAGGGCATTTGGCCATAAAGACACTACCTCCAAATATTCCTGTCCACACCATACCTTTGTACCATAAAAGGTGACTAAAATAAAGGTTGGTGTCAGCATGGGCAGAAACTCACATCCAGCCCATGTCAACATGGAAAGTGGATATAAAAATGATTGTTCCTTCTTGTTGCATGTCTTGACAACAAAACGACTTTCAAATTTATCTTTCATCTTTTGATACCAAACTGCTTGAAACCACCTGTAGTACAAAACAATACAAAAGAAATGTTTAAGTAATGCTTGAAACATCACTTTACTAGTAACGAGAAAGTTATTTTACCAAATTCCTACAAATTATTTCTAAAATTAATCAAAACACTTTGGCAGTGTATTTTGCTAGGAATATGGTAACAAAATGGTTTAAAATATTGTGGAAATTGGCTGCTGATAATTGATAGCATGTCTAACTATTCAGTGAGGGACAGGAACAGTTTTAAGTGTTTGTCAAGAAGCAATGTGATGGATGCATTTAAGTTATCTTAACTCTTAATATCCTGTACAGTATAAAACTGCATTAGCAAGACTCTTTAAAAAGTACAAAATAGCTATATGACTGTGTCACATTAAAAATTAAAGTCTTTATAGTAATACTTCAATTTTTTGCAAAGATCTGTTCACCAGTAAAAAATACTATAAACATTTGAATTAAAAAATGTTTTGTTTTTTTTTAGTTATTTTCTGCTAAATCATCTTACAGAATGCTAAGAGTTAAACAATTCCAGTGTATAGTTGTTGTTATTATCAATCACTATAATAAATCATTTATATTGCTATTGTCTACTTCTCATTGCACTTCTTAACAACAAAAACACTTTCAGATCTGTCTTTAATGAAAAAAAAAGCAAGAGAAAGCAAGGTTGTAATTCTAACCATTTTTTTGTTAGCACCATTACTAAAATTGTTCTTGTGTTTCACTCCAATAAAATAAATAAATAAATAAACAAACAAAACTGTAAATAATGGCAGACACTAAATTCAATAGAGATTTTATTTTTGTCAAATTTTGTAGTGTTTCACTCAGCAGAAACATTTAACACAGCACCAACATTTTATCTACTAAAACATAGTCACTTTCTATTTTACGCAAAAGTTTTTTTATTCATTTATTTGCTGAATTCTATACAATCTCTTGCTGGGCATGGGGCAAGAGAAGGTAAGTGAGTGGGTAATTGCTTTCAACTATCCGCATAAGGCATGGCACACACACACGAGAGAGAGAGAGATAACTTGTTGAATATAAAGTGTAGAGGTATATAAAGTATAATTTAGATTAGGTGGAGAAGGCCCATTTTTATAGTATGTCACATTAATTTACAGGTACTGTAATTCATGTTTAAGTTAGAGGGCTCTTCATACTGTGTGCTGTGCTAGTCAACTATTGGTATTATGGTACTTTGATGTGAGTTTCATATGAGGCACCTCCATGTTCCTAAGGTGTGTGTGTGTGGGGGGAGGGGGGTAGTGTGCAGTTTTGAGGGAAAATAGACTCCTCCTGTTAGTGTACTGCATCATTTTATTTGTTATGGGGTTTAGTTTCTAGTTTCTTATGTTATTTTACTGTTTGTTCGTTTGTGTCTTGGGTATTAATCTTGTAGTATATATGTTGTGAGTTGTGTTCTTTTATTGTATAGGGTGTGTTGTGTATGAAGATTGTTCTGTTTGAGCAAGACATTGAATCAATGGCACAACTCAAAGAGAATATTATTATTATTTTATTAGATCTCACTTTCTACTTCACTTAAGATAAAGTTCTTCACTAAAATATCTCCAATGAAATTTTTTTTTTTTTTTTTTTGTAAAAAAAAAAAGAATAATAAGCAAACAAAATCTGCTTCATTTAAATTCTCTAGAAAAAGTAAAGAAACATTAGCTTTATTTTATGTCTGTTTCACCACTGCTCTAGTGATTGCTAACATGATTATCATCATCATCATCAGTTTTATGTCAATATTTCCATGCTGGTAGGAGTTTTCAAGTCTTTTTGAAGCATTATTCTATGGCTAAATGCTCCTTTCCTGATATCAACTCTCAGTTGTTTCTTAAGGCACAGATCTTCACATGTCTAACTACTGAGCAGTGGAATTTCTGTTTATGCAAACGTAAACAAATATCACTGCCTGCAACGTCAGATACAAAAAAAAAAACACACATATTACACGCGTGTATATAAACACACATTCATACACACACATATTTATAATTATATGCATCTGTGTACATTATGTGTGCACACATGCTTTTTCTCCAAAGAAATGTTTCTTCCTTCTCACCCACCTCTATTTTTCCTTTTTTTTCTTCTCATTTTACCTTCTGATGAAGGACTAATGTCCAAAACTTTAAGACTTTTTCCTATTATATCAAGCATTAAACTAATATATATATCCTCATTGTACTTTATTGTTTTACTGTGTTATTTCCTGTTACTTTTCACATACATATGAATCGAAGGCAAATTTGTCCATGATAGGATTTGAACTCGGAGCACAGAGGGCTAGACAAATAGTCATTTAGCATCATTTAAAGGCATTTAGCAAAATACATTTCATGTACCGCATGAAAACATATTAGCAAGACATTTGTGAAAGTTATAAAACTATGACTGCATCACATAAAAAAATTAAACATTTACTCTAATACTGCAAATTTACACAACAATGTCTACTAGCAAAGATACTATAAACATTTAAATTAATAAACCACATTAGCAAGGCATTCTGGAAAAGTACAAAACAGCGCTATAACTGCATCACATTAAAAATTCAAGTCTTTACACTAATACTGCAATTTGTTCATGATAATCTGCCCACTAGTAAAGATACTATAAACATTTGAATTGATAAACCGGTTTTTAGATATTTCTTACTAAATTATTACAAGGCATTAAGAGTTAATGCAACTCTGCCACTTTATTACCATATGTGGTTGTATTGTACCAGTAACGTATTGTTTTTCTGTTAGAGAACAGTAAAGTGGGAGAATATTTTAAAGTAGCACGGATATTGACTTAATAAGAAAGCCACATTGTTGTCAGTTATAGAGAAATATTATTGATGATAGCTTGCTTCCATTGCTACTACTGAGAATAGTCTGCAGAATAATGATAAATATTGTCGATTATCTCCTCCAGTTTGTCTTAAGAACTTCCCTGATATGGTTGGCACCATCAAGCCGGGAATAATCATCTCAATCATAACCAAATTCATATGAAACTGGCAATACATTGCAAAGTGGCAGAGTCATTAGAATGTCGAATAGGGGTATTTGTTCAAGCGCTCTCTGCCATGAATTCAAATCCTGTTGAGGTCAACTTTACTTTTCATCCTTTTGAGGTCTACAAATTAAGTATCATTTCAATAGTGGGATTGATTTTTTTTCTCTACCTCTCTTTATCACAGAAATCAGGTTGTTTAGACCTGGAGAGATGGGCTCTGGCAAGTTTGAATGCTCAAGACATGCCATATGTTACATCAGTACCCCTACAATTCTATCAAGAGTTAAGGGTTCATGGCATGGCTATATGTAAATAAGTTGAATCTTTACTGATGAGGATATTAGTAGGAATTAGGAAACCTAAATGGTGTCAAATTAAGCAGGAAAATCTTTTGAGCACCATGTAACCCTGTTGTTACCCTATTTCTAATGAAAGGCTCTCTGTGATTTTCATATCATTTTGAAAATAGTTGAGAATTTGGATGGATTTAAGCTGACGTTTGATGGAAGGATTTTAGATAAATATACATTTTAACCCTCCCATTACTATATTTCTAATGAAAGAATCTGCCTGTGATTTTCAGATCATTATGAAAATAATTAAGAATTTGGATGGATTTAGTAATATAACAAACTTTCTTACTATTAAGCTGATGTTTGGAAAATGACTTAAATATTTTTACATACAATAATGATGGAAGCTTTTCAGATAAAGTACTGTAGTGTATATGTCATTATTATAATCCTGTTGGTATAATAATGTTCTCTATAAATACTATTGGTGCATATATATATATATATATCATCATCAACAATATTCTGCCTGGAATGTATATATATATATATATATATATATATATATATATATGGGTGTGTGTTAATATAATTGTATATCTGCTACATGTATAACTATGTATGGGTGTGTGTGTGTGTGTGTATATATATATACACACATAGGCAAAAATGTGAATATAGTTATCCATTCTTTTGTTTCCTTGTTTGGTAATCTCTTGTGTGAGTGTATGTGTGTATAAGTGTATCTGTATTTACAAGTATGAATGTGTGTCTGAAAGTTGTTTTGTTTTCTTTGAATACATTACAGAAATATTTTATCTTTTTAAAATACTTTAAATTGATTTCCTCTGCTGTTTAGTTTCCACCTTTAACATCAATGGTCATAGAAAGTCTCATATATATATGTATATGTGTGCATGTATGTGAGTGAGTATGTATGTATATAAACATGTGTAGCCCTTTATGTTTCTGTATTAAACAGGGAGAAAAGGGTGAGAGAGAAATGTTTGAGTCTGTTGGTAGTAGTAGTAGATTTTATTACAAAAATGGTCCAAATTGTTTTTTGTGCTACTTACACCTCCAACAGTAGATATTCTCTATAAAATTCTATGGAACAAAAGACTTTGGTTTTATTTATCGGTGGTGATGGTGTTGGCAGTGGCATTGGTAGCTGAGTTTGAATTTCTGATTCAACCAATTCAAAACTAGTGAAGATATATGCAGAATGTTTCCTGTATTTCTTAATTCTTCAGATTATTACTAAAAAGTCTTTTGTGTGTTTCTCACTGTGAATCAAGCCATGAAATCCATTACAAAGACTTTGCAATTCTACATTATAAAGACTTTGCAATACTATCTTGAGCATTTCAATTGATTTCAAATATCCTCTTGTATGTTCAACCTGTAACATTTCACAAGAGAAATCAGTTATTTTCATTAAGAGTTGTATTAAGCTAATGATAAAAGTGTATTTACTTTAAATGTTTAAGTGTGCACATATAAAGAGCATGTATATTTAAAAGTTCAATAATTTGTTGAAAATGTCTCTATTGATAAATTTAAATCTTTAGTAGCTAAATGTATTTCAAAATTAATATCTAATTTATTAGCAGTTCACCTGTGTTGTTGTTATTGTTGTTAGAGCAGCACTATTACAGATAAAATCTAAATATAATTCAAGATTTATTTGTTGCTATATACATACATTTTATTTCAAAGCTGAATGGAAGCTTTAAATTACATTAAAGTAGTCACTCACTACAAATGGATTGCATTTGTGACAGCTGTTTAAATGTTTACGTTTCTTTAAAAAGAAGAAAAATATATTACCTGAACAATATAGAAGACATATTGCAGTATTATAGGATTATTAACAGGTGTTTTGCTTTTCTTGATTTAGTTAAACCGTTTTATATTTTTTTTAAATATTTCCTCAGTAATATATTTGTATTTATCATCATATTACATCTTTTTTCCACACTGACGTGGATTAGACAAGTTGTCATGGTCCAAGATATGGCACCTTATCTTCTTGATATGTTCCATATTTGATATGGTTTTTATGGCTGGATGCTTTTCATCAACCATGATTAACCCTCTTGATACTAAGTACTTAATCAGAGCTTCTGACCTCTTTGATAAACTGGCACCCAGATCTCATTTACATATATTCTAGCACTTTACAGAGTGTACTGTGTGCATATTATCGTGTGTGTAATTATAGTTACAGGCAGTTCCTTTGTTAAAGCACTGTGTTCTGCACCTCCGAATGCATATCCGATGAGATGTTGGTGCAGAGTCAGGCCCTGAACGTTATGGTCAAACCCTGAGCTGATTGAAATCAAAATAATTGTCACATGCTATAAATAATTGTCACAAGCCATTTATGGTGCAACCTTGACTTCATTCCTGCTTACTTGAGAGAGAGAGACAGTGAGTGTGTCTGTGTATGGATGTATATGTATTTATTTATATATATATATATATATATATATATATACACACACACACACACTCACATTTAGTTGTGGTAAAGATGTAAATAAGAATTTATTTTGACCTAATGTTCATGTATTATCATTTATTTTACTCCCTTCTTTATCTTAATAATTGTTTCTACTTTTTGGCACAAGGCCAGCAATTACCCAGTGCATTACTGGTACTTTATTTTATCGACCCCATAAGGATGAAAGGCAAAGTTAACCTCGGCAGGATTTGAACTCAGATCATAAAGGACCGTAACTCTATGCTGCAATCCACTGCCCTTCTTTATCTTAATAATGCTTCTAAGAATTACTTATTGTTTTTTTTATTTTCTGTTGGTGGAGGATGATATTCTTTTATTTGAACTGTGACTATGTATCATTTAATTAATTAAATTGATTGTTACATCTGTATGTGTGTGGAGATGTGTAAATTATATATATACAATGAAAGTCTATATGATTCATGGAGCTGCACTTGCTTATATTTTACACTCTGTGATCTCTTCTGGAAAAGTAAACCATATTCCCCTGCTTGGATCATCATCATCATCCTTTAACGTCTACCTTCCACACTAGCATGGGTTAGATATTTAGGATATACAAATCAAATGAGTCAAATTCTCTGGTAAACAGTTATCTTGTTTAAGCATTCATTCTTGATATATATAAACAGAACCTTATCTATCCTCTCTATCTCTCTCTCACACACATATATATATGACAAATGGACTCTACAGTCAAGCTTAAATAATCCAATGGCAAAAATTGCTATCAATATGGTTTAAGCTTGACCATAGGGCCCCTATGCCTTATAATAATATGTACACTCTACTTTCCTTAAAGTATGGAGTACTGTTTAATAATGGCTTTACTAGCTTAGTAGCATCTATATAAAAAAAACCAGATGTTAAAACGATGATGAATATACATATATATATTTCTGGAAACAAAATTGGCAGTGATTTTGAAGTTTGGGTTATAATGCTTCTTCTGAGGCAATCAGAAAAGACTCTACAACTGAGACTTCAAAGTCACTACCACTTTTTTTTTCCTAGAAAAACACAATATTTATTCTGCTTTATGTATTGAGTGCTCATTCAGTTAATGCTTGACTGTGTATGTTTGTGGGTGTGAAAGTAATTCATTAGAAATTACCATTTCTCATATAAAGCTTAGTTATATTTTCTTTTATGTATGATTATAAAGGAAATTAATTGACTATTACTCCAGTTATCTGTGATACTTGTTCCATCTATTGATTATTTTTGGTCAATTTCACTCAGATTAACTAGAAACCTTGTCATAATAGCTAAACATTTCACTAACTTTAGTTAGTCTTCATATTGGCTCCTAGTAATTTATAAGAAATCATTTAACTCTTTCATCACTCTATTTTTACAGAAATGCATTGCCTATAATTTTCACATTCTTTTGAAAATGATCAAGAATTTAATGGAATTTAGTAAAGTGGCTGGTGATAGGAAGGGCATTGAGCCATAGATAGCTTGCCAAACAAAGGGCTGGGAGGACTTTTCTGTTGCATCAAGGACATGACAGCCTTCCTAGTTTTGGTGATCTGCAGGATAAATGCACCCAGTACACACTATAAAGTGGTTGGTGATAGGAAGGTCATCCAACTGTAGGAAGTTTGCTAAACAGAGTATTGGAAGGACCCTTTAGTTGTGTCAAGAACATGACAACCTCTCTTGTGCTGAGAGCATGAGAGTGTATGTAAGCAAGATGCAGACCCCGTATCATAGAACCTAGACAGTTTCATGTAGTTTGGTATAAAAAGGGTGATGTGCACTATTTTAATCACCCCTTTATTTAACCTTGCAGTAGATCAGATAAGCCTTTTAGTGTTGGGGTCATGATAAAATGCCCCCAGCACACTCTGTGTGATTGACAATCACTAGAGATAATGAAGGGTAAAGTGAACCCTTAAATCAAGTTGAGGACTTGACAACTTCTCTCACTCTAATTCCACATTATAATACACTTGCCTCCAGTATACTCTGCAAAGGAGTTTGTGTTAGGAAGGTCCTCTATCTGTAGAAATCATACCAAAATTTGAACGTGCATATATGGTATGATTCCCATATTTGGCTAGGAGAGCAGTAGTGCCGAAATAAGAACTGATGAGTATGATATGCTCTTCATTATATATTCAAAGTAGAACTGAAAAATTAGCATAAGATATTATTTGGTCAATTTAAAATTTCCCCAATGTTTCATAAATTAACCAAATGTTATTCATACTTCTAGTTTAACAAAGCCTCTAAAAAGATGTGAAGTTGTGGCCAGGTATGTTATGGTGTAATGGTTAAACATGGTTATCTGGCATGTGACAGATGTTTGGTTTGAATTCCTGCAGGGATTTCTGCCCACTTTTTCCATCTACAGGGGTACTTTACCCGACTTATTCAACTATCATTTATAGTTAACTATTATTATAGCTATTAGCATTGTGGCAGTTTCCCAAAAAACCTAACATATTTTCAATTTCTTTTTTAATTTTTCAGCAATGTTGTCTACACTTGTATCTTCTATAAAACTGACTTTAGAGGAAATACCTTAAATTGTAATACACACACACCCATACACATACACACACACACATAAAAACACATTATTTATATATAGAGAGAATATGTATATATCCAAGACATCATCTTTCAAGAGAACAACCTATTGAATTAGAAGATACCAATCTAACTAGCGAAATGTTATTAAACATTAATTTTTAGCCAAAACTTTCCTGTCTTTGACATTCGTTTCAAGAACTAACCTATTTTAAAATCCTGGAGATAATGAAGTTCTTTGATGATTTCAAGACACAATGTTGTCTTTGTAGAATATTTCCAAAAGACATACATTATTGTCTATTAAAATATTAAATGGCTATTTAACTCCTTAACACAATTTTATGTGTGTTTCTTTCTCTCTCTCCCTTTCTTTATACATATATATATATATATATATATGTATATGTGTGTGTGTGTGTGTGTATATATATGTATACATACATACATACGTATATATATATATGTGTGTGTGAGTGTATGTATGTGTGTGTGTGTATATGTATACATACATAACCCATGCAAGCATGGAAAAGAGGATGTAAAAATGATGATATATATATATATATGAGAGAGATTGTTTTGTTATAATTCAAGGAATTTAATCCAATCAGCTTTATCTAAGATGTCTAGAAATTATTCTCAGTACTACTTAACTATGGGAAAAAAATGTGTAATTTTCTGTTTCAGTTTCGCTATCTATTAAACATAATTTGATGGTAGCTTTCTTGCCATCATTATTAAGTAAATATAGTTCGGCGAAGAAAATGGAGTTTATAAACTCCAGAAAAAATTCTTAATGATATTCACTAACTTGATTCTGATGAGAGAAGTTGAGCCTTCTTCAGGACCATGCAGGGACATCCTCTGATGTCAGATCTAGGGACAACTATCTCTACCAAAACGACCATACACCTTCGGCTCTCTAAATTGCCACTCACTCACCTCCTACCTCTCCATGAGGAGTTCAACAAGCATATCAACACCTATAACATTGCAATTGTATGTGTTCAAGAACATCAATTTATCCACAATGAAAACAATCCAAACATAATTGGCCATAACATCAGCAAGAACACTCTGTTTGCTGCATTAGCATAAAAAATGACATCTGTGGTGTAATTGGAGGGGTTAGTTTGACAGTACAAACACACCTCCTTCCTCTACTTAGAAAGGTAACTAAAGTCAATGACCGGGTTGTCCCTGCAGTATTCAAGGGAAATCCCTAAACTATTATAAGTTGCTATTCACCCACAATTACTTGCCAGAAGAGGAAGTAGAACAGTTTTACCATCAACTGAGTGCTCCTGTCTCTGAAGTACTCCTTCATGCTATGCTAATTATTGGAGGAGACTTCAATGCACAAATTTACAGTAAACTTTCATACCACCAGAGTACTAACAGAAATGGCACATTTCTTAAAGAGTTTCTACATCAACATAATCTCCTAGCTAGAAATACCACTTTCCAGAAACTGAAACAGAAACTCCCACACTTGGAGATACCCAGCTGGGCATCTTTCCCAAATTGATTTTGTCATTTTCAGGAAACCATAAGAAACAGCATTCATGATTTTCAGGCACATACTTCCTCTGCAGTTATAGGAGGAGATCACATCATTACAGCCAAAGTTAACCTTTTAGCATTTAAACCGGACGCATCTGGCCAGAATTCTATCACTTCTTTCTGGTCAAACTGGCCATAACTGGCTTCTCATACTTATGTTAAGGTATTGTTCTCAAAATAAATAATATCAAAATCTCGTAGATTCAATATTATGTGAGATAAAGTGTTTAATGTGAAAATACAAAAGTAAGTATAATGTAAATGCTAAAGAGTTAAACTTAGCCTGCAGATGAGTTGGGGGATCAGCCACAACCTTGAAGCATGTTCTTGAAAATGACACCCAGTTGGAGGCAGGGGAAATTCAGACGACAATGCTAGACAGGGTGAACTGGAGGAGGAACTTTGGCATGGCACCGTAATGGATGTATAGAAGAATATTTTGATGACGAACGTTCCAGTTGTTCAAACAATGAAACAGCCTTCTCATGAAAGTGGCTGAGCATTTCACACACGTGCACTCTTAACTGATTTCTCAGGGAGATTCAGTTGTACAACATGTTATAAGGCTGGCTCTTTGAATCACAAGTACAACTCAGCTTTTGCCAGCTGAGTGGAATGGAGCTATATGAAATAAAGTGTCTTGCCAAAGAATCAAACTCATGATCTTACAATAATGAGCCAATTACCCTAACTGCTATACACATATACACATTTCTTACATTACTCATTTACATTGAAATGGGTATGCAGCAACACATATGTGTTATCAACAGTAATTGTTTCCTTATCAACTCTGTTATATAACTTGACATTTACTTGTCAAATATTTTGTTTACAACCACATTTGTAAATTACATTCAATAAACTGTTAAATCTGCCTGGCAATTTGGGTGGTTGTTAAATAGACAACTTTTCAAATATGTCCTTTCTATATTTTTTTAATAATATACTACAATGTCTTATTTTAAACATATAATTTAGAGTAGAGAGGAAGTATGTGCATTAGTAGATGAGGTTAATCTACTGAACTGGTACATGAAATGTGAAATGTTCAAATTTCCGTACAGCCTTCGCTCGCTTGCTCACACACACACACACACACTCTCATTCAGGCTGCATGTGTATATACTACTATGCTACTAGGTGCAAATTACATTTGATAGCTGTGAAAATATTTGCTTCAGTTATTCACAAAATTAGTGTTCATGAACAATGAAACAGATAAGTTGAGAGAAAAACTGGGTAAATGAGGAACCATATGTAGTATGGGGGAGAGATACTAAACTGCCTAAAAATCTCCCTGGTTCTATGATTCAAAATAGTTTTTTTTAAAGTGTCAATATTTATTTAAAAACCTTCCATTGTAATTTTTTGTGAAAGTTAATTATTTTACTGAATCCTTCTAAATTTTTTATTTTCAAAATGAATTGCAAATTACATGTAGTCTTTCATTAGAAATATGATACCAAAAGTGTTAAATAATCCATGGATATAAAAAAAAATGGAAATAATCATCATCATAATCATCTTCGTTTAACGTCCATCTTCCACGCTAGCATGGGTTAGACGGATAATAATAAGTTGTTATTTTTTAACTGTGTTAATTTGATCTTTAAAACTCAATTAACTTCATAAACATAATTTTGAATCTATAAAATTTGTATGTTTTAACTTTTGCTCAAATGTTATTCACAGGAAAACAAAGATGTATTCTTGAATAACCATTCCTTTTCACTGTCTTCTATCAATAGTGCTTGCCAATTATTGACTTGTTTATGGAGAATATCAATTATTTCAATTGTGTTGCCAATTTTCCTCTTCATTTTCTATTCCACAGCAATGTTTTTGATATGCTTCAACTATAATTAATTCCTTAGAGTGACACTTTAACTATTCTAAAACTTCATTGTAACTTTACTGCATTATCAAATATACTTTTATCATATTTAGTCAGTTTTTTAAAATATTTATGAATATCTTCTCTTGAGAAAAGAGACTTCATCTTGATAAATCTTGTAACTAATACTCAAGTTCGTGTTGTCAACATGTACTGTACAACAGTTATTTTCAACACTGGTGAGACTCTCTTTGTATGTATATACTTTGTACAAAGCATATCACTCATGTATTTTTGCTTCTACGCTTTGTTGACGCATGTGATCAGTACATAATTTCTTTCCCTTTCCTGTTTGGCTATTTTAGTCAAACCAACTTGGTGAGTGAATATGCTTCCTTGAGGAGATTCAATAACATTGAAACATGTTCATTGCTTTCACTGAGGTCCATTCTCAAGATCAGTAAAGCTGAAGGTGTTCTCTTTTTTGTTTACTTCTCATTCCTGAACACCCTTAAAGAAAGTTTAAGTCTTGAAATTCTGAGGATAGTCTTGATTGATAGGAATTGTTCCTTATTTATCATATTCAGACATTGTGACTCCATTTGTATGTATATATTTTGTGTGGTAGACTAACTCAGTTGCCTGATTTAACACCTCCACCTGGCCCATGGAGGGACTTTAGTGGAGGTCACTCTGTTGCAAGCATTCAAACAAGGTCTCTGGTTTGAGGATATCTTCCTTTCACTAGTCAGAGACACTGCCCTAAAGAATTATAGGCACTGTCATCTCTTTGACTATCCAATGTAAAATACTTTAAAATATCTCAATGTAAAATACTTTAAAATATATGGAGGCATATGGCTTAGTGGTTAGAGCATTGGCCTTGCAATCGAAAGATTGTGAGTTCAATTCTCAGCCCGGTTGATGTATTGTTTCCTTGAGCAAGACACTTTATTTCACATTGCTCCAGTTTACTCAGCTGTAGAATGAGATGATAGGGACTGGGGTCCCTATCATTCCACTGTAAAGTGTTCGTGGAGATACCACGGCAAAAAAGCACCCAGCACTCATTGTAAATGAGGTTGGTGTTAGGAAGGGCATCCAGCTGTAGAAATCAAGCCAGAATCAGTTCCCATCTAACCCTTGCAAGGTCACAAAATGTGTGACGAAAGAACTTTGACAATATATAAACAACTATCTGGTTGTGGAACCAACCAACCTACCAGAAATTTAATTTATAAATTCCTAAATTTATAAATTTATTATAATAAATTGAAGTGAAACAACTGGTGCGTGTGTTTCTTATTGGCAACATGACCCTCCCAAAGTATAACAATATTTATAAGTTATTTTACATTTAGAGTTAGTTTTGTCTTTCATCCATTACAGGGTGTCCCAAAAGTCACTAAACTATTACACACGCATACATATACCTATATATCTTCATCATCATTTAACGTCCATCTTCCACGTTAGCATGGGTTATATATGTAATGGTGTGGTAACTTTTGGATCGCCCTGTATCATACTTTTGAATTAAGTAGTGCTGATCTTTGAAATCATTCTTAATAATTATTATTATTAATTTTTGTTTAACATAGGTACAAGGCCACAAATTTGAAAGTCTGCGTATTTGGTGTGTGTGGGGGCTTTTTGATGTGGTTGTTCCTGTACCTTTATTGAAACGTGTGTGTGTGTGTTTGGATGTGTATATATTTGAGCAGATGTGTGTGTAGGAAGTGAGTTTGTTTTTCTATTTCAAGGAGAATGCAATGCTCGGGTGTGTTTTGACAAAGTGGAAGAATGTGTGAAAGTTTTTTCACAATGTTGGCACTGAAATGGCCTCTCACCCGAATGTGTCCTCAAGTGTGAGTGGAGGTTAGATGAAACAGAAAATGTCTTGCAGCACAGGGGACACTCAAAAGGCTTCTCTCCAGAATGTTTTCGCTAGTGGAGTGCCAGATTGGAAGCCTGTGCAAACCTCTTGTGGCAGATTGAACATAGAAAAGGTTTCTCCCTGGTGTGAGTTCAGATGTGTCGAGTTAATGTCGAAGATAAGGCAAATGTACGAGAACAGATATCACACTGGAATGGTTTCTCACCTGAATGAACACGACCATGTTTCCATAGTGTTGAAGAATGAGTGGATGTCTTCTCGCAAACCGAGCATTTGAAAGGCTTCTCTCCTGAGTGTACGCGCATGTGGGCTGTCAAATTGGCCACCGTTGAGAAGCGTTTATCACAAAAATCGCATGTATAAGGTCGCGCTGCAGAATGTGTCCTCATGTGCTTCCACCTGGTGGAGGAATGCGAAAAAGCTTTCATACATACACGGCATCTGTATGGCTTTTCTCCAGAATGAACTCTTATGTGCTGAGACAGAATGGGAGAAGGACTTATTACAAACTGAACACGTGTGCGGTCTTTCCCCAGAATGTGTCTTGAGGTGAGATGTTAAGTTTGATGGCATTGAAAAGCTTTTGTTACACTGATTACATATGTATGGCTTCAGACCAGACGTGTGCTTCGAGCGGACATGTTTGGATAGGGTCGAAGAATGGGCAAAAGCTGTTAGACACACTTGACAGGAGAAAGGTTTTTCACCAGAATGAACCCTTGAGTGAACACGTAGGTTTGCAGCAGTGGAGAAACTTTTGTCGCACACCGTACATTTGTACAGCCTTAGGCCTGAGTGGCATTTTACATGTCGAGAAAGGCTTGAGGTGTGAGCAAAAGATTTGTTGCAAATATTGCAGGTTATTGATTGCCGATCAATTTTATTAACAAATTCAGAGGTCAAGTGTTGCAGATGTGATCCACTGTGCTCATCCAGTTTCTTCGGCAATACATGGGTCTCTAAGTGTTTGAGTAAGTTAGAGCCATGACTGAATGTCTTGTTGCACCAGTTACATGTGTAAGGAAAAGGCATAGAATGGCTGCGTTTATGTCTGTAAAGGCTAGAGGAGTGGTTGAAACATTTCCCACATTCTGAACACATGAAGGGCTGCTCTATGACAGTTTTAGTTAACGCTAAGGAAGATTCAGCAAGGACAGACATCACAGCTGATATTTATGTCCTAATTTTTTTTTGTACTTTTAAGAATTATTAATTATTTATATTTGCTTAGCAAATGATCTTTAGGTGAGAAGAAATACCAAGAACCTCTCTCGCAGTGGAAGGAAGCTGCAGTAGAGGAAGGTCGAGGAAAATCTGGAGAGAGTTGATCTCAAAATGATCAATGATCCTTACAGAGAAGACAACAAAGGAATGCAAAGTTTGGATGGGGGTTGTGCTGGAAAAGACCCTCCAAATCATGCAAACTTCGGAAATGGACATATCATCATCATCATCATCATTTTACGTCCGCTTTTCCCTGCTTGCAAGGGTGGGACGGGCCTTATTCAGCACAGCATCTCTCCACTCGTCACGGTCCCTCGTCATCTCCACCGTGAGCTTCAATGATCTGAGGTCTGTTCTCACCACCTCCGCCCATGTTTTTCGTGGTCTACCTCTACCACGTCTTCCTTCAACTGGCATTTCCTGGCACTTCTTCACCCATCGGTCATCCTCCATGCGCATCACATGTCCATACCACCTCAGTCTCCTCTCCCGTACACTACATTCTATCCCTCTCAGACACAGTTTCTCTCTCAACACATTTATGCTGGGTCGTTCACGCACATTTACACTGCACATCCAACGGAGCATGCTTGCCTCATTTTTCTCCAGCCGTCGCATATCTTCTGCGGTTGCTGCCCATGTCTCACTACCATGCAGCATCGCGCTCCTCACACAGGCATCATACAACCGACCTTTCGTACGCAGGGAGAAACCCTTCGTCAACAGAGGAAGCAGCTCCCTAAACTTCTTCCAACCCGTCCTTATTCTAGATACTATGGCCTCGGAACACCCTCCTCCCATGCTAATCTGATCTCCTAGGTACCGGAAGCTATCCACCACTTCTATAGCGCCCTCTCGCATTTGAAAAATGTGTCTATCAGTGCGACTTCTACTGTCTAATTTCCCTGTACATCTACTGCATACATATTTCTCCCTACCTGTTAGTTTGCCTGCTATCCCGCTACATCTCTTGTGTACCCAGGACCTGCATTGTGTGCATTTTATAGAATTTATGTCAGTTCCTTTTCTGCATATCGAACATGGCCATTTCCCTGACGGAATCAGGGTTTTGTTCTCTTTTCTACTCATCAACACTTTTGTCTTAGCTAGATTTACTCTCAGTCCTCTTGCTTCCAACTGCTGTTTCCATAGCCGGAATTTATTCTCTAGCTCCTCTACTGATTCTGCCATAAGAGCCAGATCGTCAGCATAGAGAAGTTCCCATGGACAGCCAGTCTTAAACTCCTCTGTTATAGCTTGGAGGACTATAATGAACAAGAGCGGGCTGAGGACCGAACCTTGATGTACTCCTACTTGTATCTGGAATTCCTCACTAAACTCCATTCCTACCCTGACTTTACTGAGAGTACCTCTGTACAAAGTTTGCACTGTCCTCACAAGCCATTCCTCAACACCCAGCTTCCTTAGGGACCACCAGATGACAGATCGGGGTACCCTATCAAAGGCCTTCTCAGGTCAACAAAGGCTAAGTATAGTGGCTTATTCTTCTCTAAGAACCTCTCTTGCATTTGTCTCACCAAGAAGAGGGCATCTGTTGTACTCTTCTCAGGCACAAAACCAAACTGCATCTCATCTAGTTTGACCCTTTCTCTAATTAGTTGTGGTAAAATCCTTTCTGCCACTTTCATAACCTGATCTATCAGTTTTATACCCCTATAATTGCTCCTCTCCAAAGCATCCCCTTTACCTTTGTAGCAATTTATGAGAATACTGCTGCACCAGTCTTTGGGTATGACACCACCATATATAGCCTGATTGATGATGCGTGCAACCAGTTTAGTGCCTACGTCCCCTGATGCCTTCAGCATCTCAGCAACTATTCCCGATGGTCCGGCCGCCTTACCATTTTTCATTTCCCTAATCGCCTCTTGGACCCTATATTCGTCAATCTCAATAGCTGGTCCCTCTGTCGGATCTACCAAGGGTAATTTCTCTCTCTCCCATTCGTTCTCCACATTCATCAGTCTCTCATAATGACATTTCCAGGCCTCCTTTTTCTGGTCATTCGTGACACTAAGTACACCGGCATCATCCCGGACACATTTATCACCAACAACATCCTGATTTGCATTGACACACTGCCTTGCAATGTGGAACACCGCACGCCTCTGATCTTCCTGTCGCAGAACATTGGCAAACCTCCTACTCTCTGCCTCCCTGCGTGCTAAGTACACCTGACGTCTAGCTTCTCTCTTAGTGGCTGTATATTCTTCCCTACTCCCACCCTTTTTCCAAGCCTTCCATGCTAGTCTTTTGTCTCTAATAGCCTTATCTACTGTGCTGTTCCACCACCAGGTCACTCTCTGTCTGGTTGGAGCTCTGCTCCAGCCACAGGTTTCATCAGTAGCCTTCAGCAAGTTGTCACGTAAGAACTTCCAGTTATTATCTATGTCATACGTCTCTAAATCGTCTTCTTTTTCGTCATATACATCTTGAAGGGCTTTCCTAAATTTGAATTTTAGTGAAAGGTCTTTGAGCTTCCAGACCTTTCTTCTCCACACCTTCCTATATGTCTCATTCCATCTCTTGCTTACTGAGATATCACTAACAACTAACCTATGCTGTAGGGTACATTCTTCCCCAGGGTATGCCTTGGTATTAGACACTATCTGCCTGTCCCGCTGCCTAACTAGCAGGAAGTCAATCTGGCTTATGTGCTCACCAGATTTGTAGGTTATTAGGTGATTGGCAGGTTTCTGGAAGTTTGTGTCACAAAATTCAAGAAGTCTCACTCCTTCTTCATTTCTTGAACCGTAACCGTGCCCACCATGTACCCCTGTGTAACCATCCTGGAGCTGTCCAACATGACCATTGAAGTCTCCTGCTAGCATAACGATGTCTCCGTCCTCTGTCATTGTGGTTGTTTGCAAAAGTTGCTCATAAAAGCAGTCTTTCTCATCTTTGCCTAGGCCTGCTTGGGGAGCATAGACCGAGATGATTGTCAGTAGTCTCCTACCTACAACTAATCTAAGCTTAATTATTCGATTACTAACTCGAACTACCTCTATTGTCTTATTGATCCATTTCTCAGCCAGGAAAATGCCTACTCCCCCCTAACCCATCATCCTTACCTACCCAGAATAGCTTATAGCTAAGACGCTTGCCTACGACTAGTCTC
>OZ024741.1:58649074-58679074 GCA_964016885.1 Eledone cirrhosa
TGTTTTATGGAACCCAAACTCAGCATGGGTTAAATTAGAAGATTTTTCAGTTCATTGGACTGATTACACAATTAAACTGTTGAGCAATTATGTATTTTATATTTATTTATTTTATTGTTATTATTCAGTAGTTTCATGAAAGTGTTTACTGAATCATCTGGTACACCTCCAAGTTCAGAGTTTTGTGCAGTACATATATTCTTATTCTGTTGAGTATAACCTCTTCTTGTTAGTGCACTACAATAATTTTGTTTTGTTATGGGGTTTAGCTTGTAGTCTTTTCTGGTGTGTTTAGTGTTTGTTCTGTTGTGAGTGGTGTGTGTAATATGTTTTGTTATTTCATTTAGTATTAATACTGTAGAGTTAAATAGTCTCACCAACCTGCAATTGGCCAGGTGTGATGAGTATGGCTAAACCTCTGACATGACCAAAACCAAACAGAAAAAGGTGGAGGTTAACCAGAAAGGGGTTCCTCCAACATAAGTGAGAAAGCACTGGATTGGATTGGAATATTGAAGAATATATGTTGTGTAAGTTGTATTGTTAATTTTTTTAATGTGCATATTGCAGGGTATGAGTGTTGTGAGTGAAAATTGTTCTATTTCAGCTGTACTAATGAATTAATAATGATTTGCACAGGATGTGGGCTGTTCCTAGCAGAGCTATTTTGGGGGGATAGTTTTCAGTGTTATGGACCCTAGTATGATTTCTGTTTTTTTGCATATTTTTTTTTATCATACCCAGTGCTCTGATTATTATTGCCAGTGTAGTGTTCCTTCATTCCCCACATCTTGTATATGTCATGATCATTGTATTTTAACAGCTTTTCCAATTCTTTTCAGACAATATTTTGTTCAGAAGATACTGTTATATCAGTATGCATATTTTTTTCCAGTCTTTGATTATTATGACTGGATGGTTTACCTTGAATTATTTGTCAGTTTGGTTGGGCATATCCCATATGATTGTGGCCAGATTGATATTGTTGTTGTTGTCATCAGTTTTATTTTGATTGTATGCTGTCACTGAACTACCAAGTACAGCTGTGTATGTGCAGTGTTATGGCTCTGGTGGTTTCTATTGTGTTATCATTATTATTTCCTTAGATATCAGTATATTAACATACATCCCACATATTTTCTCAGCACCGTAGGTAACTGATGGTATTTTGTCCAGAATTTGAGAAAGCAAATAACAATGCATCCTATACATAAACTGAAGGCCATTAATATAAATCAAAATTGGTTCAAATTTGCAGTTTTATTCCATGGAAATTATTGTTCTGATTGAAATTAAATACTTTATTCTATAAATTGCACAGTCTGCATCGTTGACATCACTACACACACACATCAAAGCTTGGCCTACATTATTGGAAACAATAAATATAATTTGTACAATATTTCACCAGTTACACGCCACTTTGGTAATTAATTTCACACGATATTTTACAATTGCTGCTTTCCACTAAATTCTTTCATCGGCTGTTTCCTTTCATCGCCTGTTTCTACAACTAGCTACATATCACCTCATTAGTGTCACTAAGCAGAAAATTAACTCCACTGTAGTTTGATCTATTGAAAAATCTGTGCCTTTTCCCTCATGCAGCCAACCAACATGTTTCTTTCTTACACTGCTATCTCCTGGAAACAGTCTCACTTTTTGGCTTTCTTTTGCATCTATTGATTTATAATACAATTGACAACAGATTTTACTTGGAGACCAATATAAACTGAACTTTTATAAATCCTTAAGAAATTAACTATTTTTATGTAGATTTTGCTCTACAATAAAATGCTCTTGGCCACCATCAGTGTTTAGCTGTAAACTAAAATTATGACCTAACTCAATTAGTTGCTTGAATATGAACAGTAATTTTGCATTAGGTTCTAACTTCATTGAACTGTTCAAAGAAACTGCTGACCAAATAACCATTTATATTTTATTTTTGGAACATCTGGCTGCTAGGAAGGTTGCTCACTTGTATTTCAGATTTTCTTCCATTCAGCTTAATATGAACAACTTTAAATCATTTTGCTGTCAATAAATAAAGTTTGGGGGTCTTTAAGAGTGAATTCAAAGTCCCCCCCCCCTCTCTCTCTCTCTCTATATATATATATATATATATATATATATACTTTAGTTTCAACAATTAATTTAAGAGTAACTTTTCCAAATTGTTTAAAGAATCAGGATTTAACTCTTAACACCCTGTACAATATGAAGCCACATTAGTAACACATTCTTCAAAAGAATATTGTTTCCTAGTAATGATACTCTAAATACTTCAATTAATAAGCTTGTTTTTAGGGATATTTTCTGCTAAATTATTTCAGGGTGTTAAGAGTTCATGTTAACAACTTACAATCATTTGCTGTCAATAAATAAAGTTTGAGGCCTTTATCATTGAGTTAACAAATGCCATAGAGTTTCTGACATTGTGCACTGGCCTTTCCCTCCTTCATATTGTATACTGGCCTTTCTCTCCTTCACATTGTATACTGGCTTTTCTCTCCTTCACATTGTATACTGGCCTTTCTTTCCTTCACATTGTATACTGACCTTTTTCTCCTTCACACTGTACACTCTCTGTTCTCTTCGTCACACCTTCACACTGTACACTCACCTTTCTCTCCTCCACACTGTACACTCATCTTTCTCTCCTTCACACTATACTCCCCTTTCTCCCCTCCACAATGGACACTCACCTTTCTCTCCTTCACAATGTATACTGACCTTGCTACCTTTACATTGTAAACTCTCCTTTCTTTCCTAAACATTTAATTCAGGCTGGATTCAACCGATGAATGTTTCAGTTGTTTGATCAGCAGTACCAAGTTGCTTATGAAATTGTGTAAGTGGCTGAGTATATCATAGACAGGTTTACCTTTAATTGTCAAGGAGATTCAGCATGATGCAGTGAGTAACAAGGCTGGATCTTTGAATTACAGGTACAGTCCTTCCAAGGGGCTTCC
Source organism: Eledone cirrhosa (assembly GCA_964016885.1). Taxonomy (NCBI): domain Eukaryota; kingdom Metazoa; phylum Mollusca; class Cephalopoda; order Octopoda; family Eledonidae; genus Eledone; species Eledone cirrhosa. Next base: position 58,652,050 of record OZ024741.1, read on the forward strand.
AAACAGTGTCTTCCCAGTTTCACTCACAAGGTACAGGTTTATCTGAGGCTACAGTAAAGGCTTAATATATCATGCCCTGCTGTGTTCACATGATGGATTAATCTTTTAAAACATAGGTTTTTATCAATCAATATTGTATTATGGCACCAAATTGACAGATTGCTAGAATATTAGATAGAAGGCTTTGTCATATTTGTTACGGCTCTGCACTCTGAGTTGAAATCCTGCTGAGGTCAATTTTATTTTCAGGCTTTCATGGTCAATTCTATATTTCTTTCTCACTTCCACTCTATCACTCTTTCTCTTTCTTTGGAAGAAATTGACTGTTCCTCTGCTAGGTTTAAAATTCCCAAGACATGGTGTATAACTGTGGTGCACCCATGACTCCATCAGGAGTTATGGGTTCATTCATACATTTATTGTATTGCTAGATCCTTGTCTCAAATAATAGGTGAATAAATCCTGACACGTCTAATGCATTTTAGTCCACAATTTTGTGTGAAGTACAGAATTGTATTTATTATTGCTTTGTCAGAAGGAAGGAGAGTCAATGTTCATGGCCCTTTTCAAGGACCTTCAAAGGGATAAAGGGTATCCTCAAACCTGACTCCTGGCCTAAATGCAATAGATTAGACTCTAAAAAATACCCCAGTGCTAGGTGGTGGTGTTAAACTAGGCAACTTATTATACCTATCACCCAAGTGTGTTACAGTTGGATTAGAATTGAAGACAGAAGAATGTCTACCTCAAGGCATGTCAACAACAGAAGTGTACTTCATCTTACTGGCCATCATGAAAATATGCAATTTATCTACCAACCTTGCTTTGGGTTTCAAATATTACATAATGAAGCCAAAGTATTATAAACACAAAGTGCGACCTATATATAGTATGTGCAGTAAGCTATTTTTAAATAGCTCATAATGTCATTTAATATCTATTTTCCCTGTAAGTAGGGCCTGGATGGGTCATCACAGACCCAGTCAGTACTTAATTGGAATCGCTGATCTTTCAGGCAGGCTAGGGGCCCATCTCTCTTACATACATTCCTAAACTCTATAGTGTGTGTTTTATCATGGCATCAATAGGGAGGTTGTTGTCTCATGACTGAAGGGTCCTCTCAACCTTTGATAATGTTTGTGATGATGATATTTTAGCTGTTAACTTTTAAAATCTTTCTTTCATTAAAAATGAAAAATTGATTGTGAAAATTTATGCTCTCATAATTAAGAAGTCATGTTTTGCTATTAATTTCATTGTAGCTATATTTAATAGTTTCAGTGGTTTTTCTATTTATTTGAAATTTTCGTTCAAATATTTTGACATTAGGCTTTTTGCTTATTTACTTAAGTCAGAACCCAACAAATAAATTAGCATCACTTTTACTTACTGCCTTCTAAGTCAACACAGCAAAACTGTATTTTTGCCAAGTTTCTCTGCTTTCTCCTATTTGATCTGGCAATCATACAGAGTTGGTGATTATAAAAGCTGTAATTTATCCTTAGGCCTACCTAATATTATTCTTAAGGTAATTGCTAGATTCTCCTGTTGAGTTTGTTTTCAGTATTTCGGTTTATTCATAAAGTTGTAAAAACAACTACAGTATTGAACTCTCATTATTCACATCATTAATACATAATTCATCATCACCATAATCATCATCATGCATCTGTTTTCCACGCTGGCAGGGATTGAATAGCTTGTCACATTCAGTGACTTGACAGGTCAGATGGCCACATCTTGCTTATATGTTTCAGTTTGATGCAATTTCCATGGCTGGATGCACTTCCTAATACCAACCACTTTATATTTTATCATGGTACCAACAGAACCACCTGACAGAGTGGATTGGGTGCATTTTATTGTGGCACAAGCACTGTTACTTCAAAGAGTATATTGAGTACCTTTTTTTCATGGCACCACCACTATCACTTTATGGAGTGGACTGGGCATGTTTTATTGTAATCTCACTTTACAGAATTGGCTAGGTATGTTCTACTACCACTTTACAGAGTGGGCTGAATGCATTCTATAGTGGCCCCAACACTACCATTTAACAGTGTACTGGATACATTTTATCACTTGACTAAGTGGACTTAGTGTGTTTATCATGGCATAAGTGCCACCACATGCAGAGTGCATTGGGTATCTGTTTTAATAATACACATCCCATATACTTGCTTAATTAATGGTTCCGATGTAATCGATGATGCTTTTTGAGAAGCAACATGCTAAGTTTAATAATAATGTCTTCATTTTTTTGAAAAAAAGTATTCGAGAAACAAGTTTATTTCTTTTTGTTGCTTTTCTATTAATTTCCTACTTTGTCAATTTCCAAATATTTTATAGTATTTCCTAAGATAGATATCAACAAATATTTGATAAAATTGAAAAGGACTACCATTCTGATTTTTTCTCTCTCTCTCTCTCTCTCTCTCTCTCTCTCTCTCTCTCATCATTGTCATCATCATCATTTTTAGATCCATTTTTCACACTCACATCGGTTAGATTTGTCCTTTTCAGCACACCATCTTTCTATTTGTCATGTTCTTCTGTCATCTTCTCTGTGAGTTTCAGCGATTTGATATCATTCAGATAGCAGAAGCTATCAACCACTTTTATGGATCATTCATATGATTGGAAAAGATTTATATCACCGATGCTCTTCCTGTTGATTACTCCTCTGCATCTTCTACATTAAAGTCTTCCCTTCCTGTTAGTCAATCTGTTATCCCACTACATCTCTTGTTTACCCAAGATTTACATTTTCTACATCATATTGATTTTATGCCTACTCTTTTTCTGCATATAGAGCAGGGCCACTTCCTTGAGGTAATCAGGGTCCTATCTTCATTTCTACTTTCTAGCACTTTAGTTTTGGCTAAGTTTACTCTCTGGCCTCTGGTGGCCACAACAATAAGACTGAATGGCAGTCTCCAAATCAAGTTTATTCCCTGATTATGTTTGCCATAGTCCTGTAATCAATTACTTAATCTTTGCAATCTACACCTGTTGACATCATCAAAGTCTTACGTCATGATCTGATGATGCAACTAGTTCATAGAAATACGTATTAGGATTTTGCAACATTAACAGAATATTTCAAGTTCAGCTTTCTGTTGTCTTTTGAATAAATATTTAACTCAGTCCCTTCACAACCAGGAGATACCACATCTATGATGGATGATTTGCCCAACGTCAAGTACTTTAACTTATTACACATCATGCCTTTCTAACTAGAATGACCAGATCTACCCATTGGTAAACCATACTACATAAATGGTATATATATATATATATATATATATATATGTCCTTCCTTTTGAGGGAAAAACCTTTGTAGTTAACAGCAGTAGTAGCTCTCTGAACTTTTTCCATCCTGTTCTCACTCTGACTACAGTACTTTCAGAACACCCATCTCCACTGCTAATTTGGTCGCCTAGAGTACAGAAACTATAAACTACTTCTACCAATCCCTCGTGGCATATATGTATATTAAGGGAACTACTACCTCTGTTGATAACAAAAAGTTTTTCTCTCTGGTCAACTGTATGAAACCTGTGTGCGTGTTGCACGATGTTGCACTATAGCGAGACATGGGCAATGGATGCAGAGGATATGGAGAGAAACAATGCAAGTATGCTCCAATGGATGGGCAATATTAATATTCAGGAATGACAAAGCATTGATGAGCTGAAAGAAAAACTGGGTATAAGCGAAAGCAGATGTAGTGTGTGTTGGTATGAACTTGTGATATGTAAGGAAGGAATTTGTAGCAGGAGACCAAGAAAAGCCTAGGTTGATGTTGTGAAAGCTGATCAGAAATCATTGAAGTTCACAGATGATGGACTACAATGAGTAGAGTGTTACTATGCTATAAAAAATAACCTGTCCAACATGCAAGCATGTAAAAGCCAACATAAAATGATGATTGATTTATATATGATATTGAAACAAAATCATCGGAAGAACCGGTGTATCTCCGACCATTGTCACTCACTCAATGCTTTAATTAAGCCAGCATCATTAGGACACCAACCAAAAGGGAAAGCTTATACGTTAATAGTGTTAACAGTGAGAGAAATGATTTTGTGTGGATAGAGAATTTAATTCTGTGTGTGTGTGTATATATATATATATATAATCATCATCAACTCTTCAGTTATGTCAAAGATAACCTCTCTTGTGGCTGCTTCCATGATAAAATGCACTCTATAGAGTCCGGTTACATATGTAAGCAAGATGGTCTGGCTGTCTAAGTGGTCAGTAGCTTCAATTAAGTACTGATTTGGTCTGTGACAACATATCCAAACTTACTTAGCTGAGAAAATGGATATTAAATAACAATGATTTTTTTTTTTCTTGTGGGAAGGGGCATGGCTGTGTGCGTGTACACTATCCATAAACATAGCTTTGTAACAATTTGGTGAAAAAACCAAATGTTATTATTCTGTTTGTAAAACAATGGATTATATGCTAGTGATGATGATAATAATAATAATAGAAATAATAATAAGCATTCTGTAACTGAGGTGAGAATTTTAATCAGGCTAAAAGCAGCAATTTTCAATTTGATGCAGTATAACAAGAAAGATGTGGAAGAAAAATAAGACTATAAAATATGAACAAACAACAAAAGTAAAAACAAACAGATTAAATAATAATAATAATAATAATAATAGTGAAGCTACAAAGTTATTTATTGTCTTATATTTGTATGGTAGGTTTTATGTTTCTGTAAAGTTATAAACAAAATACATAGATAATTGATACTGGTACATTGAATGTCTGGTGTTTACAATTTAAGGTACCACTCCTCTCCCCCCTCTCTCTCTCTCAATTATAGACCTGTACGTAACTTAGTAGTAGTATTTCATCTTCAACTATTGAATAAAGTTGGTTGTTTGTGTGTGCAAGTATGTATGTGTGTACGTGTGTGTATAGAAAGAAATGGTTTCCTTTTAATAATTCCATAAACATAAGTAGAAACCATGCCAAATGTGGAACATATGAGCAAGATGAGGTCTCTTCAAACCATTTAGTCTTGGACAGTGACACGTCAATTATGGAAAGTATAATCAAGATAAAGTCTCTCTGAACAATCTTGTCTTGGACCCTGGCAACATATCCAACCCATGTCAGCATAGAAAAAGAGTCGTTAAATGATGATGGTGAAGATAAGTGCAGCCATGGCCATTGGTTAGGAAGTCGGTGCTATGAGCAAACAAACGTCTTTCACTACAGACTTGGATAAACCAATCATATATGTATGTGTGTATATAATATATATTACTGGTACATTGAATGTCTGGTGTTTACAATTTAATGTTCCATTCCCCCCTCTCTTTCCCTCCCTCTCTCTCTCTCCTATCTCTCTCTCAATTATAGACCCGTACAAAGATAAAACATAACAGTTATGAGGAATAAAGCTGTCTGACTCTGGCAAAAGTATAAGATATATATATATATACATATGGTGAATAGGTGTAATTGTCTAAGTTGTTGATTAATGTATCAACAGAGATGCTTTCAACTTCCACAACCTTACCATATTCCTCCTCTTTGCATCCAACAGCCATTGCCATTTCCCTCCTCCTCCTCTCTTACCCCTACCATTGCCACCACCACCACCCAATCTCCTACCCTCTCCATCTTCTACCACAGTAAAATGAGATGAAAATATACCTCTACTAAATAGAAACAATGAGCAAAAGTTCGGAGCTATTCAATGTAGTTTTGCATGCTTTTAAGAAATTGCTTTAAGTTAAGCTAAAATATATCCATTCATCCATTTGGAATGAAACAGCTTTGGATATAAAGACACTGCCTTCTTTTTATTGTTGTTTTTTATCAATTTCATTATTTTTCTTTTCTTTTCTATTTTTTGGTTGTTGTTGTTGTTGTTACTTGGTTCTCAATGATTCCAGCAGACTGCAGTTCCAATAGAGAACTGATCACAAGAGAGACTTATTTCCTGCTCTTGTGAATCACAGTAGAAAACAGAGACAAAACCTGTTGGATATGTTAACACACTACACATACTACATACACTGCACACGCTACACACACATACACACACACAGTATGTGCACACACACACACACAAAACACAAGTACATACACTTCATGTGTGCATGCATATATATACACACACATACACACACTGTATATACACATATAATATATAATGCAGCTGCTTATTGTCAGATAATTTATCATCATTGCATGACATGATATCACCAGAAGCATATTATATGTCTAGTCTGAAATGAAAACAATAAAACTAAATGAAATAATAGCTGCCAGATGATATTACAGTCAAAATTTAGATATACTACCATATCATCATATATATATATATAAGGTCTGTATTCAACTTTATTTTTTTTCTGTTGGAAGGCATGATGTTAGGGAGACAAAAGTGTGCAGAGGGGAATTGCATACATTCATGTGTATGCAGGGTTTTTGACGAGTTTTCTGGATGCGTTTGTCACTGTCAGGCAGCCAGCATGTGAAGTGCCTTACTACTTAATAATCACATTTTCATTTCGTCTGATACTGCAAAAAAAAAATTCAGAATTTTTAATGTGATATTTTAAAACATATCTATTTGCATCAACAGATTTTAGAATGTCTCACCTTCTGAAGATCCTTTGAAAAGGTGAAAGCAGAGATTCTCTACTTAAACTTATTGTCTGTTTAAATAATTACAAATATTTGTTCTTGAGTTATATATGTGTGTGTGTGTGTGCATGTATATATGTATGCATGAATATGTGTGTATAGAGAGAGGGGGGAGGAGGGTCTTCTCCGGATTTTGAACTTTGTACGGATAGATATATTTATATAAATTATACGTGTGGGTGTGCCTATTCATGTTGCTGTTTGTTTATACATCCCCATAGCTTAGCAGTTCAGCAAACCAAAATTGATTAAATAGGCACCAGACTTTAAAAAATATGGTCAATATGACCAGTTAAAATATGTGATGCTGGTGCCCCAGCATGGCCTCAGTCCAATAACTGAAATCATTAAAACAATGAGTTTCCTTATTGTTAAATGTTAATAGATAAACACATTTTTCTTACATAAACATTATTTATTTAATTACAACACCAAATGTCTGCACATCATACAAATTAGAACTCTCAATTCGGGTCTTTTTTATAATCTGAATGACAAATATAGTGTTGCTATAGAAATATTCTTCCATAGATGTAATTATTCTATGATGAAGAGACAATAACTGTTAGAAGTTCAGCATAAGAATAATCTGTTACTTCACGTTGCTCCAGTTCACTCAGCTGTATAATGAGTTGCAGTGTCACTGGTGTCAAGCTGTATTGGCCATTGCCTTTCTCTTGGGCAATATTGGTGACTTGGAGCGGAGGAGGCTGGTATGCATGGGAAACTGCTGATCTTCCACAAAACAATCTTTCCCGAACTTGTGCCTCGGAGGGGAACTTTCTAGGTGCAAATTCCATGGTCATTCGTGACCGAAGAGAGTCTTTACCTAGAGGAACATTTGAAAGTGTTTACCACTTCACAGTTCATTTACTTTTTTTTTTTACTGTTGAGGCTTCTAATTATAAATCAACAAAATAATTATCAAGCTTGTTAAAAATATGGATTAGGGTTCTTATGATTGAGTAACTCAAAGCAGTGCTCCAGCATGTTCACACAGTCAAATAACTGAAACCAGTAAAAGAAAGATACTCTATGCTTTTTAATCATCTGGTATTATATTTTGTTTTTATAAAGTATTCAATTTGTTTTAATTCCCGTTAATTAGCGATTATTTTCTGAGATAAAGTTATACTTTCAAGTTCCGAAAATTTATTTGATAATATATATACTTAGCAGTATTCGTTCTGAATAACATCAATTCTTGCTTAAAGCAAATATGTATGCATGTGTATGTACACATGTATGTATATGTGTGTGTGTGTTTCTTGTTTACTCTTCTTTAAAAGAATTTATTCATTAAAACAACTTAGAATATTAAATTTTTAAAAGTTGATGAATAATGTCTACATAATGACAAAGATAGCATAATCAACTTTGTAATATAATCTTAAAGTACACTTATAGAGACAAGCATAGCTAAATGGTTAAGCACTACACTTTGTGAGGTCCCAGTTTCAATTCCAATGCAGGATATATGGAACAAGTGTTGTTACCATAGCTGTAGGTTGAAGTCAAGTCTTGTGAGTGAAATTGAGTAGGCAGAAACTGTTTGGAAGCTCATCAGAGGGATTATACCTGTAATTCAAATGTCCAGCCATATCACATATTGTTATGCTGATATGGTTTGTGAATTAGTATATTTCCCAGCATTGAAGATACTTCATGGAAACGCCCCCATTTTTAGTTTAAAAAAAAAATAGTTTAAGCCTATCGCTAATGCAACCCTCAGCCTCAAAGATGCAGAGTAAATTTCCAGACCTATATGTCAGAAAAGTTATATTCCAAACACTAGCTTAATAATAAGAAAGTTATTTTACTAAATCCTTCCAAATTCTTGATTTTCTTTTTTGAAAATTATTGGAAAATTAGAGGCAATTCCTTTTGAAATACAGTAATAAAAAGGTTATTTATCTAAAAACCTTCTATCATACTTTTATCTAAGAACCTTTATAAAGTAATGTTCCAAACAGTTGTTCAATAATTATAGAGTTAGTTATATTACTAAATTCTTTTTTATTTTCAAAATAATTTGAAAACCATAGGCAGTGTTTTTTCATTAGAAATATGCTAGTGAAAGGGTTAATTTTCTCAGAAGACTTCTATAAATACTTGTTATTGGCAAGTTTTACTAGTTGTTTCTAAGAAATAATCACTTATTGCGATACAACAAGTATTGTTTATCGTAATTTTTGTTGTTTTGAACACTTGTAGATGTTTATGTTGTGAGATTTCAAAGTGTGTGTGTGTGTGTGTGCATGTTTTCTCTTTTTCTCTTAATTTTTAGTTTATTTTTTATCAGCCACCTTCCCAGTGGCAAGGTTGTATAGAAAGGAAATTGTCATTGTCTCTGTTCATTCTTTGAATCGTAAGATTTTTTTTCTCCAAATTTTGAAGGTTCTAGATATCGCACCCATTTGTAGCTTATGAATTAAGGAGCAATGTCCTTTCTCCACAAATCTAAGCTCAATCATACTTTGGTCCAGGCGTGTTGGTATATAACCTGTTGCTCCAATAATGACAGGTATGAAGCTGAATGTGTGTCTTGGATACTGAATCTGCAAACTCAGTGGTCCATAGATGTTCTTCTCTTGCATTCTTCTTACCATATTGACATCAAATGGGCAGCTGACTTCTACAACAGAGCATGTTTTCAATGTGTGGTCCCAAACTACAATATAGATCGGTTGTGCTTTAATTTGGTGGCAGTTTTTATTTTTAGGTTCCACCACTATTCCTTTAAGCCATCAGTCTCAACATATTTCTCTCTATTTAATTTGATTTTCATCTTCCGTAAATCATTCCAGATTGTTTTAGCTATCATATCATTCTGCTTTGGGGGGTAGTAATGAGAATACATTCTTTCGTAGTTGACAGTAATGTAGCTAACATCTTCAATCTTTGTTTTACAGGGAGATGCTGTGTGCATTTTAACATAGCACCAGTACTTTACAGAATGTATTGGGTGCATTTTATTGTAGCAAAATACTTGAGAGATTGTTATAACCTCACTGCAGTGAGAACAGTGGCAGCTACATATTTGTTTCTAAGAGAGAAAGTGGGGCTGGAGATAGCAAAAACAAAGGAGGTGGATGTTATTAGGAGCAGATTTGGGGAGATGGTTTGATGGCTGACTACACAGTAGAGGGTTGCAGGCAGTGGGGGAATTTCAGTGTTATGTTGCCAGGGTTTCTCTTATTTGATTGCACAACTTTCTTAGAAATGTACTTCACACTTGAAACGACATCGAACAAACAATATGAATTTCATCTGCAAACACTAATTTCTTTTTCATAATTTCATTTTTATTTTATTCTGTATTCCTGTTATTTCCTGTTGACCATTAAAAACATAAATGGAAAAGAGAAAAAACAATCTTGTTAATTATAGAACATATAGGCGAACATTGTTTGATTATTATTTTTGCAGATTTTTATGTCTAAAATTATCACTTTGAATATTGTAGTTGTTTTTGTGAGAGTATTATACAGTTTAACAATGTGCTGCTCAGTTTGAGAGTATCGACTGACTACTATAGATAGAAATATTTTTCTCTATGGCAATTAAAATCTGGAGATATTTCAACAAGAGCAAAATGAAAATTATTATGTCTACTATCATAATCAATGGACTATTCAGAATACAATAACTAACGAGACACTGGAAATAGATTTAACTAGTCTTCGGAAGTGTTCTCAGCACAAATTAATTTCTTTGATAACTATAGAAAAAAAAAGAACAGTTTAATTTTGCCATGTCGTTTACATATCAAAAATAGGTTTTCTGTTTGTTTGTTTGTATGTTTTTTTTTTGTTTTTTTCATGTACTTTAAATATCTTGTTATTGCTATTTTTCATTTGATTTCATCATCATCATTCAATGTCAGATTTTCCATGCTAGCATATGTCGAATGGTTCTTCACTGACTAAGTTGGCACCCAATTGAAACTGCTATCTGCACAATGAGACAGGGGCCACATCTGGTTGATATATATTTATAAACAGAGTGTACTGGGTGCATTTCATTGTGGCACCAATACTAAGGAGGTTGTTGTGCCTTCAACACAACTGAAGAACCCTCTCAACCCTATGTTTAGCAAGTTTTCTACATTATGTTCCTAACACCAATTTAGTTATTCGGAAATTTTCCCTTATTTTTCAAAATAGTTTTAAAGTTATAGGTACGTTTCTTACATTAGAAATATCTTGACAAAAGAACATTTATGTTCCAAACACCAACTTTGTGAGAAAGTTATACCACTAAATCCATTTGTATTTTAATGGTAAACAGGAAATAACAGAAAAACAAAATAAGTTTTTCATCATATTCAGAATTGTTTGAAAATCATAAGGAGTGTCTTTCATCAGAAATTTGGAAAAGAAAGGGTTAAGAATAATAATTACCAGCTGAAGAACTGTAACCTCAAATAAGACTTAATTGCTCAACTTTTTAAAAGAGAAAGTAATAAGAAATGTTATTTCCTGATCTACTGTTCATTCCTATCTCTCTTGTGAATAGTGATAATAAATTTTGCCTTCCTTTGCCTGGAAATCTTTAAAACTAAATATAGGATAAATTAATGAAACAAGCCCTATGTTTACTCTCTAAAGTATGCTTGTCTTCTAGTTATTTCCGAATTTGCTATCTTGATCTCTAAAGTATTATGGTATGCCATTTAGAAGAACTAACTAGCCTGTGGATGTGAAATTCCAACTGTGATCTAGAACCAAGATTGAACTTTGCAATCCTTGGAATTCGGAAGAAAAGAAATGAATTAAAAAAACATCCTCCAAAGTTAAAAAATTTGAAAAAAAAAAGTAAAATAAAATAATAAACTTGTCACTAACTATTGAAATATCTCTCAACTGGTCATTTTTTTTTTGCAATGTAAATTTTAAGCAGTAAATTCACATTAGCTAGAAGAGATAAAACTAAAGTGGCTGTTAGAGAGGGTTATGTTTATCTGGTACCTAGATCCAATAGATAATAAACTTGATTATCACCAATAAACACTGTTTAACTTTTAATGTCCTGTACCACAAAACCGCATTAGCAAAGTATTCTTAAAAAGTACAAAACACTGACTGAATTACATTAAATAATAAAGTCTTTTCTCTAACACACAAAATGTTCACGATAATCTGTCGACTAGTAAAGATACTATTTTAGAGGTATTTTCAGCTTTTGTTTTTGTTTCAGTTTAAAACCCTTTTGTTACCATATTTCTAATGAAAGATACTGCCTATGATATTTCAAATTGTTTTGAAAATAATCAAGGAGGGATTATAAATTGTTGATTTTATTTGGAACATAATCTAATAAAGGTTCTTACACAAAATTATGAAGGAAGGTACTGTTTCTTTGTTGTCAAACTGATGATTTACAGGACACTGACACAAAAACACACACACACACACACATATATATCTATATAGTGGCAGGACACTGGTGGGTTATATCCACAGTAGTAGAGCACTCGGTCCATGGGACGAGTTTGGTAGAAGTAGTTCCACAACAGTGCTGATGATCAGTTTGAGGTTAAACAAATTGTTCTCAGAAATGGTGTGCTAACTGTTGTGGAACTACTTATATATATAGACACACACACAATGGCTTTCAGTTTCCATCTTGCAAATTCCACTCACAAGGCATTGGTCAATCTGAGGTTATACTAGAAGACAGTTACCAAAGGTACAATGCAGTGGAACTGGACCAATATCAGATATATTTTTTAATTTTCAAAAATTTCTTTACCTTTATTTTTTCACTAAAAAGACATTTTATTTTTAGGACATAACATTAGTGATGGTGATAACGTAAAGTTTTAATAGCAAAGGTAATAAACAAAAATAAAATATGTAAATATGTTTTATTGAAACTAAAAGGAGAATTTCCTAGAGGACATGAGTTTCATTTTCTTGTAAATTTCTGTAAATAACATATATGTGTGTGTGTGTGTGTGTATGTATATATGCATGTGTGTGTGTATGTGTGTATATATATATAAACAAATATGTAACATTAGTGGGGAGGGAAGCCTGACATAAAAAAATAGTTGCTTCCTAGAATTAATATTTCAATATTATTATTATTATTATGCAGTTCTTGTGGCAATATAACTTATTGAGCCACACACACACTCACACACAGAGCAAAATAGATATTTGCTATTTTTAAAGACTTATTAACTTTTAGTGTCACATGATGCAAATAATTTCTATATAATGCATTCTTTATTTTGGGGGGTGGGGGTGGGGCTTGGTAATTGCTCGATAAAAAGTACTTTATTGCTTAGAATAAGGGTGTATTAAAATTAACGTCTGGCATCACATGATGCAAACAATTTCTTTATATTTAAAATTGAAATGTATTCATCCCAATGTAAATGACTATAACACTAGTTGATCATTATAAATGATAAAGATTGCATAAACTATCCCTGGGGAAGGGAAAAAGATACCTCTGTCCACCTTTTCTTTTTCATACTTTACACGGTTTTGTTATAATTTACATTGAAATGCACTTAACATCCAAAATATGCAGAATTCAATTCCTTGCAGTTATTCCTGTTGACTTTTTCTATCTCCAGGGCTATTTTACCTGATTTTCCCAATCATTATTTATAGTAATCAACTATTGTCATAATCATTTGCGTTGGGACAACTACATTTCAAATTTCCCCAAGTTTCTTAAGTCAACTGGATGTTTAGTTATATTTCTTTCCTTGCCTGCCCCCATATATATTTTTGGCGAGGGTGTTACTCTCTTTCCACCTCACCCGATGTAGAATACTTTATTTCTAGAATAAGGGTATATTAAAATGTCTATCTTCTTTGTCCAGGCCCAGAGTGGCATTAGAACATTCTGGTTGGGCTCTCTAGTATAATTCTAAATCAACTAAATCATGGTCATTCCCCAGTCTTATAAAACTAAACCATTTTCTCAGTTGCTAAATAGATATTTTCTTTATCTATTGAGGGGTGAGCTGGGGATGGGAGATAGTTTTTATTTTATTTTTTTTTTATATTTCTTTCCTTATTCATGGTTCTTGCTATACTGCCTGGCTAGGGTGGCAGCTGATTGCAGTTTCAAAACTAAACATAAAATGAAAAAAATGAAAAAATAAAAAAACATAAAAGTATTGCTTAGAGTGAGTTATCATCATCATCACGTCCATTTTCCACACTAGCATGGGTTAGATGAGTCATCCCATTTGAAGCAAGTCAAGTAAGGTGGCTCTGTCTTGCTCAAACAGAACTGTTTCTAGCTTGGTGTCTATGGTTAGATGCCCTTCCTAATGCCAACCACATTTACACTGTGGGCTGGGTGCTTTTTGTTGTGACACCTACACAACCACTTTACAGTGTTGACTGGGTGCTTTTTTTGTCATGATACCAACAAGACCACTTTACAGTGTGGACTGAGCACTTTCTAAAGTTGATATTTTAAATAGGTTTTATTATAGTTACGTCCCTTTACGGTCTGAGTTCAATTCCAGCTGAGGTTAACTTTGCCTTTCATCCTTACGGGGTCGATAAAATAAAGTACCAGTAATGTACTGGGTAATTGCTGGCCTTGTGCCAAAAGTAGAAACAATTATTATTATTATTGAGGTGGGAGATTGGCAGAGTTATTAAGACAAAAGAGTTTTGATTTTGTTGAAGTTGACTTTGCTGTTCATCCTTCTAGGGTAGATAATATAAAGCCCCAGTTAAGTACTAGGGTGATATAATAGACACCCCACCCCCCTCTCCTCTGCTTGCTGGCTTTGTGTCAATTTTGAAAGAATTATTAAAGTGAAGAAAGAAAATTGCAATATCATGGGATTACAGCTCTGCAAAAAATTTTTTTTTTTTTTTTTTTTTTTCAGTTTAGTTTTTAACTGCAAATAACTGTATTTAACTTAAACCATTGATAGATATGGTTTTGTTATTGCCAACATGTAGTTTGAATATGTTGTTATTGATAGACAGAAACTAACCTAGAAGGCAACATTCTTCTATGTCACAAAATAATATTTATTTACTACTTTTTGTTTCGTTTTTCTTTTCTTTTTTGCCTAGCTGCAAAAATAACTACATCAATGACTGCAGAATCTTTGTTTACAACATAAAATGTTATGCAAAATAGGAATACTACTGAGAAGTAGCTATTATATTTAAAGTGTGATTGTATCAGCATCATCATCACCGTTTAACGTCTATTTTTCCATGCTTGCATGGGTTAGACGAGTTGTTCACTTTATGAGACAAGTTTGGCTAGCTAGCTGCGCCATACTTTGCTCAAACAGAACTATTTTGGCTGGATGTCCTTCTTAACATCAACCATGTTTTCAGTGTGGAACTGGGTGGTCCCATTATGAGGGAAGTCTGGCTAGTTGGGGCCATTTTTAAGCTGGGTTTTTACAGCTGCTGGATGCCCTTTCTACTCATTTACTGTAGGACTGGGTGGCACCATTGTGAAGAGGGTCTGGCCAGTTGGGTGCGCTGTACCCTGCCGACATCGGAACCATAATTTGGGAGCTGGGTGGTTCCATTAAGAGGGAGGTCTGGCCAGTTGGCCATGCCATGCCTTGCTCATAGTGGTGTATGTGTATATATATAACCATCATCACCATTTAATGTTCATTTTTCCCTGCTGGCATGGGTTAGACCAGTTGTGAGACAAGCCAGATCAGATGACTGTCTTGCTCATACAGAACTGATTCTGGCTTGGTTTCTAAGGCTGGATGCCCTTCTTAATGCCCACCCCATTTACACTATGTACTGAGTGTTTTTTATCGTGGCACCAAAATGGACTAAGTGATTTTTGCTGTGGCACCAAAACAACTACTTCACAGTGTGGACTGGGCAATTTTTGCTGTGGCACCAAAATGACCACTTCAGTGTGGACTGTGAACTGGGATGGGGGATTGGCAAAGTAGATCTAGAATGGAAAAGGGTGGAGTGTAGGGATGTGGGTGAATGGCAGGGTATTAGGACGTAGATGTATAATAGATGAGGGAGGTTGGGGAAAGTGGTGCTTACTAGATGTATGCTCCAACCCGTGCACATTGGGATATAAATATAGAGTGAGAAATGGGTTCTACAGGACTAGAACTGTTTCATTCAAAGAAAATCATCAGGGCTTTCCTGATGATTTCCTTCGAATGAAACAGTTCTAATCCTGTAGAAGCCATTTCTATTCTAAATTTGTTGTATACACTCTACTAATGTATTGAGTAGCTTACTTACTGTGGTTACCCCTGATTACTCATATATATATATACAGATAGTCCTATACGAGCAAGACAACCAATCTTGCCTCAAGTGGGAAAATTCCCGTCCAAACCCATGCAAGCGTGGAAGATGGACGTTAAACGATGATGATAATGATGACGACGGCGACGGCGGCGGATATATATATATACATACACATACACACACACACGTCATTGTTATAATATCAATCACTGACCTGTTGGTTTCAACAAGAATGAGTGTTTCAATTTTCAATCAATGGAATTTCTGGCTCAAGATATTGTGTAAGTGGAAAAGCATTCCACAGACATATGTACCCTTAGTGTAATTCTGAGGGAGATACAGTATGACAGTCCATCTGTTGGGCTTCCAATCAGTTTCCATCTCTCCAATTTCATTCACAAGGCATTGGTTGTCCTGGGGCTATGGTAAATAACATTGCCCAAGATGCCATATAGTGGGATCAAACCCAGGACCTATTGATTGTGAAACAAACTCCTTAAACATTCTGCAATGTTGCATCTACATTTTCATATATTAAGAAAACTGTATAACAACAATCCTTCCTCTCCCTCTCTCATCAAATAATAAAAACAAACATAGATTACAGACAATTGTCCAATTTAGTAGCATGACTCATAAATAGATATTGTTTAGTCTTGTTTTACACTCAATAATATTTTTCAAACAATCAATTTTATTTCTGAATATGCATTCATTTTTAGAAAATAATTTCATTTGTCTTTTCATTTATTTATTAACACTATTATTAGTTTTATTTGGTTGATTTATTTATTTTTTGTCTTTGAAAAAGAATCATATAAAATATTTTTAAAAAAGATTTCTTATATGAAATGAACTTTATTCCAGACAAGTGGCTCCAAAATAAACTGTTTCTGTCTCCAACCAATGAGCTCTTCAAAACTTTTGTTTCCACCACCTCTATTTTATCATCCTTGCTTCATTTAGTTTTATTGTTATTATTAATATTAGTTCTATCAATCTATTGTATTACATTCATTTACTAGCTGTGTCTTCTACTTGTTCTACTCCACACTCCATTCTACAACCCCTCTCTTTAAAGTTCCAATACCTCTCACCACTACTCTCTTTAAAGTACCATTACCCCTCACCACTAACTACCATCCATCAGGAAAAAACTTGATATTAAGCAAAAGCTTGCTGGAGGCCAAGCCAATAAATGTATGTGCACATCTATCCACACATTCATCTCTATACACACACTCATCCATCTATACACATACACTAACAACAAATATTGTGTGCACTTGCATTTTCAAACTGCTCTTTTGGGTGCTGAAGTAGAAATATATAAGTAGCAATAAACAAACTCTCTCTCTCTCTCTCTCTCTCTCTCTCTCTCTCTCTCTCTCTCTCTCTCTCTCTCTCTCTCTCTCTTCTCTCTCTCTCTCTCTCTCTCTCTCTCTCTCTCTATAATAGATATAGATGTATATATCTTTTGTTTCTGTGCCTGCCACCAATTTGCTTTCTCTTCATTCATTATCTGTCCTTAAAAGTTCAATGGTTGTAATTTGATCGCTGCTCCTCTCTAGTGTAGTGAAGAATGCTGGCAATGGTGGCAATGATATTTTTTGTCTCTCTTTATATATCAAGAAATAATGGCCTTTAAGGTCTGCCAGTTCACTATACAGAACAACCGATGCATTCATTTGATTTTTTGTTGTTGCTTTTTGGAATTTTTCTTGTTTTCTGGCTTCATTCTGACTTGTTGCCACCAGTCAAACTGGTTAGCACAATTTTCAAAGGAGGAAAAAGAAAGACGAAAAAATGTTATTGTTGCTGTTGTTGTTTTTATTGTTATTTTTACGGAAGAATAACATATTTATTTGTGTAGTTTGGGTGGGGATGGGGTCAGATTGTAGTTACAGCAGCAGTATTAAAATCATAAACACATGTAGATACACACATAAACAAATGCAAACACACACACAAATCCACAAATACTTTTACTAACACATACACACACTCAAATATATATATAACACATACATTCACACATACATATATATAACACATACATACACATACACTGTCAGAGATATTGATATCTTCCTGCTTTCAGATAATTCCAAGTTTCATAATGTTGGTTTCACTTCCTTAACAAATAAATATATCTATTTTATACTTTTGTTGTTGCTATTTCTTTTACTAACACTCCCACTTCCCCTCTTTCCCAACCCTTTTTCTCTCTTCTGTCTTCAATATAACTTTGTCTTTAATGCCCCTTCTCTCACCAATCAGCAATATTCAAATCCCGCCTCGGTTGACTTTGCCTTTCATCCTTACGGGGTCGATAAAATAAAGTACCAGTAATGAACTGGGTAATTGCTGGCCTTGTGCCTTAAGTAGAAACAAATATTTTTATAACAGGTTATTTTACTGACTTTAACAAGATTTCTCTTGTAAATAACTTCCTCTATGTCAATGGTTTCATAAACTTATTTTATACCCAGCACACTTTAGAACAAGTAGAAATATTTTGGTGCATTTTGTATAAGTTGGAAAATGTATTCAAGATAAGTATTTATACATATTAACTTAGGTATTTATACATATTAGCTTGGGTATTTATACATATTGGCATAGATATTTATATATGTTAGCATAACATAAATGTAGAAATATAATTAAGAATAGAGAAAAATTATTTGTACTTCTCTCTTTATTCAATATATACAGTAGACATCTACATACTCTGTCCACATGTCCATATATACATTCAACATCTACACACTACGTCTCTCTCTCTCTATATATATATATATGTATATATATATATATATATATGTATAATATATATATATATTCAGAATCTACATACTATCTATCTATCGAATCAACATCTGCACACTATCTATCCAGTCAACATCTACACACTATGTCTATATATACATTTAACATCTACACACTACTTCTCTCTCAAAAATGTTGGTACCCTTGAAATATATATAATAAAATAAAAATGGTTTTATAAAGATAGTTTCCATTTATTAATATTATTGATATATATATATATAATCATGAATGTAGGCACCTTAAAAGGCCGCTCTAAGGAGGTTGATGTTTGCTGTATCCAAGAGACCAGGTGGAGGGGCGGGTCTGCTAGATTCATTGTGGGTAAAAAAGGATGCTATAAGCTTTTCTGGGTGGGAAATGACAATGAGCTGGGTCGGGTAGGAATCGTGTTAGCAGAAAAATGGGTGGATAAGATAATAGATGTAAATAGAGTGAATGACAGAATAATTAAAATAAGACTTGTTCTAAATAGAACTACTGTGACAGTAATATCTGCGTACGCACCCCAATCCGGACTGCCCGGCACTATAAAAGACAGATTCTATGAGACACTGATGCTCACTACCTCCCAAACAACCAACAGTAACTATATAATTATTGCTGGCGACCTAAATGGTAACGTTGGACAACATTGCGGCGGCTATGACGAAATCCATGGAGGCTATGGGTTTGGTACTAGAAATGAGGAAGGCTCTAGAATCCTGTAATTGTGTGACGCAAATAACCTAACTATCTGTAACACTAACTTCAAAAAACGAGACAATCACTTGATCACCTACAGATCAGGGGAACATACCAGCCAGGTAGATTATATCCTTACCAGAAGACGTGACAGAGTATCTGTTGTAAACACTAAATCCCTCCCCCATGAACAATGCACCTCCCAACATAAACTTATAATTAGCGACCTCATAGTCAGGACGAGACGTACTCGACAACAGAAGAGGACTATCCTCAGGAGAAAAATATGGAAGCTAAAGGACCCCACAGCCAGTAATAAATTTAAAAGCATATTACTTGATGCTTTTGACAGTAAGGAAGAGCAATTAGAGTCGTACAATATAGAGGAACAGTGGGAATTCCTGAAAGCAAACCTGCTGATGGCGTCAGATGAAGTCTGTGGCTGGAGCAGGCCTATAGGCAGGAGGAGAGTAACGTGGTGGTGGAACAGTAAGGTGGAGGAGTCAATTAAGGCCAAAAAGCAGGCTTGGAAAGTATGGCGGGATGGGGAAGTAGAGAAGACTATCAAGTGGCCAGGAGGGAAGCTAGGAGCCAAGTGTACTTCGCAAGAAGGGAAGCAGAGGAAAGAAAGTTCAAGCATGTTCTACAACGTGAGGTGTTCAGGATTGCTAGGCAATGTGTCAAGGAAAACTGTGATATTGTCAGGGAGAAGTGTGTCCTTAATGATGAAGGTGTACTTGCCATCACTGACACTGATAAGAAGGTATCTTGGAAGTGTCACTACGAAAGGCTACTAAATGAGGACAATAAATGGGAGAAAGACAGTCTCCCCCACATCGATCCAATAGAGGGACCAGCAGTGTTAGTCGAAGGTAGTATAATAAGTAAGGCAATCAAAGATATGAAGACGGGTAAGGCGGCTAGCCTTTCAGAAATAGTTGCTGAAATGCTGAAAGCTTCTGGATCGGTGTGACACACCATGGTCACCCAGATAGTAAACCAAGTCATACAGAATGGGGTTGTTCCGAAGGACTCGCGTAGCAGTATCATCATTAACTGCTACAAGGGTAAAGGAGATGCCCTGGATAGGGGTAACTATAGAGGCATTAAATTAATCGACCAGGTCATGAAGGTCACAGAAAAAGTAATAGCGCAACTAATCAGAGAGCGAATTGATCTAGATGAGATGTAGTTCAGGTTTGTCTCAGGTAAAAGTACCACAGACGCTCTTTTCAATGTACGACAACTACAGGAGAAGTACCTAGCTAAAAGTAAACCCCTATACTTAGCTTTTGTCGACTTGGAGAAAGCCTTTGACAGAGTCACCCGTTCCATTATCTGGTGGGCTCTTAGAAAACTAGGTGTTGATGAATGGCTTGTGAGAGCTATACAAGCCATGTATAAAGAAACAGTCAGCAAGGTTAGAATTAACAACGAATATAGTGAAGAGTTTAGCGTAAAAGTTGTTCATCAGGGCTCCGTTCTTAGCCCCGTACTATTTATTATTGCCTTCAGGCTATAACAGTGGAGTTCAAGACCGGCTGCCCATGGGAACTCTTATACGCAGATGATCTAACGCTCATAGCTGAATCAATGGCCGAACTAGAGAAGAAATTCCAAACATGGAAGCATGGCCTAGAATCAAAAGGCCTTAAAATTAACCTGTCTAAGACTAAAGTTCTAGTTTGTAGGAAGGAAAATAGGGCACCGATCCCATCCGGGAAATGGCCATGCTCAGTGTGTAGGAAGGAGTAGGCAGAAACTCCATTTTATGTCCCAAATGCAAAGTATGGGTGCATAAAAGATGTAGTGGGATCACAGGTAAGCTAACTAAGAACATAGATTTTATATGTGGCCGGTGCTCTGGTATAATAAGTAGCAGCAAGTGCCCACAGAATACTAGCTCATTCCTTTGCACAGATGGTTCTATAGAAATAGTGGACAGCTTCCGTTACCTGGGTGACAAAATCAGCAGTGGGGGGGAGTGCTCTGAAAGTACAGTAGCTAGAGTCAGAACTGGATGGAAAAAGTTCAGAGAGCTTATACCAATATTAGCCGCTAAAGGGTTCTCTCTAAAAATGAAAGGCAGGCTGTATGATGCCTGCATACAAACAGCAATGTTACATGGCAGTGAGACCTGGGCATTGTGTGCAGAGGATATACGCAGACTGGAGAGGAACGAAGCTTGCATGCTCCGCTGGATGTGTAATAGTAATATATGTGAACGGCAAAGCATAAACGAACTAAGGGAAAAATTAGAAATAAGAGGGATCAGATGTTGTTTACTCGAGAGAAGACTACGTTGGTATGGTCACGTGATGCGCATGAAAGACGACAGCTGTATAAAAAAGTGCAGGGCAATAAAAATAGACGGTAGCCACGGAGTAGGCAGACCCAGAAAAACCTGGGACGACTTGATAAATTCCGACCTCACACACTTACACCTCTCCAAGACAATGTCACTGGACTGAGATCTTTGGCGCTACACAGTAATACAGAAGACCCGCCTTACCTAAGTACAAAGTGAAACCTACTACAATCAGTAGGCATCTCTAACAAAATACGCCCCCGTCCACCCCATCCACACCACCCCTTTCAATATAATGTTATGTTGGTACCACAACATCCAGTCCGAAACAAATGAGGTCGTGTAGGTGTCACGACAAAAAAACACACAGTCCACGCTGTAATGTGGCCGTGTAGGTAACACGGTAAAAACCTCCCAGTCCACACTGTAAACGTGGTTGGTGTTAGGAAGGGCATCCAGCCGTAGAAAACCCGCCAGACAGTCCTATGCGAGCAAGACAACCACTCTTGCCTCAAGTGGGAAAACTCCCGTCCAAACCCATGCAAGCGTGGCATATGGACGTTAAACGATGATGATGATGATGATTCAGCATCTACACACTATCTATCTATCCAATCAACATCTACACACTGTGTCTCTCTATCCCATCAGCATCTACACACTATGTCTATATATACATTCAACATTTACATGCTATGTCTATATATATATATATATACATTCAACATCTACACACTATTTCTATATATACATTCAATGTCTACACACTATTTCTACACATACATCCAGCATCTACACACTGTCTATATATACATTCAACATCTACTCACTTTTTGTCTATCTAGTAATCATCTACACAATGTCTCTCTATCCAGTTAACACTTACACACTGTCTCTCTATCCAATTAACACTTACACACTGTCTCTCTATTCAGTTAACCCTTACACACTGTCTCTCTATCCAGTTAACACTTACACATTGTCAATCTATCCAGTTGACACTTACACACTGTCTCTCTATCCAGTTGACATCTACACCTGTGATTCCCCAAATTGTGGCACACTTTAGAACAAATAACATTTTAGAACAAATAACATTTGTACCTAAATTCTAAGATTTAATCAAAAGGGACATTTGCACTGCCTTCTTTAGTTAATAAGGGGAGAAAAGTTATCAATGAGAAACTTGCACTTTTTCTTCTTTTTTCTTTCATTTTTCTCAGGACGTGTCTCTCCATGTGCCTTTTTCCTTTGTTGTCTCCTCTGTAAATTTCATGATCATAAGATCAGCTTTTGCCCCTTCTGCCCAAGTTATCCTTAGTCTACTCCTATTGCAGCTTCTCTCTGCTTGTTTCTTTCTTTTGTCGTCTCCTTTGTGTGGTTAAATATTTTGAGATCAGCTTTTATCACTTCTGTCCAGGCCTTCCTCTGCCAACTTCTACCACAGCTTCCTTCCACAGGCATCATGTCTATATCAGTTTAATCTTCTCTTGAACCCTAAATTTGACTCTTATACCCAGTTTTTTTCTCAGCTCATTCATTGGTCATTTGCACCACTAACTTTCCACATCCAGTGTAGCATGCTAATCTCATTCCTTTCTAACATCTTCTCTATTCAGTGCTCATGTCTCACTAGACCATCACTGAGAATTTGGAGATATCTACTGTTACGAGAAGTCAACAAACATCTTATCCACCACCCTTCCAACCTCTGTCAATCACCACTCCCACTCCCAACCTAGTCAGTCAGTCACCACTCCATCCTCACCCCTGTCAATCCCCAATCTCCACCCCAATCTGTTGCAACGCCTCCTACCCACTTTACCATTACTGCCACTCACCCCATTCCACCTACTTACCATCTCACTCACACTAACCCCTAGTCACTCCTCTATTCCTGCTACCACCATTCACCCCTGTCTCTCTTTAGACATTTGAGAGTTTAGCTATAGGAACTGATGCCATCCAGCTGTAGAAACAACTCTTTATGTGACCTACCATATTTCTAATGAAATACACTCTAATTCTATTAATTATTTCATTACTAAGATAGCAACTTAGCTTGGTTCTTATATAAAATTATGTTGGAAGATTTTTATTTAAATAGGAACCTTTTAAAATGGGAGGTTTTGTTTCATAGAGCCAGAGATAGTTTTGGTAACAAAAAAGTTAATGGAAACAAATAGAATTAGTTGTACAATGAAATGGCAATATTAAAAGTCACTAATTTATCAGTTAATAAGTTAATCTTTTTATCTATTTACTCCCAGTTGCTCTTTCATTTATCCTCTGAAGTTATTTGAGTTTTCCTTCAGCTAAACAATATATATAACCTTTATAAAAATGTTTTCAATGTAGTAGTTATCGTGCAAAACAAGTCCATTACATACCATTGTATGACTCAAGATTGAAGGTGCTTAATATAACCAAACTCTATGTAATCATCCACTGTTATTTATTTTCAATTGGTTTATGTAAAACACTAATTTCATATTTAGTTTGTCCTCTTTTCAAATTGTTCATTGTTTTGTGGATATTTTGCCTTGTTAGTTATTAGCCATCAGACTACTATAATTTCATTCACATTTAGGCTGCATTATTACCATAGGGCGGTGGATTGGCCGTATCGGTAGAGGGTCGGACGCGATGCTTTGACGTATAGTTACGTCCCTTGCCATTCTGAGTTCAAATCTCGCCGAGGTTAACTTTGCCTTTCATCCTTACGGGGTTGATAAAATAAAGTACCAGTAATGCACTGGGTAATTGCTGGTAGAAACAATTATTACCATATTCTCTCATGTAAAATAGAAGAAATTTTAAACAAAAATTAAGAACAAAAAAAGAGGGTCGACTTTTACATAAGTACACATTTTCAGGCATTTTTACTAATCTAAAAAATACTTATTTTAAATGGCAAGATTGAGCTGGCTCCAAGTGAATCCACTGTATCACAAACTGACTCTCATTCCATAGCAATTACAGACATCCAACACAAATATTGTCAGCAATATATAGAAACCTTTATACTAATTTGATTTTGTAATATATATTTTTTTTAATTAATTTTGTATTTTCCCCCCACCCACTTAATTTTTAATAAATATTATAATGTTAGTGCCATGATCAAATCCACCTTGTACACTCTGTGAAATAGTAGTGCTGAGGCCATAAAACACACTTTACACATTCTGTAAAGCAGTAGAGCTGGTTCCATGGTAAATGGCATCCAGTATACTCTGTAAAGTGGTTGGCAAATGGAAATGCATTCAGCTGTAGAAACCATGTCAAATAAGGAATATATGAACATGATGTGGTTCCCGAACCAGTCTAGTCTCAGACCATCTCAATCCATCCAACCTATGCCAGCATGGATAGCTGACATAAAAAAAAAATTTTCAAAACATTCTGCGCCAATTTCCCAAATAAGATGTTTTAAAATTTCTCCTGTGGCATATTCACAACCATTTATCCTGTATATTCTTATATGCTACCTTTGCCATGTGCTATGTGAATCTAGTTTAAACCTATCATTACGATATCTCTCATGAAAGATACTGCCTATGATTCTCAAGTCATTTTGAAAATAATTAAAAATTTGAAGAGATTTAGCAATATAACTAATTTCTCATTATTAAGCTGTTTTTTGGAGCATAACTTAAAAGATTCTTGTATAGAATTATGATGGAAGACTTTTAATAATTATAAATACCTTTAAAAATAACAGTTTTATACTATAGAACCAGACTGAGTTTCAAGCAATTTAGTATCAAAAGTCTTAATTTACCATAACAGTATTCAATATAAGGATAATGGTTGTGGTGTAATTCTGTCTTCACAATATGAATTAAATTCAACTATTAATGTTGCAATTACTGTTTACATCACAAATGACATATAGAGAGATATAAAATAGCTTTCCTTAACCATATTTCTGATAAAAGACACTGCCTATGATTTTCAAATAATGTGGAAAATAATAAAAGATTTGGAGGAATTTAGTTATATAAGTAACTTGCTAATTATCAAGTTGATGTTCAAAACATAACTTAAAGGTTCTCACATGAAATTATGTTTGAAAGTTTTTAGATAAATAGAACCAAGATCAGTTTCAGGTAATTTGGTATCAAAAGAATTAGAATAGCTACACTATATCACTGTCATATGAGGTAACCAAAACTATTGGTGTCATGAAGTACATCTCGTTATAAAACATTGTGTGAAAAAGAATCTTATGGGGCCCTCATGGCTAACCCCAGCTTTAGCACGGAAAATGGACATAAAACACTTATGTTGTATTGTTGATAGTGGTTGCAATTGTAGTTATGCCATAGCTTATTAGCTTTAATAACAGCTGTGCATAAATAAAAGAGTTTAAAACCACACATTTTTTACCTATTAACAACTTTTCTCTGTCTTAATTGATTCACTTAGCAGAAAATCGTCAATTTGTTAAACCATTTACTTCTCTCCTTAAAAGAAAAAATACAACAATGCTATCATTGCTGGTATATCTTAATTCTTTTCATTAATCGAATTAGGAAACCAACCTGATAAACCAAAGTAAAGTATTTTGTATTTATTTTTTTGTAATAAAGAGAAACTAAAGGTTTCCAAAGTTTGTTAGTGTTGTTGCTGCCTGATAAAAGTTTTTGAAGGAAGCAGTTATCTTTGTACTTCTACATTTATTTTTCAATGGTTTGAACATTAATGGACTGTTTTATAGAAATGGAACATACAGATCCTATTATCATAGTCAAATAAGAATGTGTGTGCATGCCTGCATGTGTGTATGTGTCTGTGTTTATATATTGAAAAAACGTTTGTAAAGTGATGTGTGTGTGTGTATATATATATATAGTGTGTGTATACAAATATATATGAATCTATATATAGGTGTGTATGTGTATATATGTATATATATATGTGTGCGTGTGTATATATAAATATGTGTGTGTATATGAATGAATTATAAAAGTTAATGGAAAACTGATAAGAGGATATTAGATTGTAAAGAAAAGAATATAACAAACTTCTGATTTCTTGTGAATGTTGTCTGATTTGTGTTGCATGTTTAACAACAAAATATAATTATGTTTATATCTACACATATATATATATAACAGGAACAAGTGTGACCCTGACGGCAGAGCTCAAGTCGTTTCGACGGCTAATTAATGTAATAATAAATGGATTAAATCTTACATGCAGTTCAGAATTAGCCATCGAAACGGCTTGACCTCTGCCGTCGGGGTCATACTTGTTCCTTTTACCCACT
>OZ024741.1:58689074-58721574 GCA_964016885.1 Eledone cirrhosa
AAATATGATGATTGTTGTGATGGTGGTTATGGTGGTGGTGTTGAAAATGGTAGTGGTGAAGGTCATGTTGATGATGGTGCTGGTGTTGAACATGGTGCTGATAGTGCTGATTACTGCTGATGTGGTGACATTTGTGTTCGCATACAAAGAAAATGGAAAATAAAATAGAAAACAAGATTAAAAAAAAAAGAAAAGTCATTTTCTAAACTGATTGATCTTCCCCTGCCCACCACATCCACCTCACCACTCCCCGCCACATCCATCTTACCCTTACCCCTCTCTACCGCTAACACTGTTAAAATATCTTTACAGACAACATTTAGCATGGAAAGAGAGATATATATATACGCACAATACTCATGTAAATACACATTCACACACACAAATACACAACATGCACATATTACAAAATCAATGATTTTAACATACACCTAAATGCATGCATAATACACACCTATGAACATACATATATATACACACATTCACATATGATAACTAATACACACACACATGCACATATCAACAAAATCAATGATTTCAACAAAAGTTTCTTGACATAGAAATAAAAAAAACTATGTGGGATGGAATTATATATATTTATGTGTGTGTGTGCATATGTGTAATATTTATGTATATATATATATATATATATGCACACACACACACACACACATATACATACATATAGCCGTTCCCAAAAAATGATGCCACCATCCTCATCCTCTATATAGAAATACTGAATAACTACACTAGGAGTCCATCTTTAGTTACAATGAAAGACATCATCACGCATGTGTATTTTTGATCTCTGTGAGCTTCAATGTTAACATATTGAGTGATGAATTCAAAGTCTCTCATTCTCTCTCTCTCTATATATATATATATAGAAGTGGTTACACAACAGTTAGTTCACCATACCTAGAACAATTGTTTCACCTTAGCGGATCCTCAGCTCGTAATGGACATGGTTACTTCTACCTAACTTGTCCCATGGACTGAGTGCTCTACCACTACGGATATTACCTTCCAGTGTTCTACCACTATATATATATATATATACATACACACACACACACAACTTTAGTTATAACTAATTTAAGAGTAATTTCTAAGATTTACTTGGGAGTTTAACTCTTAATATCTTGTACCACATGAAATCATATTTGCAGGACATTCTTGAAAAGTAGGAATCAACACTGACCACATCACATTAAATATTAAATTTTTTGCATTTGTTCACCAGTAAAGCTAGTATAAACATTTCAATTAATAAATATATTTTTTTCATTTTGTATTTTCTGCTAAATGTTAAGAATTAATATTAAAGTGGTTGGTGATAGGAATAGCATTCTGTGTAGAAATTAGGCCAAAATCAAGAGAAAGGTGAACAGGGGGCGGGGGGGGGGGGTCAAGAGTTGAAACTGGGAGAGAGAGAGGTTAGTCATGACGCAGTCAGTTTATGGTAGTCCATAAATAAATAGAATCAGGGGCAGTTTCAGTTGGTTTGGTATTAAAATGGTTAAATGCTTTATACTCAAAATGTAATTATTTGTTTCTACTTTTGGCACAAGGCCAGCAATTATCCCAGTGCATTACTGATGTAATTATTGTCAAGTAAAAGGGATCACCTGGAGAATTTGGCATTTGTTTTTACATATGTTGAAGAAACATTTGGCATTTTGAAATTAAATCAAGCAGTCAATGTTGATTTACAGCAGCTAGCTCTCAAGAAAATCTAATTTCTAAACAAAAGACATGGGCATGAATTATCTTTTATGATCTGGTATAAATCTAGAACGAGTGTTGGGTTGATACTTATGATAAGAATACAATCTAGGAGGCTTTTATTTCCTTCTTAATTGTATCATAGCATTTATTATGTTGGACAGTAGTGTTTGGCATGTTGAGTGTGTGCCACCCACAACACACGATATTCAATATACAATACAACACAATGCACAATACACAACATTCAATATACAGTACAATATACAATACAAGATATAATACATTATAGAATAGAAATAAGCTGGAAAAAGTATTTGTAGGTAAGCAAATTCAATTTCTTTAAATACAAAAGCCTATCATTGGCAAAGCAGATAATTTGATAACTTCATCAAGGAATTGCTTCTTAGAATTCTTTGTATAATGTAACAAGTTCTAAGCATATATATATATATATATATATATATATATATATATATATATAGTTCTCTTCATTCTATTAACACTAGTACTGCACGACCATCAATATTTCTGCTGCTGCTTCTATTACTAATAATACTAGTAATAATTTCTCATTTAGACATAAGGCCAGCAGTTTGGAGCACAGAAGGAAAAAGTCAAATATATTGACCAACTCTGGTTCTTGACTAGTACTTTACTTTATTGACCTGGTAAGGTTGAATAGTAAAGTTGACCCCAGTAGGATTTTAAATCAGAATGAAAAGAGCTGTAACTAAATGCTATAAACCATTTTGTCCAATACTCTCACGATTCTGCCAATCAACCATTCTTAATAATAATAATTGTTTCTACTTTAGGCACAAGGCCAGCAATTACCCAGTACATTACTGGTACTTTATTTTATCGACCCCGTAAGGATGAAAGGCAAAGTTAACCTCGGCGGGATTTGAACTCAGACTGTAAAGGGACGTAACTATGCTAGAAAGCATAGCGTCCAACCCTCTACCGATACTGCCAATTCACCGCTCTTAATAATAATAATAATGGTTTCTGATTTAGGCATAAGGCCAACAATTTTGGTGGAGGAGATAGTTGATTAAACCCACTCCAGTGTGTTACTGGTACTTTATTTTATCAGGCGCCCTAAGGATGAAAGGCAAAGCTAACTTCAGTGGGACTTGAATTCAGAATATAAAGAACCCAGAACAAATAATGCTAAGCATTTTATCTGATGATCTAACACTTCTGCCAATCTTCCACTCTCCTTAATTATAAGATAACCACATATGAGCATGATATGGTTCCCCAACCCATCTAGGAAGACAATAACTTTGAATAAGCTCTGACTCTGATGGTGACAACCTGTCCAACCCATGCCAGCATGGAAAGCAGACATAAAATGATAATTAACACCGCTCTACACTCCTCCCTTTCCACAGCATCTTCAATAAAACAAAGTACTCTCTCCACTTGATATATTGATTACCTTACTTTAATTATGGTTCCTTTTGGTTCTTTAATTGAAAACCATTCAACCGTACACACACACATATATAGAGCGGAAAATTGGCAGAGTTGTTAAAATGTAGGAGAGAATGTTTCATAGTATTCATTCCAGCTCTCTGCACTCTTCGTTCAAATACCACCAGGTTCAATTCTACCTTTCATCTGAAGTCAATAAAGTACCAGTACAGTACTGGGGTTGGTTTTTCCTCTATATCTCTTTATCACATCCTATCTCTTTTGTTTTCTTTTTCTGGAAGGAATCAGCTGTTCAGACCAGGTATAAATGTCACTATCGTGCCTCTATGTCTCAATAAATTGTTACGGGTTAAATGCATGGTATAAATATATGTATTCATTTGCATATATATATATATATATATATATATATATATAATGAATCTCTAACCTTCTGGTATATACTCAATGATAGCAACACTGTTATTATTATTAAAGTTATGTATATATATATATATATTTTGCTTCAGCAAAGCACTCAACTTATTAGGAGCATTTAATTAGAATAAGGCGGTTGACATAACAGGGATGTGCAAATCACACCATGGTCTCTTGGTTGTGAAGCAGATAAAAAGAAGCACTCAACGACCTGTATAAATGGTACAAGATGAAGCATTTTGGGGAAATTATTAGATTTTTCCAAATTTTAAAGGTTTCTTAGGAACTTTCAATGTTTATTTTAGGTTTTGCCATCTGAAGAGCTCAGGCTATCTGATATGATAGTCCTCAGTGAAATATGTATAACGGAGTTTTAAACCAGAGTCAACTCCGATCTTTTATTAATATATACACACACACACACACACACACACACACACACACACACAGTAATGTCCTTGATCCAGCCCACATGTTTATATAACTGCATATTTGTACATGCCTCATAATACTTTTATATAGTTGTTTACAAGGAGGTCTTGTTCTAGTTTATAGCCATACCACTTCTTTGCATGTTCAATTGTTCAAGTTCAAAGTTTTTACACATTCGTCAATTATTATTATCATCATCATCACTTCGATCATTCAGAAATCTTCATTAGGTAATTTAATAAGAGAAGTCATGTGTTTTATATTTATTAACAATATATATTGCTTTAGTAATTGTTTTATGCTATGTTTATTTTTTCTGCTGGTAGATAGAAATCTAGTTATTATGAAGCTACAAACTAAAAAAATGAATTAATATTTATGAGCAAAATAGCAAAACAGCAAAATGAAAATTCAATCCAATTTATTCTGTGGAGAAAGAAAGTCATAGAAAGTGATCAATTTAAATAGGAAGATAAAACTAAAACACACAAAAGATTTTTTTTTATTTTTTTTATTTAAAGCTGCCACTAAGAGAAAGAAGAAACATGTCATGATATTGGAATAAAGATAAAAAAAAAAAGAGAGAAAGAGCTGGGATGATGTTAGTGATAGGAGAAAACTATCAGTTTCAACAATGTATTATTATTGCTCCACACATATATATAAGTATGTATGTATATATATGTATGCGTGAATTCATGTGTATATAGGTATATTTATTCATGTTATATGTATATATATATGTGTGTGTATATATATATATATAAAAACACAGAAAAAACTGTATCCTCTGGAGAGTAGTAGGTAAGGGATGTGTAAAGCAAAACTAAAAGACAAGAGAAAGCAATGTTTTAGCACTTAACACTTAGCTGAGTTTAAAGAGTGTTGGTTGGAAATAAAATTTGAAACCAAAGAAGAAAAGTAAAACTAAACACACACACGCACACACACACACTCTCTCTCTCTCTCTCATGCACAAACACTAAAAATTTAATGTAATAATAAAACAAATACATTAAAGTTACTATGCAAGGAAGAGGCATTTTTAAACTGAAGTTTGCATGCTTCACATGTAAAATAGGAGTAATTACTTCAACATTCTATTAATGGACTTTAATTTCAACTTCAATAATAGATAAAGTGGTTTACTATGAAGAAAATACAGGTTAAATATGTGTGTGTATACCTAAATACATACACACACACACATATATATATATATACATATGCATATTGTTAATTACTGAGTTGCTTATCCGTGAGAGTTGTGTTGAGACGTCTTGTTGATAAACAGGTAGAAGTATTCTACATCAGTTGTACATATCCAGCATTATGATGGCAATTAAACGTGATGGAGTTTCTTTGTATGAATTAATGTTGTGATAGATGTTGTGGTTACATAATTGTATTTATTGTATAATACATATTTTAGTGGCACCATTGTACAGTCATTATACCATCATTACATCAGCAACTGGTACCAAGATACTAACATTTGCTTAGTTATCATAGTGTTCACATCTGACGATGTCACACCCATGCTAGTTGCTGGTGTAAAGATTGTATAATGACTGTACACTGGTGCCACTGAAATACATATTATGCAATAAATGATTATGTAACCATAACATATGTCTTAACATTAATTCCTACACACACACACACATGCACAAGCACACATGCACAAGCACACATATCAAGTAGTACAGGATGGTGTCATACACAATAACAAAGGAGTTGCACTAGGGATAGTTGACTACAGAGGCATCAAGTTGATGGATCGGGTCATGAAAGTTGCTGAAAAGGTTACAGCACAACTAATTAGGAACGGAATTAAGATAGATGAGCTGTCGTTTGGTTTTATGGCATGTGGATGTATTTCCAATGCTTTTTTTCTGATGAGACAACTGCAGAAGTACTTGGCTAAGAGTAGGCCACTTTACCTGCCATTTGAGGATGTCGAGAAAGCCTTTGATGGTCCCCCTTGCTCGGCAAGCCATGTGTAGAGGTGCTACCAGAAAAGTGAATTTGCAGTGCAGGTAATGGCCCATCAGGGCTCAGTCCTTGGTTCACTTTTGATATCATTGTCGTTCACTTTAACTTGCACTTCATGGGAAATCCTGTACTGATGATCTACTTCTTATAACTGAGTCTATAGGACAGTTAGACAAATTTCCAGACAGGCAAGAAAAATCTAGAATCAAGAGGCCTAAAAGTAAAACTTTTAACAAAGACTAAATTCTTGATAATAAGTAGGAAAGAACAGGAAGCTGTTACTAGTGGCCTTGTGTGATACATTGGAAAGGGTTGGGCAGAAACTCTTAAGATGGACACACAAGCATTCTATTTGAATTACAGTCAGGTTAGCAAAGATAGACGTGGTAGATGCACAGAAATGAGCACTGAGAGCGCATATGAAATAGATTGCCTTAGTTGCCCAGAGATTCCTAGAAGTCGTAGACAGCTTTGTTACGGCAGTTGGGTGGGGGGGGGGGGGGGGTCAGACTTTTTACACCACAGAAACTTGAATCCACTAGATGTAAATTAGACATAATTATAACTGAATGGTTAAGAATTTGCTTTACAATTTTGAGGTGCCATATTTTGCAGAAGGGAAGGTTTTGAGTGAGCTGCATAATCTTTAAAGGGCCTCAAATGTATTTATGCATGCATTCATATATGTATTTACATATATATCATCATCATTTAACATCCATTTCCTATGCTAGATTGGGTTAGACAAGTAGTCCCGTTGTTAGACATGTCAGATCAGGTGACCAAGTCTTGCTCATACAGAACTGTTTCTACAGCCAGATGCCCTTCTTAATGACAACCTTATTTATAGCATGGACTGGGTGCTTTTTATCTTGGCACCAAAGCAATTAATTGACAGGTTGGACTGGGAACTTTTTCATTGTGTCACCAACATACCACTTTACAGGGTACTTTTTGTTGTTTTACCAACACAACCAAATTACAGTGTTGATTGGGTGCTTTTTGTCATGTCACCAACTTGACCACCTTATATAATATATAAATATTTATACACATGTATCCTAACCAACCCATGCAAATGTGGTAAAACGGACGTAAAAGCTACAATGATGATGTGCGTGTGTATGTGTGTGTATATATATATATATATATACATATATATATATATACACACACACACACACACACACACAGGCGTATGCATACACTAGAATACCATGTACAGATATATGTATGTGTGTGAGTAAATCAGTTAGAACTCCATATTCTGAGTATGTATAATCAGTGTTTTGTTTCTTAAAAGATTAATACACTATTGCTTTTGTTTTGGTGGGGTATTTTGTTTTGTTTTTCTATAAATTTATCTTTGATCATTGAAACATTTCTGTTTTTTGTTTTACTTCCTCCGCAGACATCACTTTCATGTGACCACTAAAGAAATTCTTTTTTATCCCAATACTTTATTGAGATTTCATGTTCTTTCAAGATACACTGATATTTCACCACCATCAAAAGTAAAACTATATATATATATATATATATATACACACACACACACACACGTGTATACATAGAGCTGAGTAAGATATTTAAGTAGTATATATTATACATAGAGCTGAGTAAGATGTTTAAGAGATATATATAAATAGAGCTTAGAAGTTTAAGATGTATATATATATATATATATATATATGTGTGTGTGTGTGTGTGTGTGTATATACATATATATGTGTGTGTGTGTATATATATCGACAGTCGATCGACTTTCATCAAATCGGACCTAGGAAACAATGTTTCCGTTGGTCTTTCCAATTGCTAATACTATGTATCGGTCGCAACTCCAGGTAGAAGGAGCAGTGTGAAATAAAGTGTCATGCTCAAGGACATAACGCATCACCTGGTCCAGGAATCAAACACACAACCTCACGATTGTGAATCCAATTCTCTAACCACTCAGCCACGCGCCTTCATATATATATATATATATATATATATATTATACAAACAGCTGAGTAATAACTTTGATATATATATATATATACCATATATACCTTTTTGACATCAATTCAATGAAGCAAAGCCACCCATTTTAAAGAGTTCTAACTTAAATAAAAAATCTTCCAACATAATTTTATATAAGAACCATGTATTGAGTTACTATCTTAATGAAGTAATTAGTAATTTTCATAAATCCCTCATTAATCAATTGAAATTGTGTACTTCTTTAGAAATCCAATCATGAATGGGTTATCTCTTTTGATATCAAACTGCCTGAAGCCGCCCCTGGTTCTATGATAAAAAGCTGTATATTTTAATGTGTTTATATTTATTTAAAAACTTTCCATCGAAATTTTATGTAAGAACCTTTATGTTCCTAACACCAGCTTAATAATGAGAAAGTTCCTGATTATTTTCTAAATTAATTGTGGCAGTATCTTTCATTAGAAATATAGTATTAAAATGTTAAGCTGTACATTCATAGAACATGGAGAAAATGTTTCTTTTCAATCAAGATGTCTTGGTTATTATGGATACCATTAACTCAGAAATTAGTGGAACTCTAAAAATGTATTTGATTCCATTTCAAGCTACGACTATTATTATTATTGTACTTTACAAAACTATTTTATTAACTCTATATCAAGTTACTAATATTATTATTACTCTGTGTAATAATGAATTGGCAGTATCGGTAGAGGGTTGGACGCCATGCTTTCCAGCATAGTTACGTCCCTTTACGATCTGAGTTCAAATCCCGCCGAGGTTGACTTTGCCTTTCATCCTTACGGGGTCGATAAAATAAAGTACCAGTAATGCACTGGGTAATTGCTGGCCTTGTGCCTAAAGTAGAAACAATTATTATTACTCTGTGTGTGTGTGCATATAGGAGAAGAAACATTTAACTTTACCTGAAGTACACTTTACAGAAATACATTTGTATTAACTTCATTTCAAGCTACTAATATTGTTCTTCATTCTTTTATTGGTCTCAGATTGTGACCATGCTGGGGTACCACCTTGATTTAGTCGATCATATTGGCTCCAGTCATTTTTTACTGCTTTCAGTGATTAGAATGTGGCCATGCTGGGGCACCGGCTTGATTTACATCAATCATATTGAGCCCTGGTCCTTCTTTTGTTGAGCACACACATGTACACAATGGACTTCTGCAGTTAGTTAACCTGAGCTATAGTAGAAGTCACATTTCCAAGGTGCCCCACAGCAGGACTTATCCCAGAACCACATAGTTGCAAAGTGAACTCCTTAACCACACAGCCTTGCCTGCTCCTATTACTGTATATGTGTGTGTGTGTGTGTAGGGAAAATATTTAACTTTATCTTAAGTGTACTTTACAGAAATACATAAATAACATTCTCATTAACTTCTTTTCAATAATGAGAAACTTTGACACCTTTTCATAGCTTCACTAGTTTTGATAGTTTTAGTAGTTTTTCTACAACAAAAGTTTAGCAGCTGTAAGCAGACTGTTGCTACTTTTGAGTGTAAAGACTAAAAATTGGTTTCTGTAAAAATCTATATGAATAGTCTGCAGTTCCTATTGTGCATTGTTTTTGACTAGGAATTCTATACAGTGCGAGTTAGTTACTGCTATAATAATAGTTTGATGTATTTCTGTATGTGAGTATGCATTTGTGTATACATGTGAATATGTATGTATGTTTCTATAATTGTGTATATATGTTTGTATGCATGTAAATATGAATGTATGCGTGTGTTTATGTGCCTATATGGAAGTACATAGGATTTTCTTCTCAGATTTTCTAGAATTGAGGAAATAGTTTATAGATGGAATGACATTAACTCTCAGGAAATTCTTTAACGTCTTCATCAAATCTTCAGAAAAACTCATTCAAAATTTCTTTTGCTTATTATTATATATATAAAATGTTAAGATAGTTTTCAGCTGTAACAATCTGATTAATTAGGTTATCATTATTTTCGTTTTTGATGGGCATGAAAGAAATTGTAATGACTTGTGGTTTTATCAGTGGTTAAATCAATTCCAGTATCTGACTGGTACTTTATTTGAACAACCCCGGGGGATGAAAGGCAAAGTGAGATGTGAACTCAGTCTCAAAACAAATACCACATAGCATTTTGTCCAGTGCTCTAAACAATTTGCCAATTCACTGCCCTTAATTAAAAATAATGGTTTCTAATTTAAGTGCAAAGT
This sequence comes from Eledone cirrhosa, assembly GCA_964016885.1. Lineage (NCBI taxonomy): Eukaryota > Metazoa > Mollusca > Cephalopoda > Octopoda > Eledonidae > Eledone > Eledone cirrhosa. The sequence goes on from OZ024741.1 coordinate 58,699,284, forward strand.
CAGCAATTTTGGTGAGGAGAGAGCAAAGTTCATTAAATCAACCCCAGTACTTGACTTGTACTGTGAAAGGATGAAAAGCAAAATTGACTTTAAGATTTGAACTCGCCAAACTGTCTGACTCCGACCCTAGTTCTATGATACAAAGCTGTTCATTTTAAAGTGTCTATGTATCTAAAATGCTACCATCATAATTTTATGTAAAACCCTTTAAGTTATGTTCCAAACACCAGCTTAACAATGAGAAAGTTATTTTACTAAATCCCTCCAAATTCTTACGTTTTCAACATTATTTTTAAATCATAGGTAGTATCTTTCACCAAAAATATAGTATGAAAGTGTTAGTAAATGTTACCACAGCACCATACCTCCTTTATTTGAGGCAGCTTCCCAATTCTTTTTTTAGTGTTCAAAATGCTGCTATGTGTGCTCTGTCTATTCTACTCAGATTTTTCTGTAATGTGGTTGGATTAATTTCGAATATGCTCTTTTTATTCCATTAATTCTTATTTAACGGAACTCTTATTTTCACACATCTGTATCTCCTGCTCCAGTCGGTTATCCTCATTAGTACATACACATATTTTTCCCAGCTTATTTTCATCTCAAGTTTTTTCTTTTTATATTTTACCACTTGTCAGTATTTATTAGTCTGCTTCTAACAGTTCCCTTGTCTGTTGAATAACAGTAAATGTTTGCACTGAAACTTCAACCTCACCACACTTCACACATTTCTTTCTCTTTACACTCAGTTCTCAGTGTTTGCTATACTGCATACAGATGTTACAGGATGAATCATCATCATCATTTTACGTCCGCTTTTCCCTGCTTGCAAGGGTGGGACATATATATATATATATATGTGTGTGTGTATGTATGTAGGTGTGTGTATATAGATGTGTATGCATGTATTATGTAGATGTGTGTATTTGTATACATGTTTGAAATGTAGTTATCTAAATGCTATAGTGTTAGTCAATCAGGTAAAATAGCCCCGGAGAAAGAAAAATAGACAGAGGCACCTGTGAGGAATCAGCTTAAGTCAACCAGATATTCACATTTCTAGCTATGAGTATAAAATCTTCTAAAATGATAGAATTTGTGGCCAGGGTCTCTTTAGGTTACTAGTTAATGCACTTGTCTGGCATCTAAGAGATGCAGAGTTTGATTCTTCACAGGTGTCTCTATCCACTTTTTCCATCTCTAATGATATTTTACTTGATTTTCTCTATTATATATAGTGGGACTATTATTATAGCTACTTATGTTAGGACGACTACATTTCAAATTTTCCAATGCTTCTTGTTTATCTTGATAAGGAAATAATAATTTTAGTAAATGCTTTGTTAATTAATTCAAATATTGTGGGGTTTATTAGAAATATGGTGATGAAAGAGTTTGCAAATCAAACAAGCTGTCTATCACCCTGTCAAATCACACCACAGTTACCATAACTCCATGCTTATCTCTCTTTTCCTATCACTCTCCCCTCCAGCCCCCACTGGGCAGAGAGAACTCTTCCATTGGGAAAAGGGCCAATAATCTTTTTAGCATTAACCATGCCTAAAAAGAGTTGAGAGGACCCTTCAGTTGTGTCACGGCACGGCACGACAACCTCTCTAATGTTGGGGATCTACACAATACACACACCCAGTATATGCTGTAAAGTGGTTTGTGTTAGGAAAGGCATCTGACCATAGAAAGCTTGCTAAACAAAGAATTGAGAGAACCCTTCAGCTGTGTCAAGGACATGATGACCTCCCTAGAGTTGGTGATCTACATGATAAATGCACTCAGTACACACTTTAAAGTGGCTGGTGATAAGAAGGGCATCCAGCCAAAGGGTTAGGAGGATCCTTTAGATGTGTTAAAGAGATGACAACTTCTATTGTGCTAGTGCTCTTGGTAGAACATGAGACTATATGTAAACTAGCTGCAGACCCATCCAACTTTTGCTAGCAGGAAAAGTGGACATTAAACTATGATGATGATGTATGTATTGTATAAAAGAACTAGTCATATGGATGAGAACAAGGTTCCTACTTGTTGATCTGTTGCACAATCATAAATTATTCCTTCCTGTTTCAACAGAATGGAAATTTTATTTGAGAGGAAATTGCTATCCATTTTTTCTTTCTTTATATAGTCTTATTTCTAAGTGCAGTTTGTAATGAAGAAGAGCCTTTAAATCTTGGCATTAGTGAGAAGATAAAGGTTGATGTTTCTTTAGAACTCTTAGGGGTTATTTACTAATCAGAAAGGCAAGAAATGCAGTAAAAACAGTCCTAAAGTAGTGGTGGGGGGGATAGGAGAATATTATGTATTTTCTTTAATGAAAGAAACAGATAAAATATGTGTATTAAGTGGGGTTTGCATCGAAGCAGATAAAGTATGAGTATTGAAGCTGGGGGAGGTTTAGAAACAAGGAAATTATACTTTGATCGTGCCATGCAAGTCTAAACAGTCAGATATTGCAGAACAATAAAAGCAGTTGCCTTTTAATGCAAAGCAACAAGGCTCAAGTGCTCAAATAATTTTCTATAAGAGATTTATTTTGTATATAGTGGGGAGGGAGGTATCTGGATTTGAATTTAAGATAATGATTTTGAAATTAATCAATCAGAAAAAGAAATAGCTTTTTAATGTGCAGCATGTTTTAAAATGTAGGCATTTGTAACTGAAAGATTGGGACAAATGAAAGAATTAATTCCTATTTCAGAGTAGAAACAGATTCCTGCTGTGGCAGAGATAAGACACTGCTAATGTAAATCTAATGACTGGCTTTTAAAGAATATTTTAAAGATAACAGAAAATGACAGGGTGTATAGTAAAAAAAAAAATATTTAATTTAATAATTCCTTAATTACAACATTCTATGTGAAGATGCTTGAATCCAAAGTTACTCTTTGCTTTCATAATTTTTAATCTACTGCTATCACCTCCAATACCACTATCAGTCACCCCCCTCTCATCAGAAGCTCATCTTCCTGATCTCATTGGCTTCAAATCAGACTGATTGCCTAAATCATGACCATTAATGGAAGCTTGGGGTGGGGGGGGGGGGGTCAGGTGGGGGGGGGGGGGGGGGGTCAGGTGAGGTTAGGTCCTTTTCATCACTTACTCTCTCTTCCTCCTCCTTCATGCTAAGGAATCTCCATCTTCATCACCCATGTCCCTCTCCCATAAATCATGGCACTTCTCTCACACATGCAGTATTCATGTTTCCCTTCAGTTTCAGCTACAGCAACATTCCAACCTCATTGGCACACCACTCAGTTTCTGGAACGTTTTCTATGTACACCTCACTCTAGATACTATCACAGAATTTGATCCACCTTTTCCATTCAACGTGTATCCAATTCAAAATAAGTACACTATATCTCTGCATGTTGTAAGTAGTAACTAAAGGATTTGGCACTAGGTAGGGCATCCGGTCATAAAACATTGCCTCAAAAACAGCCTCATGACAAGTATAACATGGCTATACATATATTCTATAAAAACCTTACACCTGTACCAAATCACTATTTTAATATATGCTTCATGAGAAACTACTCCAAATAAAATATGGAATATAGAAAAGAGTGAATTAATAATATGTCAGTTCTTTCCTCTACGATAATTGATCAGGTTCCTGTAATGGTAAAGTGGAAAACCATTTTATGTGGATTTGATCAATCATGGAGATGAAATAAAATAGTTTTCCAAATATATATATAAAAAAAAATAGTTCCACCTGTGTTAGGAAAATGTCTCCAGGGATAAAGACTGAAAAAAATCAAGATTAATTTCCTTCTCTTCATACATATTCAACACCATACACTTATTCACACACAGCCATCAGCATACACACACACAGCCATCAGCATACATACACACAGAGCTATCAGCATACACACACACAGAGCTACTCACCATACACACACACACAGAGCTATCAGCATACACACACACAGAGCTATCAGCATACACACACACAGAGCTATCAGCATACACACACACAGAGCCATCAGCATACACACACACACACACACACAGCCATCAGCATACATACACACAGAGCTATCAGCATACACACACACAGAGCTACTCACCATACACACACACACAGAGCTATCAGCATACACACACACAGAGCTATCAGCATACACACACACAGAGCCATCAGCATACACACACACACACACACACAGTCATCAGCATACACACACAGCTATCAGCATACACACACACAGCCATCAGTATACACACACACAGAGCTATCAGCACACAGACACAGAGCTAACACACACAGCCATCGCCACACCTGCACACAACTATAACCATCACAACACATGCAGTCATCACACACAGCTAATACAATGCACATACAGTCCATCAAATACACACACAACCAATACCAATATGTACAGGTTCTTACTCTCTCTCACTCACTCTGTCTCATCTCCTTTTTTCACCCTCTCTCTCTGACCTCCTCTTTTTCTCTTCCTTGTATTTAAAAAAAGCAGCATGCTCTCTCTCTCTCTCTCTCTCTCTCTCTCTCTCCTCTCACACACTTGTATTTAAAAAAACCCACCATGCTCCCTCTCTGTCTCTCCTCTAATCTCTCTGATATTTAAAGAAATCAGCATGTATTGAGCAATGATCTATTACTATATTGATCTTAGTTATCAGGTAGTCTTCATAGCACCATGGAATTTCTCAATTTCCTTGTAAACATTGATTCCTAGGTTTATTTGGTCATAAATTTATTTCACACATGAAACAAAACAAAAACAAAAACAAAATTGGTATTTCTGTATTGTGGATATAAAACTCCTCCCTCTCTCTCTCTCTCTCTCTCTCTCTCTCTCATATATATATAGCTAGATATCTTGACATAATGTATAGACATAACACTAAGCAGTGAATGAAAGAAAGAGAAAAAATATAAATTTTTATTTAAAGAATATTTGTTTCCATTTAAATTTGAAAAATATAAATTCTCTTTGCTAGAAATTTTTCCTATCACAATATGATAATTTGATAACATTATTTGAACAACAATCTTAATTTCCTCTATATGAAAGAAAGAAATGTGTTATTGTTACTGTCTTCATGGAAACTCAGAATAAATGAGTAAATTATTGTTTTATATGTCATAGTACTTAATACTAACTCTTTCAAGTCAGTGAATTGTCAGAATGGTTGTTTTATTGGTTATATAGTTTATAGTTGTGTTTGTTTTTTATATATGAAATAACTTTAATATATGTATAAATGAATGTATGTGTGTATGTAGTAGCCAATGGTAACAGCATGGATCAGTTGATGAAAAGTTGTCACCCCCCCCCCCCCCCCCCCCTCCTGTTTATTTGCTCTGCTTCTCCCACATGCAGAACCCCTGGCGCATGTTGTTTCAAGGCTCCAGCAGACAGAATAGAGAAAAGCATTAGTTACCTTGGAGTATAGCAAGGAAGATATGCTAAAAGAGCCATTCCAACTCTCAGGGTCCACTACCGTAGGTGGCCAAATTTGTCCCATTAATAGTGATTAGGTAGGTGGTTCGGAGACCCAGAATGCCAGAAGTTTCCACTGCTATAGGTTCAAGGATAAAACTATTAGAAAGTGGCCAGTATTTCAACAGCTTGTGATCTTCAGCTTGCTGGGCAACAAGACCTGCATCTGTTACTGAATTCATCAATTTATCAGATTGCTGGTGGAAGGCATACCAAAGTGGAACAGACAGATTGTGATACCATCTGGCCTTTTGCTGTCCTTTCAGTCTAACCCCCACCAGTTTGAACTTTTTGATATGACAGTAGATCCACAACAGCATTTAGTATTTTGGACATCCAAATAAGCAAATGAGATGTTTTTTCAAACATACCTTAACTCTTTTGATAAAACTAGCCCTTGTTCTACAAGACACAGTTATTTAAACTTTCCATCATAATTTTATGTTTCAAACACCAACTTAATAATGAGAAAGTTAGATTACCAAACCCCTCCAGATTAAACCCCTTGATTATTTTCAAAATGATTGGTAATTAATAGGTGGTATCTTTCATTATAAATATGACAATCTACTTGAAACTTAGCAGTTCATCAAAGAATAGATGAATGAAATAAGTACTAGACTTGAAAAGATAAGTATTGGCATTGATATGATTGACTAAATCAATGCAATACTCCAGCATGGTTGTAGTCTAATGTCTAAAACCAGTAAAAGAATAAACGAATATGAATTAACTTCCACAGGTTAAGTTTAACAAGTTTCTTCTTCAAATATTGTAGTGAATTATATTGTGATAGGGAACTTTTGGCAGAGAATTATATTTTTCAGCTCTTGTTCCATGAAATAGAACCACCCGTTTTAGAAGATTAACTATTTAAACTAAAATCCTCCAACATAATTTTAGCAATGGAATAATTAATAACTTTATTAAGCCCCTCAACATTTTTTCATTAACTCTTAACGCCCTGTATCACATGAAATCATATTCTTTAAAAATACAACACAGTACTATGACTGCATCACATTAAAAATTAAAGCCTTTACTGCAAATTTTCACAACAATCTGTCCACTTGAGCAAACTACCACCCTCAAGCCACATGTGACTAGCAATGTTTGTTATTGCAGCCCGGATACCTTTTTGCATGATGTCAATTTGTGCTTATCCAGATATTATCACAGAATAATGTGGCCAAACAGACACAAACTTGTACAGATTAGTAGGGAACAATTGCATAAATCTCATTAAAAGTTTGAGTAACTGTTCAATAACATTTATGAAGCAACTTAGTATTAAGTTCAATTCAAACAGTTACTTTCTTTGTGTTACAAATAATAATTTTGTGTGACAAAAAACCCTGTTATTTTGTAAATTCAGAGTTTTGTCTGAAGTCAGATACTAGCTTAACCCCCAAAGTCCTCCCATGTCTTAACTTAGCTTGCCTTTACTGTCTCTGCTGCGATTTTTCATGCCTGCTTGTACTACAATTGCAAGAAGGAGGACTTATTTCCAACCCAAACTTTGTAGGACTCCTTCTTTGCTCGGATATCATCTTTGACCGTTTGATTGAACCATCCTCCTGCCATCTGGCGCCACAACAAGCCTCTTTCACCCGCAGTATTTAACAGCTGAAGCAGAAACTGCTGAGATGAACAATCTCCACTTTGTCTCAATGTCCTCAATTTGCTCGAGTAGTTCTCTGAATTTGGATGCAATAGTATCTGCATGCCTGATCCTGACTTCTTTATTCACAAATGCTTCCCACTATATCCTGTAGCTCGCCCACGACCTGCCAGTTTTGTGGTCTTCTTTGGCTTTAGGTAGTCTTAAGTTGCAGATAACTAGATGGCAATCAATTGACAACTCAGTCCCTCTCTAAACACGAATATCCAGCACAGAATTAAAGAGATCAGAGACAATAACAAAATCAATTATTGATATCTGTCCCTGATTCCCCTTATACCATGTATATTTATGGATGTCTCTGTGCTGGAAGGTGTTCATAATAGAGAGTCAATTGCAAGAACAGAAGTCTATTAAGGCCTCTTCATTCAGTATTCATGCCAAGCCTTCCCTATGGTTATGACTCTTGGGTAATGACCGGAAGAATATGATCACAAATACAAGCGACCAAAATGGGGTTCCTCCAAAGGCTCTTTGGAGTTATGTTACTAGATAGAGTGCATAGCTCACAGATCAGGGAATCACTTCAGGTAGAGCTGCTACTCAGAATTGAGAGATCACAGCTCCGATACTATGGGCATGTGGTTAGAATGTCTCAGGAAAGAATCGCTGGACAGATTTTACAGACAAAACCAACCAGCAGGAAACCCATTCGCTTGGGGATCCAGCTGGATCAGTTGGAGACGGTTGCTTCTGACAGGAACTGCTGAAAGGAGTATTTGAGGACTCTTCCCCCATGACTCTCTCAGGAATAAGCTGGTGAAGAAGAAGAGTTTTGTCAAATGTGACCCTTGAGGAGAAAGTTTACTCATCCATCCTTTATATAAAGTTAACTGTTATTAATATACTGCATTTTGAGAATTTTTACCTCTATATACAGGTAAAATGCACCCAGTCCTTTCAGTAAATTGGTCATACTAGTGCTTGGATAAAATGCACCCTGTCCCCTCTCTAAAGTGGTAGTGCTGGTGCTATGATAAAATTCACCAAGTACACTCAGTGAAGTGATGGCGATCTAGCTGTAAAAATGTATGAGCAAGATCAGGTTTCTCTAACCCATTTAGTCTCAAGTGTCAACCCATCCAAACCATGGCAGCAGAGTATGTGAATGTAAAATGGTGATGGTGGTGATGATCATGATGCAAGTAATTGCAACAAAAGAACTCTGTAATATTGAAATTTCTACATAAAATTCATAAAACTGAAATTTTGCATGTTTATTTCTAATGTTTTGATATTCAATTATGCTTGTTTAATTAGGAAATGTGTTTAGGGCTTCTGCAGTTTCTGGCTACCAAATTCCATTAACGAATCATTGCCTGTTGCTATAGAAGACACTGGCTCAAGATTCCACTCAGTGTGACTGAACCCACTACCACATGGTTATAAACACCTTAACCACACACCCATGTTTGTGCAACACACACACTCACACACACAGATATATCATGATTTAATGCATCTTTTCCCTGCTAGCAAGTGTTGGACATGTTATCACAGACCAGGCCAATATTCAAGTGAAGCTACTGACTATATATATATATACATATATTTGACAGGCTATAGTAGAAATCACTTGCACAAGGTGCTTTGCAGCAGGAGTGAATCCAGAACTATGTGGTTGCAGGCCATCCTGTGCATATATATATAATATCCGTATGTAAATATACATAAGTTCATGGAACATTTTAATTTTTTTTCAATTATTTCAATTATTTTTTAATATTCAGTTATAGTTGTTTAATTATGAAATGACTGTGACACAGGATAAAAGTTAAAGCAGACACTTAAATGTGGAAGTATCCTCAAAAAATCAATAGAATATGATCATTACTAAAGCCATGAGCAGTCAACAGGATATTGATCTGTAATTTAAGGAGACAGTAAGATAAAATTCCCACTTGCATATGTGTGATATGTGTGCAATAAAATTTATGATGTATGGCTTGGTGGTGTAGTGATGCAGCTGTGTGGGTGTGGGAATGGTTTTTGAATTGCAGAAAGAAAATCAATTATGATGATGTAAAAGATATGACAGCTCAACTCTAGCATCTCTATGATAAGAATAAATATTGCATCAACTGATATTTAAAGCAGTTGTCAAATAGATAGTTGGAACACAATCCAAATGATAGTATATATTTTTAAATAGCAATGGATGTACTTCAAGTTAGCTATGAAGTTTCACTCTTTTACTGGTTTCAGTCATTAGACAGTGGTCATGCTGGGGCACCATCTTGAAGGGATTTAGTTTATCATACTTTCTTTTTTCAGGTCTGGTGCTTTAGGGTTAGAATTTATCAATATCTTCTTTGTTCAACCATTGAATTTTGGAACATGAACACCAGACACACTCGCACATCATAATTTTACATCTGCTTTTTCATGCTTGCATGGGTTAGATAGGTCATCTCCAGTACAGCTTGCCTCCAATCATTGCATTCCTTCATCATCACCTCAGTGAGGTTCAGCACTTTGAGACCAGCTCTCACCCTTTCTACCCAGTTCTTTAATAGGCCCCACACTGTTGCAAGGCCTGTAGTCTATTGAAAACTTCTTCCCCTCCTATCAGTAATCTCAGAGGCTCTGAAACATTTCATGGGCATTGTCCCTCTTCCTCTAATTACGTGAAAACATCTTTGATTAAATTGAAGTAAGATTTCCTGGTTAACTTGCAATATCTTGTAATGATTTAGAAGTAAACCGTTTTAAAAACATGTTTGTTAATTGAAATGTTTGTTGTATTTTTAATTGCGGACAGATATTTGTAAAAATTTGCAGTATTAGAATAAAGACTTCGGTTTTTAATGTGATGTAGACACAGTCCTGTTTTTTACTTTTCAATAAATAAACTCTTACTAATGTGGTTTCACATGGTTTGTTAATTCAAATGTTTATAGTACCTTTACTAGAGAAAAAATTGCAGTATCTTAACTACAGTAAAGAAAGAAGTGCAGGACTGCGTCCAGAATATATATTTTTACCCTGTTTGTAAAATAAGTTGGATTATTTTGAATAAATAATTGTTTCTACTTTTGGCACAAGGCCATAAATTACCCAGTGCATTACTGGTACTTTATTTTATCGACCCCGTAAGGATGAAAGGTAAAGTTAACCTCGGCGGGATAAATAATGAATGAATATTAAATAATTTATGTGCTAAATTTCGTGGCTATTGATTAAATATATTTTATAATTTATTTAAAGATTCACTTCTTTAAAATGTTCAAATGTTAACACTTATAAAAATATCGCATATATTTCCGTCGCTAATTTTCTTCTAGTGCAGTTTATATATAATATCGTCTTTTTTTAAATATATCATGGATTACTTTACTGATTACAGAAGACAGTGTAACACAGACTTCGTTCAATTTCTGTGTATATTGTCAATTACAATTTTATTTGATGTATCATATCTACATGCATATATAATGTGGTACAGGACATTAAAGAGTTTTAATGTTGATATGTTGATGTCATGGTTAGACAGATTTAGATATTTTAATGCATTTATATTTTATTTGGGAATTTAAAACATTGAGACAAATAGAGATAAGAACCAGTTTGGCTCAGCAAAGATTAAAATATTCTTTAATTATATATAGTTTTGTTCTGTTTTTTTAGAACTAGCTGCAAGCATATATTTCTCTCTAAGAATGCAATTATTTAAAACATTTCTCTGTTCAAGTATATAAGTGAAATTGCAAAATTGCAAAGCTTTTTTTTTTTTCTTTTATTAAAAGAATATAGTGAAATAAGTAATAAAATAGGTTAATATTAAATCGTTATTTTTTACATTTCCTCCTAAAGCTCCTTCTCCATGATATCAATAGATAATTGCGGAATGGAATGAAATGGACCTCTATCAGTTTTGACAATGAGTGTTCAAGGTGCTCAATCAATAGCCTGCCCATGAAATTAACATGTAAGTGGCTGAGCATTCCACACACATATGTACCCTTAATGTAATTCTTAACCATTCAAATATGATGTGTCTGCAATTGTAGAGTATAATTTAAAACCTAGGGCATCCAGCCAGAAAACATTGTCTCAAAAAGGACCTTAGACTGAGTATGAAACCTGTCATGAGGCTAAGCCCTGCTTTAAAAGGGAAATTGGCCTTAAAACATTTGTTGCAGTAAAGTTACATGCTAGGTTTTCACATAAAATTTCCAAAGAAATATATGTGACATATATACATTTCTTTCCTTGAAAATTTGATGTGAAAACCCAGCATGTATATGGTGCTGACTGGTGATATACCATAATACTAAAAACCTATCTGCCAGTTCAAGCATTGCAACACTAAAATTAAACCTCGTGAGAAACCAGTATCGACAGTGACTGACAATTTAACAGACACACTACAGGGTAAAGAGGACTCTTCAGTCTGGACAAGCATATAGTAGCCTCTCTAGTTCTGGTGCCACAATAAGATGCTCCCACTACATCCTGTAATGGCAGTACTGGTGCCATGATAAAATGCACCCAGTACACCCTGAAAAGTGGTTGGAATTAAGGGCATCCAGTTGTAGAAACCATGTCATAATATGGAACGTCTAGTTTTGGACAGTCATGCCATCCAACCCATGCCAACAAAGAAAGCAGACGTTAAATGATGATGATGATGATCGAACATATTTTGCAATTAAATACAGCACCACAATGCCCAGTGTGTGTGTGTGTAAAAAATATCTATTCTCTTCTGTAGTCTGAAATTCCATACATTGAGAAATATTTCCTCACGTAAACACCATGTATTGTTTAAAAAAAAACCTTTTGTGCATGTTAACGTGACTGAGTGTGAAAAGGAGAGAGCAGGCAAGATTCTTTCAACACACCTTCAATATAATAGCTCAATTGTTGTGTGTCTGTATAATTGTGCGAGTGTGTGTGTGTTTTCTTCAACTTCACTGTTACACATGAAATAATGTCTGGCTGTGTCTCTAATATATTATATTTTCATGGACATATGTGAAACTTCAATACAAAAGTTTGCTTTCTGTTTTATTTTTAGTTTCATCACTTGTGATGTCAATGCTCACTAACACTGAAACAATGTAAACAAACCAATTGTACAACACTACATTTTTTATTTATCATCAGCTAGTTATTGGCAGTCATTAGGCTGCCTGTCAGATTAAATGCTCCCATATTTGTTCAAGCTCACTGTGTTGTCCTAAGTTCAAATCCTGCTGAGGTCAACTTTGCCCTTCATCTTTTCAGGATCAATAAAAATAGTACCAGTCCAGAGGTGGTTGATTGGTGGAATTGTTAAGAGTCAGATGGGATGTTTTGTGGTATCTGATTCAGCACTTTGTGTTTTGAGTTCAAATCCTGCTTCCTTATGCCAGGAGTTCCGATCAACAGATAGTATCAACAATGGAAAGACCAATAGTAATATTGTTTCCTTTATCCAACCTGACAATTGGCTCCTTTACTTTTCTATCATCCAAGAAAACCACCCAGACTATTTTTCGTTGTTGTTATTGCTGAAAAGTTCTTTAAATTCCTCTTTTGTCAGTCAATCTTCATACAGTCCAAAGTCTCCTTCTTCATTTCTTTTTTGGTTTCACTGTCTGTTCACAAGATGACTGTACAAGGACTCTTAAAAAGAGTATTGTATGGAGGGACAAGACTACTTCTGAGCACTTGCATTCCTCTCAAAAATTCAAGGTGGGTGAGAGGGTCTTTTAAGAATTGGCATCAAATATTTGCAGCTGCCTCAAGGCTCTCCAGGCTCTGGGCTGCTCCTTCTTGTAGGCTTTGACAGCACCAGCTATTTAACACTTCAAACCTTTTGATAGCAAACCACCTGAAACTGTCCTTGGTTCTACAATTCTATGCTGTTTATTTTAGTCTTTATACTTTTCATAATTTTATGTTAGAACATTTATGTTCCAAACACCAGCTTTATAATGAGAAAGCTAGCTATATTAACAAATACTAACCCGACTGCACATGTCAATCTGTTCATGAAAGTAATAAACAGGAGAGGTGACAGTACGCACCCTTGGCAAACTCTGACTCCCATATTGAATGGTTTTGATTTAACACCATTGTTTTTCATTAGAAATATGATAATGAAGGGGTTAAACTAGGCAACAAATTAAGCCTACCATCCACTAACAAGAGCAGTACAGCTTCCATCATATAGAAATAAATTTCACTTACATGGCTTTGGTCAGCCTGGGGCTATGGAGAAAACACCTAAAGTGCAAAACTGGGAATTAACATGAAACCACAAAGCTCTTATTTAACAGCTTGGAAAACTGTTTTTTGGTATTAACCCTTTTCGTGCCAACCTGGTCAAAACAGATTTGATTCTATTAAAAAAAAAACCCATTATAAAAGGTTCCTATTTATGTAAATATCTTCGAACTTGAATTATATAAGAACCATATATTAAGTTACTATGTCATGAAATATTTAATAAGTTTAATAAATTCCTCAAAATTCTTCATTAATTAATTGAAATAGAATATATTTCATTAGAAACTTTCTTATTGTGGGATTAGAATTAAATTATAATAGCACTTTGTTGTGTATTTGAAATGATACAGAATTAACCCAGGCATTTCTATGTATTCAATATCATTTCATATGTACATATTAAAATTATCTCCTGGAAATCTTATAAATTTTGTTATTTATTCATTCTCTCTGGCTATCTGGGAATGTTACATGCATATGTACATACATATATATACATAAAACATATACACATGTATATCATCACCACTGTCCACCACCACCACCATCATCATCATCGTTTTTATGTCCACTTTCCACTCTATTATATTTTTACAATGGGTAATTTATGCAAAATCACACATCTTGTTTTGACATTATCCCAGAAATTGAGATGCTTTTTTTAAAACCATTATATATAAATCTTGTAAATATCTCCTTGAATTATGACAGAGTATGTAGGTATCTATTTATGTTTGTGTGGGATTATATATGCATACCATCATCTTCATCATCATACATTTGTTTTTTTCATGCTTGCATGGGTTGGACAGGTCTTTTGCTACACAGCTTCCTTCCACTGGTATCTGGCACCCAAATATATCACATCTATGCTATTGCAATCTTTTATACTCACACACACACACACTTTGATTGGTTTCAGTTATTAGACTGCGACCGTGCTGGGGCACTGTCTTTAAGGGATTTAGTTAATTAATCAATCCCAGTATGTATTTTCTCAAGTTTGGTAATTATCTTATCAATTTCATTTTGTCAAACTGCTGAGTTGTGGGACATAGATAAATGGTAAACACACAAGTACATGAACAACCTGATCAAAGACATTTATCTGGACTGTGGCCAGGACCTCAAGGTGGTGATGTTAGACTAAGACATGGCAGAGGATCTTTGTCGCTGTGGCCCAGGTTGACACATACAGTTTCTGTCTACCAAATACCATGTGCATGACATTGGTCAACCACATGCTATAGTAGAAGCCTGTTGCTTAAAATGTCATGCAGTTGAACTGTACCTGAAACTATATGATTAGGAAATGAACTCTTTAACCACATAACCGTATCTGAAGCTGTATACATATATCATTTTTACTTCTGCCTTACTATGTATACACAAAACAAAAAGCATTACCTTAGGTTTCAAGGGCCAGTTAACATCTCTTGCTACCGTTGATATATGGTCTGGACTCTTCAAGTATCTTGCAAGTAATTTTATATGGGACTCCTTTATCATTTAATTTCCAAACTCTTTTTGCCAGGACTGTGCTTCTTTCACTAACTGCAGAATTTTCTGTGTGTAATGTCTGCATCATACACAATGGATTTTATATTACATTTCTATTGCAGAAAGCAGTTCCCCTTAATCCTACAAGAGCAACTTACATTTACATCAAGTTTGTTCTCTGCAATAACTTTAGGTCTCATACACACCACAGGAATAGGATATCTTCATGGAATTCCGATTGAATATTTTACTGTATCTATGTTACTCTGATTATATGTGAATGGGTTTATATACCCATCAAATACATGTTTCCTTGTGGTCGATTGGGGGTCCAATTAGATCCAAAAATCGATTAAGGATGTTTATAATTTTTTTTACAATTTACAAGGAAATTCATGTTTACATGCCTACATATTAGATATGTGTATATACTTATACACATTGGTGCAGTCTCAGTTACTATGTATTTATACAGATTTAACTTTTTCATACACGTTGGCTGCTATCACACTTCTTGCTATATATAAATATATCTGCCAAGCCGATAATCCATATAAGATGAAACAATTGTCCTCGACAATGGTTAATTAACTGTTGTGGAATCACTGCTACCAAACTTGTCCCACGGACTGAGTGCTCTACTACTGCAGATATAACCTACCAGTGTTCTACCACTGTATATATATACATACTTTTTCTGAAGTGAAAGGTGAAGGCGCATGGCTTAGTGGGGTTAGAGCATTGGGCTTGCAATCGAATGGTTGTGAGTTCAATTCTCGGACCGGGTGATGTTGTTTCCTTGAGCAAGACACTTTATTTCACGTTGCTCCAGTTTACTCAGCTGTAGAAATGAGATGATAGGACTGGAGTGTCAATCATTAAATTACCCAAGACACCTCCAACAAGATACCTTGGAGGAGGCCAGGTGTGATCTGTCACACACACACACTTTTCCTATATATATATATATATATATATATTTTACTCAACGCCTACGACAGTAAAGAAGAACAGATAGAGACATTCAATGTAGAAGAGCACTGGGAGTTCCTAAAAAATAACTTACTAGAGGCGACGGATGAGATCTGTGGCTGGAGTAAGACCACAAGCAGGAGGAGAGTGACTTGGTGGTGGAACAATAAGGTAGATGAGGCAGTTAAGGCCAAGAGACAGGCATGGAAAGAATGGAAGAATGGGGGAAGCAGGGTACATTACATAGAGACCAAGAGGGAAGCTAGGCGACAAGTATACTTAGCTAGGAGGGAAGCAGAGGATAGAAAATTCAAGCATGTTTTGCAACGTGAGGACCAGAAACAGGAGGTGTTCAAGATTGTGAGGCAGTGTGTCAGAGAGAATTGTGATGTCATTGGAGAGAAGTGTATCCGGAATGATAAAGGTGAGCTTGCCCTCACAAGTGCTGAGAAGAAAGATGCATGGAAGAGCCATTATGATAGATTACTAAATGAGGAGAATGCATGGGAAGAAGAGACCCTACCCCAAGTATACCCTATAGTGGGGCCAGCAGTACAAGTCAGCAGCAGTGTAGTAAGTAAGGCAATCAAAGATATGAAGATGGGGAAGGCAACCGGTCCATCGGGTATAGCTGCCGAGATGCTGAAGGCATCTGGGTCTGTAGGTCACACTATAACCACACGTATTGTTAACCAGGTAATACTAGAAGGTGTCATACCAAAAGATTGGTGCAGTAGCATCATTGTCAACTGCTACAAAGGTAAAGGCGATGCACTAGATTGAGGAAACTATAGAGGTATAAAGCTGATGGACCAGGTCATGAAAGTAACAGAAAGAGTTATAGCACAGTTGATTAGGGACCGGGTGAAACTAGATGAGATGCAATTTGGGTTTGTACCAGGAAGAGGCACCACTGATGCCCTCTTCCTTGTGAGGCAGTTAGAGGAAAAGTACCTAGCTAAAAGTAAGCCACTCTACCTGGCATTCGTCGATCTCAAGAAAGCCTTTGACAGAGTTCCACGTGCTATAATCTGGTGGGCTCTTAGAAAACTAGGAGTAGATGAATGGCTTGTGAAAGCTGTACAAGCCATGTATAGGGGAGCAGTCAGCAAAGTTAGGATTAGCAATGAGTATAGCGAGGAATTTAGCGTACAGGTTGGTGTCCACCAGGGCTCTGTTCTTAGCCCTCTCCTGTTCATCATAGTCCTGCAGGCAATAACGGAGGAGTTTAAGACCGGATGCCCATGGGAACTCCTGTATGCAGATGACCTCGCACTTATAGCTGAATCTATGGTAGAACTAGAGAAGAAATTCCAAACTTGGAAGCAGGGACTAGAAAGAAAGGGTCTCAAAGTCAACATGACAAAGACTAAGGTTCTTGTAAGTAGACGAGAAAACAGAACCCAGATCCCCTCAGGGAAATGGCCTGGCTCAGTGTGTAGGTAGGAACTCCATTCTCTGCCCCAAATGCAAACAATGGGTACACAAGAGACGTAGCGGGATCTCAGGAAGCTTAATTAAGAATGTAGGCTTCACATGTAGCAGCTGTGCTGGGACAGCAAGCAGCAAACAGCAAACAGCTACAGGAAACAAGTACCACCAATCTCTGGGAGGGCTCTGTAGAAACAGTAGACAGCTTCTGCTACCTAGGTGACCGAATTAGCAGCAGAGGTGGGTGTTCAGAAAGTACAATAACTAGGGTAAGAACGGGATGGAAGAAGTTCAGGGAACTACTGCCACTGCTAGCTGCAAAAGGCTTCTCCCTCAAAATGAAAGGCAGACTGTATGATGCGTGTATCCGAACAGCAATGTTACATGGTAGTGAGACCTGGGCACTGAAGGTGGAAGACTTACATAGATTACAAAGAAACGAAGCCTGCATGCTCCAATGGATGTGTAATAGTAATATACGCGAATGGCAAAGCATAAATGAATTGAGAGAGAGACTGAGCATGAGAGGAATAAAATGCTGTGTGCAGGAGAGGCGGTTGCGTTGGTATGGACATGTGATGCGTATGAAGGATAACAGCTGCATAAAAAGGTGCAGAGCACTAGAAGTCAATGGAAACCGCGGAGTGGGGAGACCCAAGAAGACCTGGGATGAGGTGATAAAAGCCGACCTTACCCAATTACACCTCTCAAAGGCGATGACACACGACCGTGACCTCTGGCGTCACGCAGTAATACAGAGTACCCAACCTCCCATGGGTACAAGCTGAAGTATATAGACAATATGCCCCCACACCCTCCCACTGCAAAGTGGTCGTGGAGGTGCCACGGCAAAAAAGCACCCAGCCCACACTGTAAAGTGGACATGTAGGCGCCACGGAAAAAAGCACCCAGCACTCACTGTAAATGAGGTTGGGGTTAGGAAGGGCATCCAGCTGGAGACATCAAGTCAAAATCAGTTCCTGTATGAGCAAGGCATGATCAGCCGACCAGACACTGCCCACAACAGGACAACCCGTCTAACCCATGCTAGCATGGAAGAACGGACGTAAAACGGTGATGATGATGAATCGTTACCACCATGAGTTTTAGGTCCATTTTTTTCTATGCTGGCATGTGCTGGACAAGTTTTTTTGTGGTGGAATTCTATGATGAGATGCCTTTCTTGATGCCTCTCCTTACTTGTTTTTTAAGTAAGACACTGAGTGCATCTTATTGTGTGGCTAATGCTACCTTTTTACAGAGTGGACTGGATACAGTTCATAACACCAACACTACCACTTTACAGAGTGAACTGACTGTATTTTATTAAAACCAGCACAACCACTTTACAGAGTGAACTGGATGCATTTTATTGTGGTGCTAACACCTACTTGTAAAACTTGCTTTGTTACTTTTCACTTAACTACTACTGAACCAAGTCTTTTTAAATTATTATTGATTCAATATCATTTATTATTCAACTAATAAATCTTACTGTCTTTTGTTTTCTTGGTGTATTATAGTTTTTATTTATATCTATCTTATCTTGTTTAGATCCTCTTTCCTCATTTTCATCTCAACATACGCTGTCTTGGGAAAAAGCCCAACCCGCTAGGTTTGAGTGGGCTTTTCAATCGAGTCAGTGACCAAGAGCTTCTTGAGAAATGGTGGTAGTGCAATAAAATAAACTCAGTACATTCTGCAAAGTTGTTGGTGTCAGGAAGGAAGCACATCCCACCATAAAACTATGCCAAAATATGGAACATATAAGCAAGCTCTGATTCCCTGACTCCTCTAGTTTTGGACTGTGATGATCCATCCAGCTCGTGCCAGCATGAAAAGTGGACATAAAATGATGATGATGTTAGTTGTATATATATATATATATCACCATCATCATCATATATGTAAATAAGACCATTATTGCTCCAATCAGTCTACTAACCCTCGGCAAACGCCCTAAACTGAACACCAATCTGTAGCCATGATTACTACCAAACCAAATCATGCTCACTCTCCAAATTCGGCAAATCAAATGTGGACCATACATCCTCTCAAACTCGAACACGAACTTTAGTTATCAGACACTTAATTTTCTCTGGTTATTCTCTGAATTATTTGTTTCCTGATTAACTTCATTATTTTCACTGCTATTTCATTAACTATCCCAAAGCAATTATATATATTTTCCACATTATAAGCACTTAATATCAATATCATAACCCTAAAAACAAATGAATTATTGTTGTTATTGTTGTTATTAGTCTTATATTCATAGTGTTCTATCACTGTATTACTCAGCACAGCTGTGTGCCTTGGGTTTGTACAATGTTATGTTTTCTTCTTATAGTTGTTGTTTTTATTGTATTGAAAGTACTCTATATAATATATATGCAGTGCCTAGTAGTGTTATTTGCTATAACTCTTTAAAATTTAAACATTCACATATACACAATGCATTTCCTGTCTCAGTCACGTTGCTACAATTAGATTTTCACTTTCCTTGTCTCTGTAAATAGTTGTTTCTCTAAAGTTACTCATACATTTAATCTTGTAAGTCATTTGTAATGTTGTTATATCCTAGAATTAAATTGAAATATGTTTATCTTAATCATTTCCATGTGTCAGTAATCAATATAAACTATGGGGATTTTCTTATGCAATTCATTAATTTATCAGTTTGTATGATTGTTCATATAGCTAGTAATCTTGATATGTGTGGCATACTACCCTTGGAATCCAAAAATTAAATACTTCTATACTATTGCCAACAAAAATATATATATATATATATAATGTTTATTAATTCTTCTCTCTTTTTCGTGTCTTTATCTTAGGTACCGTGATTTTCCAAAGGTTGACAGTGCTCATCTTCCAGTTGAAACACACCGCAAATACATATGTAACTTTCTAGGCACAATTTATCCAAATTCCTCCAGAGAAACATTAATTGAAACTTTAAAGTCCAGCCAACATGGAAAACAATGTTATTACAAAGTTCGTCATGAGTAAGTGACTATTATAGATGATAATAAAATAACTATTGTAGAGGTGTATGTAAAATATATTCATGTATAATAGACATATAATCTTGCTTATTTACAAGGTACTCATGCAAAGAAGCTAATAACTACTTACCTATAGATTTTGCAATTTGCAAACACTGCATCAGAAATGTATTTGCAAAATCTATATCATTGATGATGGATTAACAATATTCTCACATGGTTACTGGGGTAGCTGTGAGGTAGTGGTGATCACAACTTAAAATTGCTACAGCAAGACTATATTTATGTTTATTCATTGTCTGTGTTTTATTCATGCCTCATTTTCAATGACATTAGTGTCAGTTTCATCCTGATATGTTACTTGTTTATGTCATTTTGAAAATAATCCTGAGCAATGTTAAATCTATTTTTTATAACATTGTTGACACCATCAGGTGAAGTAGTACTGTCTATAATATTAGAACTATGAAACTATTCAATAGACAACTGAATTACAGTGGAGAAGTTTCTGTTTTGCCTTTGTTTTCTCTGTATACACTGTCCATGTATGTCTATCTGCCATCTTAGGGCTAATTCTTAATTATATAAGGCACAACTCTCTCTCTAGTGTTGGTGATCTTTATGATAAATGCACCCAGTACACTTTGTAAAGCGCTTGATGATAGGAAAAGTATCTAGCTAAAGGATACCAGCCAAACAAAGAGTCAAGAAGAGTCTTCAGCTGTTTCAAAGACATGATAACCTCCCTAGTGCTGGTGCCACAATGAAATGCACTCAATAGAGAGCAGGAACATATGTAAGCAAGATTTGGACCCCCACCCCAATAATGAGGTTATTATCCCTGCTTAAGTACTGACAACCTATCCAACTCTTGTTAACAGGGACATTAAATAACAATTGTTTCTACTTTTGGGACAAGGCCAGCAATTACCCAGTGTATTACTGCTACTTTATTTTATCGACCCCGTAAGGATGAAAGGCAAAGTTAACCTCAGCGGGATTTGAACTCAGAATGGCAAGGGCCATAACTCTATGCGTCAAAGCATGGCGTCTGACCCTCTACCGATACTGCCAATCCACAATAATGATATATATATATACTCCTTTCACCATGTTTATACCTTTAACATTTAAATTTAATATGCATGGTGATGTAAAACTATTATTTTAACCTCTTGTGGTCTGTAATTAAAAACTTTGCCTTTAATATCTGCCTCCGACGACCCCCATTGGGCGAAACATGTGTAAGAGCTATATAAAGATATGTTTTAATGGCTTGGAACTCCTTCATTAATTCTTTTGCTTATATATGTGTGTGTGTGTGTGTGTGTGTATATATATATATATATATATGTATATACACATATATATATGTATATAAATATATGTATATAAATATATGTATATATATATATGTATATATATATATATATATATATATCATCATCATCATCATCATCATCATCAACGTTTAACGTCCGTGTTCCACGCTTGCATGGGTTTGGACGGGGGTAGTCCCACTTGAGGCAAGAGTGATTGTCTTGCTCGCATAGGACTGTCTGGCAGGTTTTCTACAGTTGGATGCCCTTCCTAACACCAACCACATTTACAGTGTGGGTCTGGGAGGTTTTTACCGTGTTGCCTACACGGCCACATTACAGCGTGGACTGTGTGTTTTTTTGTCGTGACACCTACACGATCTCATTTGTTTCGGCCCGGATGGCGCGGCACCAACATAACTTTACATAGGACGGGGTGGTGTGGATGGGGTGGGGGTGGTGGTGGTGGGACGGGGTGTATTTTGTTAGAGATGCCTACTGGCAAGGCGGGTCTTCTCTGTTACTGAGTACCGCCAAAGGTCTCGGTCCAGTGACATTGTCTTGGAGAGGTGTAAGTGTGTGAGGTCGGAGTTTATCAGCTCGTCCCAGGTTTTTCTAGGTCTGCCTATTCCGTGGCTACCGTCTATCTTTATTGCCCTGCACTTTGTT
>OZ024741.1:58734074-58904074 GCA_964016885.1 Eledone cirrhosa
CATCATTAAATTCCATGTGTGTCTGGTTTAGAATGGGTGCAACATAAGCTTGATTGTCATAAGAGGAGAGTAAAAGGGTTGGTGCTAGGAAAGGAAATGCATCTGTTCATAAATCATTGCTTTAAAAAAGGTCCTATGATGAATATGACGCTTACCATGGGGTCTGCAAGGTGAGCCATTGCTCTAGCAGAAAGAACCACCTTAAAACACTTGTTAGTTTTTGTCTAAATTATCAACACAACAGGAATGACTATATCATCAACATTAGCTCTTCATTTCTTCTTTTTTTAGTCAAACAATGTAAACACATTCATTTACATCCTGTTTATTTAACCCCTAATCATTTAATTTTCAATTTAAAAGAAAAAACAACTATGGAAGCCTTTTGAATGAAAAATTGATTATTAGAGAAATGCATTAAACACAGCACTTCAAGTAATTTCTGTGTAACAACCACAACAAAGTGACTTCTATATAACAAAAATAACAATGAATAACGGAATGGAATGTATCTCCATTGATTTCAGTGATGATAAGTGTTCCAGTTGTTTGTTAAATCAGTGGAACAGCTTGCTCATGAAATTGACATGTATGTAAATAAGCAATCAACAGCTACGTGTACCTCTTACAGTAATTCTCAAGGAGATTCAACATAACACAGTAACACAGTGTATGTGTAACAAGGCTGGTCCTTTGAATTACAGTTACAGTCCCCCCAATGGGCTTCCAAACAGTTTCCATCTACCTAGTTTCACTTATGAGACATGGTTTGAACTGATACTATGTTAGATGACACCCAAGATGCCATAGATTGGGATCGAACCCAGGACCCAATGATTGTGCGGCAAACTCCTTAACCATTAGGCCATACTGTATCGCCGCAATGGCTATCAGCACTGAATTGACACAACATAAGGCAATCTTGTAATAACCCAAAGAATCATTGACTGAATAATGGTTTTACACATTGTATTACACGATTATTAATTGCCTTCCTTATCAATTATTTATGCTAAAACAGCCAACTTTACTTTGTTACATATGCATACCATAATTGAATTGTAAACCAGGTGAGTGATTAAGTTGTGTAGAGCTAGATAGAAAGGTTATAAGTTTAGCCAGGTGTCCTCACAGAGGTGTAAGGAAGTGTGTTACCTTAATCAATTAGGTTGAAAAGTAAAGTGCTATTGCTACCCACCCATATTGATAGCTGTGTAGGTAGAACAATGGAAGTTAGCCAGCCAGCCAAAACAGAAAAAAGAAACATCTGCTCTGAACAATTACACAGATAAACCAATCAGAGAGCTTAGATAAAGTTGTTTGACTTGTTAACAGGATAGCAAATCTATTTATTTAATGTAACTTGATATTCCTTCAACTTTGGATCCTTCTGGTCTACCATATTTCTTTTTGTCTAATATGACTTCAGTATAATTCAACCTGGGTTTGGATTTTTACCTATTTCTCAAACATAAAATGGGGTGGGGGCACTTATATTCAAGTATATATATTTTTAAATCATTTTACAATCATAGGCAATAGTTTTCATTATGACAATCTCTTAGTATTTTCACCATAGTTTTAGTAGTTACTAGCAGAATGATCCAGCGTTGCTCGGGATTTGCTCTAGGGTTCTTATATATTTGATATATATTTATCCTTATCGAGCCTCGTGAAATAAATACATTTGTTTATATTTTGTTATTGTGTATGCAAAAATATCTGTACACGAATATATAATTATATATATATATATAATGTATAATAAACAATACAATATAATTACCTAATTACCAGAGTTTTCCCGAATAAGACAAATACGAAAAACGTCCTCATTCGTTCGTTGGACAAGGCAATTTAAAACATAGTGAAATATTTGAAAAGTGTCCTCAAGAAATGCAAAAAATATATAAATAAAAGTAATGCAAGAGATGTATAAAAAAATAAGCAAATATAGTTAGGGTATGTGTATATGTATGTATATACACTCACAAATGTACAAATGCATGTATATGGTGAAAATATGTGCGTAAGTACATATATGAGGGCAAGTATATTTGTGTATATGTGACCACAAATACGTATATAATATGAGTTGAAAAAGAAATTGTATGATAATATAGTTGACACGCATCCAGATACAGGTATTAAATACACATACGCGTATGAAAGCATGTGTATAAACACACACACACACACACGCACGCACGCACGCACGCGCGCGGTCACTTATATGCGGAAGATAAAGAGGGAAGGGAATGTAATAGTAAAAAGAAGTGTCATTCTCGATATGTATAAAAATGAAACAATATATGAGAATGAAACATTTTTTTATATATATATATATATATATTCAATGCTATTCTATAATTCTATCTGGTCATTCTAAATAATCTTCTTGTATTTTATAATCCCATAATTATTCACTTATTATTGTTATATGCTTGTCTAATTATGCCCAAAATTCGAGGATTTTATTTAAACCTTCTCGTTTGTTTTTCTAAAATAACCGTCTCGTTTGTTTAATTTTTGCCGAAAATTCTAGGATTTATAAAATGGCCTTCCTGCCCCTCCTAATCTTTAACCCCCCCCCCCCCCCCCCTACATATTGTATACGTGCCTGCTGGTTCCCTCTCTCAATCCCCTCCTTCTCTCACCAAATATAAAATAAACCTGTTACGAGGTACGAAACTCAGAATTTATCAACTCTTATTAATGGCCAGACTGCTCGCTCTCCTGTGAAATGAATGTAAAATGCCATTTTTTTCTCTCTCCATCTTCACTCAGTCCATTCATCTATCCGTATCATCGCTCAGAATCCAATCTTTGCTCTTTCTCAATGCTATTCTATAATTTTATCTGGTTGTTCTAAATAATCTTCTTGTATTTTATAATCCCTAATTATTCGCTTATTATTGTTATATGCTTGTCCAATTATGCCCAAAATTCGAGGATTTTATTAAACCTTCTCGCTAACTACCCATACCCCTCCCACCTGCCCCCACTTGCCACCATTATTATTTGGACCAATCATAAGTCAGCGGCCTATGCTATCACTTCTTCTGGTTGCCTTTCGATATGATGGATGGACTAAGGAATTCTGGAGAGTCTGAAAAATCTGGACACTCAGTGACAATGCCAAAGATAAAAACAAATTCACCCAATGCTGCCGGACGAAAAGGCAAGGACTCTTCCTCTGTATTTCGGCCGTGGATGGCCAACATAACCCCAACCCCATCTCCCCGCGCCCCACCGTTGCCACCCACCAACACAACCCAAAACTTCAGAGTTGGTACCATGAATGTAGGCATCTTAAAAGGTTGCTCTATCGAGGTTGTAGAAATGCTTGAACGTATGGAGGTTGATGTCTGCTGTATCCAAGAGACCAGGTGGAGGGGTGGGTCTGCTAGATTCATTGTGGGTAAAAAACGATGCTATAAGCTCTTCTGGGTGGGAAATGACAACGGGCTGGGTGGGATAGGAATCATGTTAGCAGAAAAATGGGTAGATATCATAATAGACATAGAGTGAACGACAGAATAATTAAAATAAAACTTGTCCTAAATAGAACTACTGTGACAGTAATATCTGCATACGCACCCCAATCCGGACTGCCTGGCGTTATAAAAGACAGATTCTATGAGTCATTGATGCTCACTACCTCCCAAATACCCGACAGTGACTACATAATTATTGCTGGCGACCTAAATGGTCACGTTGGACAACACTGTGATGGCTATGACGGAATCCATGGAGGCTATGGGTTTGGTACTAGAAATGAGGAAGGCTCCAGAATCCTGGAATTCTGTGACGTAAATAACCTAACTATCTGTAACACTAACTTCAAAAAACGACCCAAACACTTGATCACCTATAGATCAGGGGAACAAGCCAGTCAGATAGATTATATCTTTACCAGAAGACGTGATAGTCATCATCATCATCATCATCACCATTTTACGTCCGCTTTTCCCTGCTTGCAAGGGTGGGACGAGAACTGATTCTGGCTTGATTTCTACAGCTGGATGCCCTTCCTAACACCAACCTCATTTACAATGAGTGCTGGGTGCTTTTTTTGCCGTGGCACCCCCACGACCACTTTGCAGTGGAATGATATGGACCCCAGTCCCTATCATCTCATTTCTACAGCTGAGTAAACTGGAGCAATGTGAAATAAAGTGTCTTGCTCAAGGAAACAACACATCACCCGGTCTGAGAATTGAACTCACAACCTTTCGATTCCAAGGCCAATGCTCTAACCACTAAGCCATGTGCCTCCATGTCTGTTGTAAACACTAAATCCCTCCCCCATGAAGAATGCACCTCCCAACATAGACTCATAGTCAGCGACCTCATAGTCAGTACAAGACATACTCGACAACAGAGGAGGACTATCCTCAGGAGAAAAATATGGAACCTAAAGGACCCCACAGCCAGTAATAAATTTAAAAGCATATTACTTGATGCTTTTGACAGTAAGGAAGAGCAATTATAGTCGTACAATATAGAGGAACAGTGGGAATTCCTGAAAGCTAACCTGCTGAAGGCGGCAGATGAAGTCTGTGGCTGGAGCAGACCTGTAGGCAGGAGGAGAGTAACGTGGTGGTGGTGGAACAGTAAGGTGGAGGAGTCAATTAAGGCCAAAAAGCAGGCTTGGAAAGTATGGTGGGATGGGGGAAGTAAAGAAGACTATCAAGTGGCCAGGAGGGAAGCTAGGAGACAAGTGTACTTCGCAAGAAGGGAAGAAGAGGAAAGAAAGTTCAAGCATGTTCTACGACGCGAGGACCAAAAACGTGAGGTGTTCAGGATTGCTAGGCAATGTGTCAAGGAAAACCGTGATATTGTCGGGGAGAAATGTGTCCTTAATGATGATGGTGTACTTGCCATAACTGACGCTGATAAGAAGGTAGCTTGGAAGTGTCACTACGAAAGGCTACTAAATGAGGAGAATAAATGGGAGAAAGACAGTCTCCCCCACATCGATCCAATAGAGGGACCAGCAGTGCGAGTTGAAGGTAGTATAATAAGTAAGGCAATCAAAGATATGAAGACGGGTAAGGCGGCCGGGCCTTCGGAAATAGTTGCTGAAATGCTGAAAGCATCTGGAACGGTGGGACACACTATGGTCACCCGGATAGTAAATCAAGTGATACAGAATGGGGTCGTTCCGAAGGACTGGCATAGCAGCATCATCATTAACTGCTACAAGGGTAAAGGAGATGCCCTAGATAGGGGTAACTATAGAGGCATTAAATTAATCGACCAGGTCATGAAGGTCACAGAAAAAGTAATAGCGCAACTAATCAGAGAGCGAATTGATCTAGATGAAATCCAGTTCGAGTTTGTGTCAGGTAAAAGTACCACAGATGCTCTTTTCATTGTACGACAATTACAGGAGAAGTACTGTGGTGGGCCCTTAGAAAACTAGGTGTTGATGAATGGCTTGTGAGAGCTATACAAGCCATGTATAAAGAAACAGTCAGCAAGGTTAGAATTAACAACGAATATAGTAAAGAGTTTAGCGTAAAAGTTGGTGTTCATCAGGGCTCCGTCCTTAGCCCCCTACTATTTATTATTGCCCTTCAGGCTATAACAGAGGAGTTCAAGACCGGCTGCCTATGGGAACTCCTATATGCAGATGATCTAACGCTCATAGCTGAAGCAATGGCTGAACTAGAGAAGAAATTCCAAACATGGAAGCATGGCCTAGAATCAAAAGGCCTTAAAGTTAACTTGTCTAAGACTAAAGTTCTAGTTTGTAGGAAGGAATATTGGGCACCGGTCCCATCTGGGAAATGGCCATGCTCAATGTGTAGGAAAGGAGTAGGTAGAAACTCCATTTTATGTCCCAAATGCAAAGTATGGGTGCATAAAAGATGTAGTGGGATCACAGGTAAGCTAACTAAGAACATAGATTTTATATGTGGCCGGTGCTCTGGTGCAATAAGTAGCAGCAAGTACCCACAGAATACTAGCTCATTCCATTGCACAGATGCTTCTATAGAAATAGTGGACACCTTCCGTTACCTGGGTGATAAAATCAGCAGTGGTGGAGGGTGCTCTGAAAGTACAGTAGCTAGAGTCAGAACTGGATGGAAATAGTTCAGAGAGCTTATACCACTATTGGCCGCTAAAGGGTTCTCTCTAATAATGAAAGGCAGGCTGTATGATGCCTGCATACGAACAGCAATGTTACATGGCAGTGAGACTTGGGCATTGTGTGCAGAGGATATACGCAGACTGGAGAGGAACGAAGCTTGTATGCTCCACTGGATGTGTAATAGTAATATACGTGAACGGCAAAGCATAAACGAACTAAGGGAGAAATTAGGAATAAGAGGGATCAGATGTTGTTTACTCGAGAGAAGACTACGTTGGTACGATCACGTGATGTGCATGAAAGACGACAGCTGTATAAAAAAGTGCAGGGCGATAAAAATAGACGGTAGCCACGGAGTAGGCAGACCCAGAAAAACCTGGGACGACTTGATAAATTCCGACCTCACACACTTACACCTCTCCAAGACAATGTCACTGGTCCGAGATCTTTGGCGCTACACAGTAATGCAGAAGACCCGCCTTGCCTAAGTACAAAGCGAAACCTACAGTCAGTAGGCACCTCTAACAAAAATACACCCCCGTCCCACCACCATATCCACATCACCCCTTTCAATGTAAAGTTATGTTGGTACCACAACATTCAGTCCAAAATAAATGAGGTCGTGTAGGTGTCACGACAAAAAAACACACAGTCCACGCTGTAATGTGGCCGTGTAGGTAACACGGTAAAACCTCCCAGCCCACACTGTAAACGTGGTTGGTGTTAGGAGGGGCATCCAGCCATAGAAAACCCGCCAGACAGTCCTATACGAGCAAGACAACCAATCTTGCCTCAAGTGGGAAAATTCCCGTCCAAACCCATGCAAGCGTGGAAGATGGACGTTAAACGATGATGATGATTATCAAGCCTCATGAAATAAATACGTTTGTTTATATTTTGTTATTGTGTGTGCAAAAATATCTGTACACGAATATATAATTATATATATATATATATATATATATATATATATATATATATATATATATATATAACAGTACAGAGAAGTACGGAATAGCTCGGCCTCGAGATGGCGTCTACATTTTGTGCTTATAAAAAAAATTTGTCGTAGATTACCAGGGTTTTTTTGGCGTGCGAAGAAAATCAATACTTTATCGACAAATAAATACATTTGTTTATATTTTGTTATTGTGTATGCAAAAATATCTGTTAACGAATATATAATTATATATATATATTAAAATAACATTAAAGTTTAAGCAAAGAATCGCTGCTTTCACCCTTAACGGGATCTTCTGAAACTAAAAAAAATCAATCTGTGAACGCAAAAGTAAATATTTCGAAAAACGTTACACACTATATATATATATACCCACCACGCTATCATCATCATCATCATCATCATTACGTCCGCTTTTCCCTGCTTGCAAGGGTGGGACGGGAACTGATTCTGGCTTAATTTCTACAGCTGCATGCCCTTCCTAACACCAACCTCATTTACAGTGAGTGCTGGGTGCTTTATTGCCGTGGCACCTCCACGACCACTTCACGGTGGAATGATATGGACCCAGTCCCTATCATCTCATTTCTACAGCTGAGTAAACTGGAGCAATGTGAAATAAAGTGTCTTGCTCAAGGAAACAACACATCACGCTATATATCCATATATATACACACATATATATATACACACACACACACCGTCATAATGTCGTAATGCAGACAGCCAGACATACAGTAGGGCAGTGGTTTGGCAGTATCGGTAGAGCATCAGAGACCATGTTTTGCAGCATAGTTATGGCACTTTTCATTCTGAGTTCAAATCTGCCTAGGTTACCTTTGCCTTTCATCCTTATGAGGTCGATAAAATAAAGTACCAGTAATGTACTGGGTAATTATTGGCCTTGTGCCAAAAGTAGAAACAATTATAAGGGCGCAACGTTATATCTATGTATCTATCTAAAAAGAGAAAGGCTAAGAATTATAGAGAGAGATCGCTAAATCGCCTAATACGGTCCCTAGGGCATTGAAAATTTGAAGTTTGTTTTGCTCAAAACACACACAGGAATATAAGTATTATATGTGTAAAGTTTTGAAAACAATCGGTTGGATGGTTCTCGAGTTTTAGTGAGCTGACAGACAGGCAGACATTCTCTGTTTTAGATATATAGATAATATTAAATATCTGTAGACTGGGAGTGACAGGTGACATATATTCAAGGTCAATATTTTACTGATTTTCACCGACTTCAAATTCTTATACTCACTATATTATACTGTAGCAATATATCTCACTATATTATACTGTAGCAATATATCTCACTACTATATACTGTAACAATATATCTCACTACTATATACTGTAGCAATATATCTCACTACTATATTATACTGTAGCAATATACCTCACTATATTATACTGTAGCAATATATCACACTATATTATACTGTAGCAATATATCTCACTACTATATACTGTAGCAATATATCTCACTACTATATATTGTAGCAATATATCTCACTACTATATACTGTAGCAATATATCTCACTACTATATTATACTGTAGCAATATATGTCACTATTACTGTAGCAATATATCTCACTGTATTATACTGTAGCAATATATCTCACTGTATTATACTGTAGCAATATATCTCACTACTATATACTGTAATAATATATCTCACTACTATATTATACTGTAGCAATATATCTCACTACTATATACTGTAATAATATATCTCACTACTATATTATACTGTAGCAATATATCTCACTACTATATACTGTAGCAGTATTTCTTACTATATTATACTGTAGCAATATATCTCACTACTTTATACTGTAGCAATATATCTCATTACATCATACTGTTGCAGAATCTCTCACTGTATTAAATCATGACAGAATGTTAATTTAAATAAACAGTTTTGTGTCATAGAAACAAGGATAATGTCAGGTAAATCACTATGAAAATGGTTGAAGCTAGTATTTCCCATCTGCAGCACAACAGCTATTTTTCAACAGTAATTTACCAGAGATAATAACATCAATATTAGTTTGCTTTGTTAACATCTGTATAATAAGCTAAACATTATCATTTGAGAGGTTGCCTTATCATTTCTTTCCTCTCCTTTACTCCATTATTACGATTGATGAAGGCATCAGTTCAGTTAAAGTCTAGCAAACATAATAATCTTCTACAACACTAATGATTAACAAACACTACCAGATGGTTCCTTCTCATCCAATGTAGCAACAAACCATTTAGCAGTACATACACAAAATATGTATCAAAAATATTTATCTGGCATTAACTACTTAATAAAATTGCTTTACAACAAGAGTCATTCAATTATTTGCTATGTTAATTTGTTCTGTGATATTTCTGAGCCAATTATTTGTTTTTAGACATTCTTGATAAGTTTTATGTATCAGGAATATCTGGGATGAAAACTACTATACATAATGGCGCCAACAAGGGTAGGAGTTAGTAGAATTCATAAACTATCAGACAAATGACCTTGGGATATGAAAAGTCTAGGGATTAAAGGTACTGTACATAATTGTTTCTACTTTTGGCACAAGGCCAGCAATTACCCAGTACATTACTGGTACTTTATTTTATCGACCCCGTATGGATAAAAGGCAAAGTTAACCTCAGCGGGATTTGAACTCAGATCGTAAAGGGACGTATCTATGCTGGAAAGCATGTCCGACCCTCTACCGATACTGCCAATTCGTACATAATGGCAACAACTAGGATAGAGATTAGTAGAATTGGTAAAGTATCAGATAAAATACATTGTCACTTGGAAAGTCAGAAAAAGAAAGGTATTGCATGTAGCAGTGCTAACAAGGAAATGGGGTTATAGAATTGGTAATGTATTAGACAATATACATTGTAGTGTGGCCCTTTATCCCCTGAATTCATTGATGAGTTTGATTACTCTGAGGGAGTAAATAATCTGTTTTGGATTCTTGCCTGACTCTGACAGTAACGGAAAGAGAGAGAGAGAGATGATAGGACGGTGGCCCCTATTATTAAAGACATGAGAAACCTCTCACAAGATGTTTATAGCATCTTTACTAGTGGACAGATCATGAAAGTTTGCAGTATCAAAGACTTTCATTTTAAATGTGACGCCATTATAGTGCTGTTTTGCATTTCTGAAGAATGTCTTGCTAATGTGGTTTCATGTGGTACAGGATGTTAAGAGTTAACCTTTTTGATACCAACCTTCCTGAAACCAGCCTTGGTTTTATAACATTCATAATTTCATTTAACCCTTTAGCATTTACATTACTCTATATATACAATTGTATTTTCATGGTATCGAATCTCTGAGATTTTGATGTTATTTATTTTGAGAACAATACCTTAACATCAGTATGAGTGACCAGTTTGAACAGAAAGAGGTGAGAGAATTCTGGCCTGATACAGCCCATTTGAATGTTAAATGATTAAGACATATTTGTTATTGTTTCAAACACCAGCTTACTAATGGAAATGTTAGTTATTTCATGAAATTTCTCCAAATCCATTTATTTTCAAAATTATTTGAAACAGAGTATATTTGATTAAAAATATGGTAACAGAAGAGTTAAACAGACCAATACTATCTTGTAATACATATATTTAATTTATTTCATTCCCTGCAGAAATCTCTCTTTACACCAAAAATCTCTGAGACACTTGATTTATTAGTTAATCTTATTGCAATATACCTCAATAAAGCACAAGGGTTAACTGCAAAAGTAGATTTTTATTCTGTATGCTAATCTTTTTATGTTGGTAATACATTCATGACAGTTAAACAATTGATGTGTTGTGGCTTAGTAACACAGAAGAACACGCTCAGATATCAGCATCCTCTTAGAACTAATCACTGCATGCTTTTTTGTTTTGTTGTTTTTTTTATACACTGCTTTCTATAACTAACTAGCCTGAAGAAAGCATTCATCTGTGAAACCTCTGGCTTAAATTACACACATCTTTGGGCTCACATGTTACAGTTGCTATGGAGATGGCTATGGCTGTGCAAACATGCTTTAAACCATCCAAAGAATATAATAAATACACATCGTAAATGACAACGTGATGAAGAGCCACATTTAATGATTGTGAAGATGATTAAATGTGATTACGTTGATAATTTCATTTAGCAGTTTGTTTTGTTGAGCTTGTGTGAGTCAGACTAAACTAACTGATAAATAGCTAATCAACTTAATTAGTTAAGACTAGCATGACAAAACTACTGCAGCTTTCTTTGGTTGGTTTCTATATTTCCTCTTTATTTAACAACAACAGCCTAAAGACAGCAATGTTGTAGTTTGAATTCTGTCAGTTCCAACAACTATTCCAGTTGTTGGATCAGTGGTATAGCCTGCTCATAAGATTAACAAGCAAGTTAATGTAGTTATCAGGAAAATTCAGCATGGCACATTGTGTGACAAGGTTGGCTCTTTGAATTAAAAGTACAGTCCATCTTGTATTAGTGTAAGTGGCTGAGCATTCCACTGACATATACCCTCTTAATCTAATTCACAGACGAGGCTTGATGTTTGAATTATAGGTACAATTCATTTTTTCCAGCTAAATGGACTGGAACCATGTAAAATAAAGTGTCTTGCTTGGGGACACAACACGCCACTGAGAATCAGACTAACAACCTTGTGAAGCAACCTAACCACTAAGCCATACACTAATAGATAGAAATGCTTCAGGTATGATAGAGTAGTTTTACTGCACAGCCTTGTCAGCCAGGTTTTGTGAAGTCAAGCACATATATGCACAAGCCCCCCCATTCCCAAACAAACACATGCACAGAAGCACACTCACACACAAACCCACATACGCATGAGCACCGCTTCCCTAGCCGCCACATACTCACAAACTCATATACACACAGGAGCCCACACTATCACATCCTATTCTCCTCCCCTACCCCTGTCTGTAGAGACAGTTCTTCAGTGGAGGGATGTAGGGATTTGATTCCTCATAGGCACTTTTATTCACTTTTTTCTGTCTTCAGGAGTACTTTACCCAATTTTCTCTACAACTATTATTTATACTGATCAACTATTATGGTCATTTACAGTGGGATGCACACATTTCAAATTTCCCTAATGCTTCTTAAGTTAACTGCTTTTATACACAGATGCACATACTTGCATACATACATACTCACTCATAAGTATATGTTTGTGTAAGTTCTTATTATTTATCCACATGAATTTTTAAAAAAACTATTCTTGGCAATAATTACAAATATCTATCAATATTCTTGTGGATTCCTTGGAGAGAATCTTTAATGACTGTGTTACTCATTAAGCAGCAAATAGCAGAATACTGAATATTCCATTTGATCAACCCTGGAAACAGTAATAGCCAGAAGTTATTGAAAATATAAGAAGAGATAACACTATTGTTTTTAGCTTATATTTCAAACATTTTTCAAAACTTTTATATAAATATCTCTGAGAGTTTCTTTTATGGAAATTAATTAGAAATATGGATGAAAAAAAAAATTACATAGGAGAGCTTTAATTTCTGTTTTATGACCTGAAACATATATGAACAGCACGTGGCTCAGTGGTTAGGGTGTTCAGCTCACAATCATAAGATTGAGTTTGATTTCCAGACCAGGTCACACATTGTGTGTCCTTCAGCAAGACACTTTATTTCATATTCTCATCAAAATGAGTTGTACCTGTAATCTCCCTGGTTCTTCAAGGACAACAGATCAACATTGTCCATAAAGAACTTGGGTGGACTTTTACATAAGACACATGGAAAAATCCAAATTTAGAGGCAAAAACTAGGAGTTGACTTTTACAGAAATATTTTATATAAATATATTCAATAGTATGGGTAATTTTATTTGAATGTTGTATTTATGACTTTTAAAATTGTCCTCACATCTATTGTATATCATTTTTCACTCCTCCTATTGTTTATCCAACCCAATGTCTTTTTGTAAATCTATTTTCATCATGTCCTGTTCTGTAATATATGACTAACAATGTATGAAATTGCTCTTAATGGCTAAATATTATTATTCTTAGTCTTATTTTATTGCATGTCATCACTGCATTACTGAGCACTGCTCTGTATGCCTTGGGTATGTGCAGTGTTGTTTTGACGTTGTTTCTATTGTAGTGACAGTTCTTTTTGTAATATGTGTATAGTGCCTGGTAGTGCTATTTTCTGTATGTTGTATATAGTTGGTTATGTATCTGTTTTGTCTGTTGTTTTTTTTTTTTATCAATCCCGGAGCACCTATCACGATGTTTCATTTTCCATCATCCACATTTGTGTTATATTATTATCATTGTTATTGGGGCAGTGGATTGGCGGTATCATTAGAGCGTCAGACATGCTTTGCGGCACATGGTTACAGTTCTTTACAATCTGAGTTCAAATCCCGCCACGGTTAGCTTTGCCTTTCATCCTTACAGGGTTGGTGAAATAAAGTACCAGTTACGCACTAAGGTTGATTTAATTGACTTTCCCCTCCCCCCCAAATTGTTGGCCTTCTGCCTAAATCAGAAACCATTATTATCATTGTTGTGTTGGATTGGCAGACTCATTAGAGTGACAGACAAAATGCTTTGCAGCATTTGTTCTGACTCTTTTTTTCATTCTTCTTTGTCTTTCATCTTTCCAGGGTTGTCAAAATAAAGTACCAATC
Source organism: Eledone cirrhosa (assembly GCA_964016885.1). Taxonomy (NCBI): domain Eukaryota; kingdom Metazoa; phylum Mollusca; class Cephalopoda; order Octopoda; family Eledonidae; genus Eledone; species Eledone cirrhosa. The sequence continues at coordinate 58,747,832 of OZ024741.1, forward strand.
AAGTATGAAGCTTATTTAATCAACTCCCCTCACCCCACTCCCAATATTGCTGGTGTTGTGCCTAAATAGAAATTATTATTCTTCTCATTGCAGGTGGAGCCCTAAGGAAACTGAAGATTCTCGAGAGGATTACCTACGGTCCCTAGCTCAAAGTGATTTGACACTTAGTCCAGTTGGAGTAAATACTGAGTGCTATAGGATATATGAAGCACTATCATATGGATCTCTTCCAGTTGTTGAAGACGTTATGACCTCTGGAAACTGCGGCCATACAGTTTCGTCCAAAAATATTCCTCTACGGCTGCTAAAAGAAAGTAAAGCACCTTTTATCTATGTTAAACACTGGAGCGAGTTGCCAGCTCTTCTTGAAAAAGAAGCTGCAATGAGCCAAGTGCAGAAAGCTAATCGTAGACGGCACTTCATTCAGTGGTATGAAGATTTTAAATCCAAAATGAGAGATGTTTTAGTTCGGACGTTACAAGAAAAATTTTTCTATAAAATTAATAAAATTCAATAATATATATATATATGTGTGTATATATATATATATATATATATATATATATATATGTGTGTGTGTGTGTGTATGTGTATATGCATGTGTATGTGTGTACATATGTATGCGTATATATGTATATATGCATGTGTATGTATATATGCATATTTGTGTGTGTGTTTGTATATATATATGTATATGTGTGAGTGTATATATATATATACACTCACACTCATATATATATATATATATATACCTGTTTTAAGTTTTTTTTTATATGGATCCTTGAATTAAATGTAGTCCCTGTTCAAAGGGACGCTTGTTTGTTCGTTTTTGTTTTTTTGTTTATTCTTTAAAAACAAAATAGCCCATGTTTTTTTTTTTCTTCTGGGCCTTGATGGGTGCCCTTTGTTGGCATAATGAACACTAGATGGCGCTTCTAAAAAAATATCTAAACAAAGCAAAAAATATTGCATTTAGTAAAATTACAAATATTTTTTTTTGTTTTATTTTAAATAAAAATCATAACATTTGTGATATCAAACTGTTCAAATTAATCAAAATGTTTTATTATTATCATTATTATTATTGCTGTTGTTATTTAGGGCAGTGGAAATGACAGGAGCATTAGAGCATCAAACAAAATGCTTAGCATATTTAGTTACGTCTCTTTACATTCTGAGTTCAAATCCCACCATGATCAACTTTGCCTTTAATCCTTCCTGGATCAATAAAATAAACTTCCAGTCCAGTACTGAGATCGATATAATTAACTTTCATCTTCTCTCAAAATTGTTTGTCTTGTGCCAAGAAACCATTATTGTTATTATTGCTCTTCTGTTCTGCTCTGATTTAGCTAAAGGTTTAATGTTTAAACCCTTTAGTAACATAAATATTAGTAGTATAACTAACTTTCTTTTAATTAAGCTGGTGTTTGGAACATGACTTAATAAAGATTCTTACATGAAATTATGATGGAATGTTTTTAGATAAATATAAACATTTTAAAATAAGCTATTTTGTATCTTAGAACCAGGGGCGGTTTCGTGGGGTGGTTATTAAAAAGTTTAACTCCATGGGGGGAGGAATCATCATTTGCCTCTCTCCCCACCCCTTGGTATGTTAGAATTGTTTGTTTATTTAGTTTAATTTGTTGTTTTTATAAAAGTAAAGTATACTAGATCAGTTATACACACTGGTTCTCTCTGTCCCTCTCCACTCCTTTTTACCTGCACCTGTATGTACGCATATATGTGAATATATAAGGTGAAAGCACGTGGCTGAGTAGTTAGAGAATTGGATTCACAATTGTGAAGTTGGGATTTTGATTCCTGGACCAGGCGATGTGCTATATCCTTGAGTAAGACACTTCATTTCACTTTGCTCCTTCTGTCTGGATTTGTGACCTGTAGATAGTATTAGCAATTGGAAAGACCAATGGCAACATTGTTTCCTCAATCCAATTTGACGAGCTCCAACCCACTCGTTAAGCAAATGAGGTCTGAGATCTTGTCAATATATATATAATGTGTGTGTGTTATAAAATGTTGACTAACTAGGGTTGCATTTGCAACACACCAATCAAGAAATAATAGTGTAATTAGGATCAAGCACTCAATGTCACATGTGTCCTTCCAATTCCTATGTCAGTAACTGAGTATACATTCAATAATAACATAAATGCAAAGGCTAGATTTCAATAATTCATTGTATTACATAATTTGATATTATACGTATTTCTGTGGCATTATTATGTGATATATTTCTAATGCAATACAGGCTATAGATGAGGGGATGAATTTGTATTTGATGTTGCTCTTTCAAAAGCCCATCCTCATAATAAATGTATTACCTAAGATGCAGTTGTGTTAATGACTGCATGATGGCAGCATTACGTAATTAATAGTGCCACAGAAATATGTATTACAGAGAGTTATGTAGTAAAATGAATTAAAGAGATTTAGCCTTCACATTTTTATTATATGCCTGTATGTGTGTGCGTTTATATATATATCTGTATGTGGTTGACGACTGAAAAGAGTACTCAATACTGAAGTAGTTTTAATATTCATTTAATTAAGGCTAGAGAGGGAGTCTTGTTACTCTGGAGTTTTGCCTGTTTATCTGATAACCCTGTTGAATAGGCAAAACTCCAGAGTAACAAGTCTCACTGTTTAGCCTTAATAAAATGAGTATATATATATCTATATCGTGCTAGTGTGGAAAAATGGACGTAAAATGATGATATATATATATATATATATATGTGCCCCAGCATGGCCTCAGCCAGATGGCTGGAACAGGTAAAAGAGTATATATACACACACACACACACATTGTGTTATTTATATGACTGTAGGATAAGCCATACTTATTACTTCTCGCTGGGTTTGCTTTGTTTATTAGCATTAGTAACAAAATTTAAATCCTCTAGAAAATATTTATGTACCATCATTTTTATAAAGATTAAAAAATAAATTTTCAATAAAATATAGAAGCCAGCACTTACCATATACTTAAATATAAATCATAATAATAAATAAGTCACACTTATTCTGTGATTACAATATTTTGGCTTCATTATTTAATATTTCAAGTCCAAAACAAGGTTTGGTAGATAAGTTTCAAACTAATCACAGATTCCTTTTGAGGCACTGTTTTACTGCCCTTCCTGGTGCCAACACTTTTAGTTGCCTCCTGTGCCTATTCTAAACTGGATATGCACATCAAGTATACATTGTATATTATTATAAATAAAGAAAATTATCCAGCTATTCCATTTCCTATATTCTCAGCTGTTTGTAGAATCTAAGTTAAGAGGATTCTTGTAATCTTTGTTGGTTGAGGTAAAAATGGTTGACTTTAACTCATTTTTGCTTTACTATTTTTTGTTGTTTTTTTATTTTCCTTTCACCATTTTCAGTTTAATATTAATCTGTCAAGTCTTAAAAATTGTTAAACAGCAGTAGTTAAATTGAATCAAAGCTTCTGAACTTTTAAGATTAAAAATATACTGAGTTTCTTTTTTTTTTTTTTTTTTGTCTTGAAATTGAATTATCAATTTCAATCTTAAGAGCTTAATATTGTTGTGCTGCTAAACTCTGAAAAATGTTCTCTGATCTCTTAAAGTAAATGGACAAAATATTGATACACTCTCTATATTAATATCATCCGTAGTTACTGTTATAAAGTATTTATCAAGTCTACTCAGTTTCCCTTTTCCTTTATCAAATATAGCAGGAAAAATGTTTTCCTTTTATTTAACATGTTAACAAGGTTTGTACATTATTATGATAATTTTACATCCTCATTTCCATGCTTGCATGGGCTGGATAGGTTTTCTCCAGCACCACCTACCTCTACTCATTGTGTTCCCTTGTCGTCTTCTCTGTAAGGTTCAATGTTTTGAGATCCGTTCTCAACACCTCATTCCAGGTTTGCCATGGTCTTTGCCAGCACAACCTCCCTCCACTCATTGCATTCATTCATCATCTCTTCTTCTTTGATGTTCAATGATTTGAGATCGGCTCTTACCACTTCTGCCCAAGTTTTCCTTGGTTTTCCTCTACTGCAGCTTCCTTCCATATCTTGCTATAAAACAGGATTCGCAATATACAACAAACTCTCAAAGATAATTATTCAAATGCTGTGATATTTTATTCATCTTTATTTTGTTTTCCTATAAAAACCCATAGATATCTGGAAAACATTTTTAAAAAGTCATTTAGTAAACCACTGATATAAATTGTTTTATCCTTTTTCTTAGTATATTTCTAATAAGGTTTTCAAATAATTTTGAAAATAATCAACAATTTGAAGAGACTTAGTAATATAACTAACTTTTTCATTATTAAGTTGATGTTTAAAACATAACTTAATTACGGTTCTTACATAAAATTATGATAAAAGGTTTTTAGGTAAATATTTTAAACAGCTTTGTATCATAAAACCATGGGCAGTTCAGAATCAAGTTAGTCATTAACATGCTAAAAATATTTTAATATGAATATTATTCTTGTTACAAAACTAAAAATAAACAGGCTTGTCTTATATATTATAATGTTTAACTTTTTCCAAAAGGAAAATTTTGTTTTAATGTTTAAGATTAACATGACCATATTTCTCCTGAATTAAATTGAATGTGTGTCAATTCATTTTGGAAATAATCAAGAATTTGTAAAATTGATTGATGGTTTTAATTTAGCTGTGAACACTAAAATGAGTGATTTTATCACAGTGGCACTTTCAGGGTTTGGTATCAAAAGGGTTAAATCTTTGTTTTTGTATTCATTCTAAAAAGTTCTTGAAATCATGTGTTGAAACAAATATTGGGATGGTCATACTGCCAATAAAAACACATACCCGTTGAGTTTCATTTCAGTTGTGACAAAGAAGACACATTAAAAAAATCATTGATCTGATCACAAATTGTGATGGAAGACCTTTGGAAATGTACTAATTAATTGGTTGATTAACCAACTAATGGATGAATGATTAATATGAAGTGAAACTCAACTGGTGTTCATGTTTTTTATTGGCAGCTTGATGCTCCTAAAGTATTTAAATCTTATTAGAAACTTCTGTTTCTTGCATTTGGAACTGTATATATTTTTAAGATAAATCTAACTTAGATATAACTACAGTTTTTGAATTAGAAGCCTTGTTATAAAAAGAATGAAGTGTAAACACACTTTCTCCTATCCCCCCCTCTGTACACAGAAACATGTCTTATTAGAAGATAACTGCACCTACAGTTCTGTATGTTTTATCTGTGCAGAGGAAATAATGAAAACTATCATTCATGCTTTTTTTCACATTGAAGTCTTTCAATTCAAAAGCTGTAGTTACATCTACATTAAATGTATCTTAAATCTTCTAATATACACTGTTCTAGTATTAATATTTATTCTAATTTTTAAATCAGTCTGTTTTAAAATCTTCTTTATTTTGTTATCATAATTTTAATAAAAGATACCATGTGTTTTGATACCAACCCCACCAAAACAAGCTCTGGTTCTGTGAAACCAAACCAACCAAGGGTTTCTATTTATATTAAAATGTTCCAACATAATTTAAATAAGAACCATATGTTAAGTTACTATCATAGTTAAATAAGTAGTAATTTTAGTAAATTCTCATTAATTGAAATAGAGTGTATTACATTAGAAATATGGTCATGAAAAGATTAAGCCAATGTTTGAAACATAACAAAAGGTTCTTATTTAGAATTATGGAATGTTTTATTTTAGATATGAACACTTTAAAGTAGGCAGTTTCTGTATCATAAAACCATGTATGGTTTTGAGCTGATTAGTATCAAAAGGGTTAAACTTTAAAATATATAGCTTTGTATCATAGACAGAGGGGCAGTTTCAGCTTGGTTGGTATCAAGAATTAAAGACAGTGCACAACAAACGTTGAATTAATCTATTATATATGAAGAAATATATATTGTTTTGTTTTGTTTTTAGCGCCATCTAGTGATCAGTGTGGCACATGGTTAGAGGCAGGCATTTGTTGGGAGGGTGCCTTTCACAGTTTTTACTTAGAGCAAAAAAGAATTAATAATAGTTTAATAACTTTGTCATTATCAAAAAAAAAAAAGCTTATCCTTGGGCAAAGAATCCCATATCTTTTCAGCACTATGTGTATCCGATTAACCCCATTCTAGCCATATTCCTTACAGGGAAACATTCTGCCTTTGTGTTTTAATTTTCAAAATAATAAAGAATTATAAGAGGTTTAGTGAAATAACTTTCAAATTACTATATATAATCAGTTCCCATCCCACCCTTGCAAGCAGGGAAAAGCGGACGTAAAATGATGATGATATATATATATATATATATATACACACATACATGTAGAAAAAAAACTGAAAATCAACATGCATCTTAATTATTGGGCCTACAAAACCTTATATGTGAGTCTAGTACTGAGCTGAGAATGTTATATGTAAACTGGTGGTGTGACTTAATCAATTGTACCTACAAAACCTTATATGTGAGTCATGTGCTGAGCCAAGAATGTTGTTTTTAAATAGGGGGGGGGGGTGTAACTTATCAACTGGACTTGCGAAACCTCATGTGTGAGTCAAGTACTGAGCCAAGAATGTCTGTAAACTGGAGGTGTGATTTATGTACAGCTATATATGATAATATAAGGCATATTTTCCTATTGAATTCTAATATTATTGACTTTGATGAATTTGATAAGATTTCAGTAAAAGATTTTTAATTAATTCATTATTTAAACATTTCAATAGAGGCAGTTTGGGGTTGGCTTGGTGTTGAAAGGGTTAAATCTGGAAGGAAAAATATTGGCTGATGGTGGAGAATAATTCTATAGTATTATGTATTGCTTACTAATTCTTGGAGTAAAGATTTTATCTTCCTCCAAGACCTACCTTACTATGTAGGTAGTGGTCTGTTGTTACTGTTATGAAAATGTTAGTCTTTATCATCTTCCACATAATGTTATATTTGTTTCTGGATTTACAGAAATAGTTATCCCTCTTCCTCTAATACATCTCTGGGTGGATTAAACTTTGGCTGAGGTGGGGGGTTCTTTATTTGTGTATCTTGTCTGCTGAAATAATGGTGCAAAATTAAAATGTTTTTTAACAAAGAATTTCCATTATAAATACATATACATTGCACATAAACACATACACACATATATATATTAAATAATTAGAAGTCATTTGATTATGTGAGAACAGTCCCCTTAAAAATTAGTCATCATAAAAAGTTAATAAAATTCTGAAATACGTTAAAATAAAAGCTTCCCTTTTCTAAAGGTCTTAGAAAAATTAAAATACAATATTTTAAACATTTTAAATCTCTTCTGTTCCCCTCTGTTACTCTATATTTTCACACACACACACATATTTATATATAATCAAAGTTAAATGCATAGTTCTTGATGGTAATCCAGTTGCATGATCTGAGGTGATGGGACTTCAGGGAGTCCAAGGATTGGTAAGGATAGAATATGTGTGTGTGTATATATATATATATATATTATATGTATACATACATATATTTGTCTACTGTGTGTGTTTGTGCCTACACACACTTAACTGTACATGAATGTATTTGCCTGTATACTCACACTAACCGGCTCACTTAAAAACAACCCACCCTCAACCCCTACAAACCCCATGATTTAAAGACAAGTCATTCAAAGGTTTTTACGTAATTATTTTCATTTTCTTTTTTCCTAGATTTACAACAATTTTTTTTCTTTCCCTCTCTACCTCATGAGAAGAATGTAGCCCAAAACGTTATGAATGTTTTTGTTCGTTTTTTCTCATCTTCTGAGTATTGTTAAACTAATATTCTTAATTTGGATCCTGTTGTTTTTGTTTTTCTGTTACATAGTTCACTCTGTGTGTGTTAACTAATTGAAAGCCATTTTGTTATCTGGAAATATTATCTTTCTGCAGAAACAATGAAGCTGAAATATGTCAAAATGAAAGGTTATCTTCTCTAAAGGAAGAATTAATTATCGAAAATACAATATATTAGACGCTATTAATCTGTTTCTCTCCTCTTCCTTCTATTATTATCTTTATAAAGGTTTTATCCATATAAAGTTCTGTTTGAGCTATGTTATAAACTAGTGTCTATTTCAAGAGCAATAGTTAAACAGCATACCTCTTTCAGGTGGTATATTATTGTTGTTTGTTGTTATTGTTATCAAAAGTATTATCATCATTATTAGTTTTATTCAGTTGCTAGAATTGTTAAAGATTCAGACAAAATACCTTGCTATATTTGTTTTGTCTCATTGCATTCTGAGCTTAAATCTCGCCACGGTCAACTTTGTCTTTTATACTTTGGGAAGTCTATCAAATAATGTACCAGTCAAGTAATTTAATCAGCTAACTCTACCCTCAAAAATCTATGTGCCTATGTTAGAAACCATTATTATTAAGATTAGTATTTGATTTGAGATCATTGGCGTATAATGACCCCAGCCTCATTGAGCAAGAGGAGATGCATTTGGATTGGCAGAATCATTAGAGAATCAGACAATATACTTCCTTTTATCCTTTTGGTATCAGTAAAATAAAGTTCCAGTTAAGTACTGGAATTGATATAATTGACTCCCTGGTCAGATAACCATCTCCTGTTCATAGATTCCAGTTTGGCATGGTTTCTACAGCTGGATGCCTTTCCTAACACCAACAACTTTACAACATGTACTAAATGCATTTTACCATGATACCAGCAATATCACTTTACAGTGTAGGCTGGGTGCATTGTATCATAACACCAGCCGTACCACTTTTCAGCATATGCTGGGTGCATTTATTGTGGCACAAACACATGTTAACGCATCTGCATTAACATTTTCTCTCCTATGTCTGATAAAATAGTTTCTAATTTAAGTCCAACACCAGGACTGGGGGTGGTCAGTTGATTATTTTAACCCCAATTCTTGACTGGTACTTTATATTATCATCAACATTTTACGTCCACTTTTCCCTGCTTGCAAGGGTGGGACGGGAACTGATTCTGGCTTGATTTCTACAGCTGGATGCCCTTCCTAACACCAACCTCATTTACAGTGAGTGCTGGGTGCTTTTTTGCCGTGGCACCTTCACGACCACGTTGCAGTGGAATGATATGGACCCCAGTCCCTATCATCTCATTTCTACAGCTGAGTAAACTGGAGCAATGTGAAATAAAGTATCTTGCTCAAGGAAATAACACATCACCCGGTTTGAGAATTGAACTCACAACCTTTCGATTGCAAGGCCAATGCTCTAACCACTAAGCCATGTGCCTCCATATATCTGCTAAAATACACCAATTATTGTAGCAATAATTTCCAAACAAACAATATGTCCTCAGATGAACTTTTGTGCTTTTCTTCTGTCAGTCTTCGAGAGTGCCAGCATCAGCAACATCTTGTTAATTATATGATGATTATTAATATCTGTTAAAATCATCAAATACTTAATCTGATATATCTGGATAGCATTTAGTGGGGGTGGGGGAAGGTTATTTCCACAGAAAATAAATTTAATTATTTGAATATTGTAGGAGTCTTTGAGGATTCTGCCCCTACAAGCCTCCCAGGAATAAGTGAGCAAAGAAGAATATTTCTATATTTGATAAGTCTTTAGGGGTAGGAATTTCATAGGATCTGATGCTTAGGGAGGTGTAGAGGCTGGTGTTTTAGGAGGTGGTGTAGTGCTAGTGTCATAGGTGTAGAGGCTGGTGTTTTGGGTGGTGGTCTGGTGTCATAGGTGTAAAGGCTAGTATTTTGGGAGGTGGTGTCATAGGTGTAGAGGCTGGTGTTTTGGGAGGTGGTGAGGTGCAATGTCTGGTGTCATGTGAGGTCTAGTGTCGAGAGAGGTGTGAGATCTAGTGTTATGAGGGTTGATGAGACAATCTTGTGTCAAACACCCTAACCACTCAGCTACATACCTTCACAATACAATTATATTTCTGGTAAAAAAATATATTTTCTGTTTTGGTTATTTTGTCTTTTCATATTCCTTTGTATTTCATTATACCCTTTTTTTTTCACCTTCATTTTTTTTTATGTTTAACCTGCTGCTCTCCTCCCTCCCTTGCAAAGCTGGTAATAGCCCCAGGCCAGATGTCATATATAGCCCTCCCCCAACTGTTTATTAAGAATTTTTGTAATTGGTGCTAAATACATGATATATATGTGGATTACATGTGCGCGCACACGCATATATATATATATATATACACACACACACACACATATAAACACATGTTTATACACACAGAAGAACGAATACCCTATATATATATATATATATATATATATATATATATATGGTATTCATTCTTCTGTATATATATAAGCAATTCTCTCTTTTTCAATTGTTATAATCTGTGAGGGGGGAGTAATTTTAACAAATGGCTTGTGGGTAAATTCAATTAAATAAAGGGCTCCTTAATAGTGAAAAGGTTAGGAATCATTGATGTATATAGTCTTAAAATGTTACATGAAATATTTTTAAAATCTAACATTTGTTATTTAGCTTGAGGTGAATAAGGTGTTTATTTATAGAGTAAAGTGACAGTGACAGCATACAAGCTGGCATATATATGTGTATATATATATATATATATATATATATATATGTATATATAATGTGTCAAAGAGAAATGGATACACTGTAATTTCCATTAAGAAATGTTGCTAAATTACAAATTTTTTTCTGACTGAATCTATTTAAGACATCAGTTGACACCAATGAAATGGTGGTAGCTGTTGAGTACTAGAAACCATTTATTGATCCATTACAGGATGAAACATCAGTAAATATACTAGGTTTAGGCATTCCTGTCCATGCTGGCCAAGTATGAGTTGGACAGAGTGCTCTTGTGATAGCTGGTTTGACCTCAGGATGCAAAGACTGAGAACAGAAACCATAAAGCATCTCATCTGATGTTCTAACAATAATATCCATTCTCTGCTTTTGATTATTAGTTTGTTTTTTATCAACCTACAAGGGTATGAGATGTTTAGGCCATGTGTTGAGGAAGGATGAAAGTGACTGGGTGAGAGTAGTAATGGAAATGAACGTGGAAGGAATTAGAGGAAGAGGAAAACCAAGAAACATATAGCTAAAGATGTTAAAGGATGAAACCAAATCCAGGAGATTGGTGACGTGGGATGTAGATTATAGAGCAAAGTGGAGACCCTTATTATGGGGCCTATAAGATTCACCCAGGGAAAATGGCCTGAAAACACTTGTTATTTATCAACCTGCAAAAAGGCAAAGCAGACTTTGGCAAGTTTTGAACTCAGAGCCCTAAACAAATAGTTTGAAGAAACCTTCTAATGACTGCGAATTTGTTGAATATATTTAACATATTTCTTGCCATTGAATATGGTGATTTTCCCCAAAATAAGTCTGGAAAATTTACCATTCATCTTAGAGGCAAAATGTTATGTTAGGTAATGGGATGTGTCAATGATATCAGAACAACTTCAACATTGGGAAATATGGTAATTAATTAAATATATTAACTGTGAAACATGAGGCTTATGTGTAAGTTAACTAAAGTTAATAAAAAATAAAAATTGTAATTTTTTAGCTATTAACCTCATCCATACAAATGAAACATTTTAAAATATTTCTGTCTACACTATATTTTGAATGGCTTGTTCTGTGATTGCCATCATGTTATGTCTTATTCCTGGATGTATACATAGCTCATTTTTACCAGCTAAGTGGACTGGAGCAATATGAAATAAAATGTCTTGCTCGAGGACACAATGTACCACTGAGTATCAAACTCATGAGCTCAAGACCTTAACTGGTATTATGTACACATCCATGTATAAAACATCTGGTGATGATTAGGGATCAAACTGCTCAAAACAAAATAGATACAAATATCTTTTCATCCTTGAATACGAGTTTTATACTCAAAATATGAAAAACATTATTTGAAGATCTGAGAGAGTTTACAAAATGTATGGCAAATTATATTATTAGTAAATAAGCTTGATATTTTCTTACTTCTGGCTATCTACAGTCACAATTCCAGTATCAGTTTATAAAATCCGTCCTTTATGTGAAGCCATCCTAAGGTAAATACTGCTAAATTTGTTGTAGTGAAAACTGTGAGTTTATTATTATTAAGCATGTGACCTTATCAGTTCTGACACGAATATAAGTGATAAAGAGCTTTAGCACAACTCTCAAGTTCCCCACAACTACTTTGAAAAATAATATCTTACCTAAGGAGTAATAAATATTGCCAAGATAACATCCAGGTTCTCTTGTTTTTCCTTCTCTTTTGCTGTTTATTTTCATATCTCTCTCTCCTTCCTTATCTAACCTTGTTACTTCAATATGCATGGCTCCATTTGCATTCTAGTAGCTTCTAAAACTTCCTACTCATTTTCCTATTTCAAAATGCTTCAAACAAACTATACCACTCTCTTATTATGTCTTTTAGTCTCTTGTTTCATCTCATATAATCTGGTCTAAATTATAGTCCTGAGGTTATATAAGGTAGATATTGTTACTTTGAGGACAGTGTATATGTTATTTCTAGAAGGATTGTTTTATGAAGTTCTTGTAGAATATTTCCTGGGATTTTGTTGGTGAATTTTTTTAGTCCTTTTGTGATCAACCTATGTCCTTTGATCACAACAGGTATGGTTTGGGTGGTCATGTCCCACATTCAAAAGACCACAATCTCAAAGTCTTTATATTTATATAGCTTTTCTGCTGATTTGTTTGCATTGGCATATTAATCAGCATACTGGCATGGATTGGCAGTATCGGTAGAGAGTCGGACGCCATGCTTTGAAGCATAGAGTTACGTCCCTTTATGATCTGAGTTCAAATCCCGCCGAGGTTAACTTTGCCTTTCATCCTTACAGGGTCAATAAAATAAAGTACCAGTAATGTACTGGGTAATTACTGGCCTTGTGCCTAAAATAGAAACAATTATTACTACTACTACAGGGTCAATTTAATTGCTAGCCTAGGGCCTAAATCAGAAGCCATTATTATTTTGGTTGTTGTTGCATGACTGAATCTGTATGAATGTTATTACTATTACAAAACATGTTAGCATCATAATTTAATGTCTGTTTTCAAAGTTCACAAGGTTTGGAATAAAATGTTTATAATATATATACAGAAATATACACCTCTCACATGTTGATGTATAAATAATGTTGGTTGTATTGAAAAACAAGGTTAATGAGAATAATAAAGTTGTGTGAGATCAGTTGTAAGTTTGAAACCAAAATCTAGGATCTACCTAGAAATAAGCATTATCATACATGTCTCTCTTGTTTGATGGGATGTTTGACAAAATGTTTGACAAAATTCAACTCTTACATAACAGCAATAGCTAAAAAAATTCATTTAATTTCTCTCTCTCTCTCTATATATATATATATATATATATATATATATATATATATCTGCATGAAAGTATATATATAATCATACAGTTGACTTATTTTTTATGCTCCTACATACACTATTAAAAATACATACCTATGTTTCATGCAGATAACTCGTTCCCATGTTGCACAATACATGATCCTCCAGACAGAGTGCACTAGGTGCATTCCAGTTCATGCATGCACCCTATTAACCCTTTCATTACAATATTTCAAATGTAAGACACTACCTATGATTTTTAAATTAGTTTAGAAATAATCAAGAATTTGGAAAGACTTAGTAATATAAGTATCTCATTATCAAGTTAATGTTTGGAACATAACTTAGAGGTTCTTATATTAAATAATGTTTGAAGGTTTTTAGATAAATATAAACACTTTAAAACAAATGGTATTGTATCATAAAACCAAGGGCAGTTTCAGATATTTTGTTATCAAAAGGGTTAAACTAGATACATATCTATTCCACATAGATCCCCACTCCATCTAAGTTACACAATATATTGCCTCCAGTCAACAGTGCAGCTATTGGATAATCAATCCAAATGTATATTTATAATTCTTCTGGCAGTTACATCTGTTAGAACATCTTTTTAAACTTTAGCATTATTATTTATTATTTGGATGGTGGGTTGGCAGAGTTGATAGTGTTGAACAAATGCTTAGCAGTATTTCATCTGACTTGTTACTTTCTAAGTTCAAATCCTTCTGAAGTCAACTTCACCTTTCATACTTCTGGTATCAATAAAACAAAGTATCAGTCAAATTTGCTGGTGCCCTTGTGCCTAAATTAGGAATCATTAGGGAAGTGGATTGGCAGAATCAGTAGAGCGTCGGACACCATGCTTTGCAGCATAGAGTTATGGCCCTTTATGTTCTAAGTTCAAATCCTGCTGAGGTTAGCTTTGCCTTTCATCCTTATGAGGCTGATAAAATAAAGTACCAGTAATGCACTGGGGTCAATTTAATCAACTTTCCCCTCCCCCTTGTGCCTATACTAGAAATCATTATTATTCAGAAATTGATAATGGGTACTTTCAAAGCCTTTAATATGACAGAGTAATCCAGGGTTTTTCAGTGGTGATGGTGGGAGGGTTTTTTTAATTACCCTAAAGTACAGTCTCTTCCCATTGGGGAACTGCTTCTAGTTGATATTTGTTATTGTTTTGTATTGTTACCATGATTATTTATTATAATTAGTATTATTGTTATATCTACTGTATTCCCTTTGTCGATGTCCTCTTTCCTTTACTTGATGTAAACCCTATGCTGTGTTGTTTTTCGTCTTTGTATTGTCCCCGTCTTGGGCCCTTGTGGCCAATAAAAGAGATTATTATTGTTATTATTATCATTATTATTATGTCTTTGAGTCTTTTGTTTTTATCAGTCCAAATATATTTTTATAATTCTCCTGGCAGTCACATATTTTGGAACATCTTTTCCTTTATTTTAGCATTATTGTTATTATCATTTAGGACAGTGGGTTGGCAGAATCAGTAGAGCATCGGACAATATGCTTTGCAGCATTAAGTTATAGCCCTTTAAATCTTGAGTTGAAATCCTGCCAAGGTTAGCGTTGCCTTTCATCCTTATGGGATTGATAAAATAAGTACCAGTAACAAACTGGGTTGATTAAATCAACCTTCCCCTCCCTCAAAACTTGTTGGCTTTGTGCCTAAATCAGAAACCATAATTATTATTAAGAAACTATAATTTTAATATCATTATTTTAATTTTTATTGCGTGTTGTCACTTCATTACTGAACACACACACATATATAGTGAATGCCGATCTGATTACAAGCAAAACCACTTTCGTATCACAGTCATCAGCCTATCTCAAATGTTACTTTTACTGCCATGGGTCTTTAGATGAATACTGAGCCCCAATTTTTCGTTAAATTCTTTTATGGCAGATGTGGCATAGAATTTATACAGAGACACCACTAACAAGGTCTGCATCCTTGTGTATTCACTTAAAATAGATTTTCATTCCAGTAGTAGATGTAGGACAGTAGTGCTCATGTATGGCTGATGGAATTGCAACACTCACACACATATTAAAAAAACATTTACCATTTAATTCTCCTGTATTGGATACTATCTCAAATGGTATATTATGGAAGATTTAAGTCTGTATTCTATTTTAACTATAATTTCTAATTTAAGTCTATATCCTATTTTAAGAATACATTTTAAATATCATTGATAGCTTGTAGACTCTTAAGTTTGGTTACTGTTGGTATTTTGATTTAAAGCACTTAACCTTCATAATTAACATTCTGATGTTGAAGTTCAGCTTAATCTCTGCTGAAAATAGTGAGGAGAGAATTGCCATCTAATATATATATATGTGTGCGAGTATATATATATATATACACACACACACACACACACACACACACATATATATATATATATACACACACATACATACACACGCATATTTATATATACACATACATATATGTGTGTGTTAAATACTTTTCACCATTAATTAAATTATTTATTCTGAAAGCTAAATAGGTACAACATATTTATCTTTATTTTTTTGTTATTTATTGATTTTTTTTTTAATGTTGACAACATGTATTTTTAATTACTTTATTAAAATGTTTAAGTTTAAAGGAAAATAATGGAATTAATTACAAATTTAATAATAGCTTCTAATACAATGTCAATACTGCTTATATAGAGAGAACAAGAAGAAAAAGGAGATAACTATTGATTAAGTATATATATATATAATTATTTACTTATGATTTATACACGCATTCTTTTTCGAACCAGTGGTTTCATGAAGTAACAAAGCCTGCATATCTGCAAGCTATACTTGTTAGTCATATCTTCATGTATATATATGTGCATGCATATATATATATATATGTGTATATATATATATATGTGTGTGTGTATATATATATATATATGCTAGCGTGGAAGATGGCTGTTAAACGATGATGATTTATATATGTGTGTGTGTGTATTTGTGTGCATATGTATGTATGCACATTTATATCCTACCCACACAAAGTTGTCTTCCTCACTGATTAACGTAAGTGTACACTCTAATTTGTTGGGTTTGAATTTTAATAAGGACTTAATTAGATTATTGAGTGATGATGAAAATGATGAGGAAACAACCGAAGTTGTGTCCATTCAATTCGATAAGCTTCGTCCCTTAATTATATATAATAGATAGATCAATAGATATTAAATACATATAAAAGAATATAAAAATAATGTAAACTGTATGGATCATACATATTGTTTAAGTGTTGTGTTAATGTTGGTTGGTGTTTCTAGACTGTCAATGCTGTAATTATTTTTGTGCATTTAGTGTTGTTGGCTGGTGCTGTTTTTCTAAATAAATTATATGTACCAGGGAATCCATTCACTCATAAGTGAATGGATTCCCTGGTACATATAATTTATTTAGAAAAACAACACCATAAGTGAATGTGTGTGTGTGTGTATATATATATATATAGAGAGAGAGAGCGAGAGAGAGATAGGGAGAGACAATGATGATGGGGATGATATGGGTTTTTAGATATACATATATATATATATATTCATGTATTTACACACATATTTGTGTGTTTATGTCTTAGGTTATTCCCCACTTTCTGTTTTCCTTTTGATTTCCACGTGAGCTTATCAACAATAACAATAACAACAAAAGAAGATTATATTAAATCAATTCAATATATTGACATATTATGTCAGTCATTAATTCTAACATCCGTCTTTCATTTCTACATTAGTTTCTATCAGTGGAATGGTAAACCTGTGTTAGAGCATCTCTCAGAAACCAAGTCACTATTGAAACCTCTGGTCTCCTCAGTCTTCAGAATGTTACAGTGGAGCAGAAGAGGACTAAATACCAGGCATTGACTGACCATTTCCTTTTTTTTTTTTACTAGTTCCCATCAAGACCTCAGTTGTCCCCAGTCACCAGACTGTTGTTTTCTTATGCCAAATCAGGAAGGCATCTTCCCCAAGAAAGTTATCCTCTGAGGTGATGCCAAATCAGGAAGTCATCCTCTGATGTCATGTCAAATCAGGAAGGTTTCTTCCCCAAGAAAGGCATCCTCTGAGGTGGAATGGCTGATGCTGTGGATATCACTAGCTGTTCTTGTCCACAGGACACACCTGAGAAGTATTGTCCTTCAAAGGGTGTAGATTTTGCCCCGTCCCCATTCCTACCTCCCTTGTATATATTTTTTCTCTTCTTTTTTTTTCCTGTGTATAAGTATAGAGAACAACACAATATATGTTAACAACAACAACAACAAATTTCCACACATAAATTCAATTACAAATGCGACCAATAAAATCAGCGAAACTAATAGCAACATATTAAGTAAATATCATGACATTTCTGTATTTCTGGACATTAAAAAAAAAGTGATAAAAGTAATTTCCTTTACACATAAAAAGTGATTCTATATAATGATTTAATGTTAGCTGGAAATCAATCCCATCTTTGAAACATACTTATAATTCCAATGAAAACTATTATTTGAAAATATGCTTGCTTTTTTATGGAGCTGCCACAATGCAGATAACTAAAGAATAGATTGATAAGTCAGATAAACTAAACTTGGATACAGAATAAAGTGGCCAGAAAGGTCCACTTTTTCTTTTCCATCTCCAGGGGTACTTTACCTGACTTATTCAAAAAATGTTTGTAGGTGTCTGCATTATGGTGGCTTCCCATAACAGCAAACAAATTTTCAAATTTCCATATTGCTTCATTAATGGGCCATCATTTACATACATATATATATATATGTGAGTGTGTGTATATATATATATATATATATATGTGTGTGTGTGTATGTATATATGCTGGCACCATTAGAATTTGTTGTTTGTTAGCCACATCAACCCCTTTCTTTCCTTTCTAAGTGAAAATAGTGTTTAAACTCATGAAGCAACAGCCACAAACTACCATTATATAATATTATTTAAACAGATGATAAGCCATCACATACTGACTGACAACATGATCACTGTAATTTCTCTCTTAACTTGAATTAGTTTTCAGTCAAAGCTTGGTGGTGGGCTTTTGGTTTTTTTTTTTTTTTTTGGTTTGTTATTATTATTGTTATTACTATTTATTTACTTTTGAGGGCGGTGGATTGGCAGAATTGTTAGAGTGCCGGCCGGACAAGATGCTTTGCTACATTTGTTTCAGCTCTTTACATTCTGAGTTCAAATCCTGCCAAGGTCGACTTTGCCTTTCATCCTTCCATTGGGGTCGATAAAATAAAGTACCAGCTATGTGCTGGAGGTTGATATAATCGACTTAACCCTCCCTCCAAATTGTTGGCTTTGTGCCTAAATTAGAAACCATAATTATTATTATTATAATTATTATTATTATTCCCATTTGTTACACTAACTATACAAATGTCACAGTTTTGTGTAAAAAAAAATTCAATAATAAAAAAAAAAAATTAAAAAAACTAAAGAGATATTTTATAGCAAAAAAAATTATAAATAAAGTTTTTAAATCAAATTTAGAGTTCTTTGCTTATTAAGAAAAAAATCTATATTTTTCACCTATTTTGTTTTTTCTTCTCTTCTATTTGCTTAAACTATTTTTAACCCTTTTGATACCAATCCACCCCAAATCACCTCTGGTTCTATGAAATAAAACTACCCACTTTAAAAAATTCCTATTTAAATTTTAAATTTCCAACTTAATTTTATATAAGAAACTTTTGTCAACACTTTTCATACCAGCTCAGCCAAAACTGCATCTGCTTCTATGAAACAAATCCACTGAATTCAAAGAGTTCCTATTTAAATTAAAATACTCCAACATAATTTTATATGAGAACCTTTCATAAAGAAATAGTAGATTATTTCAATCCAACAAAATTTTTCATTAATTAATTAAAATGCAGTATATTTCATTAGAAATATAGTAACAAAAGGGTTAAGGTAGATAAATTTGAGGTTTAGTTTTTCAGAAAACATTAAACTTCATACATGAAGAAATTTTTATTGAGATTATGAGCTATGTAATGTATATAGTACTAGATATGTAAACTATATAATGTGTATATTGCTATATATATAAGCTATATAAAGTATATAGTACCAGATATATAAGCTATAAAATATTAGCTATATAATCTATATATTGCTATATGTATAAGCTATATAATGTGTATATTGCCAGATATGCAAGCTATATAATGTCTATATTGTCAGATATGTAAGCTATATATAGTATATATATTGACAGATGTGTGAGCTATATAATGTGTATACTGCCAGATATGTAAGCTATATATAGTATATAGTGCCAGATGTGTGAGCTATATAATGTCTATATTGCCAGATATGTAAGCTATATATAGTATATATTGCCAGATGTGTGAGCTATATAATGTGTATATTACCAGATATGTAAGCTATATAATGTCTATATTGCTACATATAGTATATATTGCCAGATGTGTGAGCTATATATTAGACATATTGCCCAATGTGTGAGCAACATAATGTGTTTATTGCCAGATATGTAAGCTATATATAGTATATATATTGCCAGATGTGTGAGCTATATAATGTGTATACTGCCAGATATGTAAGCTATATATAGTATATATTGCCAGATGTGTGAGCTATATAATGTGTATACTGCCAGATATGTAAGCTATATATAATATATATTGCCAGATGTGTGAGCTATATATAGTATATATTGCCAGATGTGTGAGCTATATGTGTATACTGCCAGATGTGTGAGCTATATAATGTGTATACTGCCAGATATGTAAGCTATATATAGTATATATTGCCAGATGTGTGAGCTATATAATGTGTATACTGCCAGATATGTAAGCTATATATAGTATATATTGCCAGATGTGTGAGCTATATAATGTGTATACTGCCAGATATGTAAGCTATATATAGTATATATTGCCAGATGTGTGAGCTATATAATGTGTATACTGCCAGATATGTAAGATATATATAGTATATTTTGCCAGATGTGTGAGCTATATAATGTGTATACTGCCAGATATGTAAACTATATATAATATATATTGCCAGATGTGTGAGCTATATGTAGTATATATTACCAGATGTGTGAGCTATATGTGTATACTGCCAGATGTGTGAGCTATATAATGTGTATACTGCCAGATATATAAGCTATATAAAGTATATATTGCCAGATGTGTGAGCTATATAATGTGTATACTGCCAAATATGTAAGCTATATATAGTATATATTGCCAGATGTGTGAGCTATATATAGTATATATTGCCAGATGTGTGAGCTATATGTGTATACTGCCAGATGTGTGAGCTATATAATGTGTATACTGCCAGATATGTAAGCTATATATAGTATATATTGCCAGATGTGTGAGCTATATAATGTGTATACTGCCAGATATGTAAGCTATATATAGTATATATTGCCAGATGTGTGAGCTATATAACGTGTATACTGCCAGATATGTAAGCTATATATAATATATATTGCCAGATGTGTGAGCTATATATAGTATATATTGCCAGATGTGTGAGCTATATGTGTATACTGCCAGATGTGTGAGCTATATAATGTGTATACTGCCAGATATGTAAGCTATATATAATATATATTGCCAGATGTGTGAGCTATATAATCTGTATACTGCCAGATATGTAAGCTATATATAGTATATATTGCCAGATATGTGAGCTATATAATGTGTATACTGCCAGATATGTAAGCTATATATAGTATATATTGCCAGATATGTAATATATATAATGTGTATATTGCCAGATATGTGAGCTATATATAATATATATTGCCAGATGTGTGAGCTATATAATATGTATATTCCTGGATATGTAAGCTATATATAGTATATATTGCCAGATGTGTGAGCTATATAATGTGTATACTGCCAGATATATAAGCTATATATAGTATATATTGCCAGATCTGTGAGCTATATGTGTATACTGCCAGATGTGTGAGCTATATAATGTGTATACTGCCAGATATGTAAGCTATATATAGTATTTATTGCCAGATGTGTGAGCTACATATAGTATATATTGCCAGATGTGTTAGCTATATAATGTGTATACTGCCAGATATGTAAGCTATATATAGTCTATATTGCCATATGTGTGAGCTATATAATGTGTATACTGCCAGATATATAAGCTATATATAGTATATATTGCTAGATGTGAGAACTATATAACGTGTATACTGCCAGATATGTAAGCTATATATAGTATATATTGCCAGATGTGTGAGCTATATATAGTATATAATGCCAGATGTATGAGCTATATAATGTGTATATTGCCAGATATGTAAGCTATATATAGTATATATTGCCAGATGTGTGAGCTATATAATGTGTATATTGCCAGATATGTAAGCTATATATAGTATATATTGCCAGATGTGTGAGCTATATAATGTGTATACTGCTAGATATGTATGCTATATATAGTATATATTGCCAGATGTGTGAGCTATATAATGTGTATACTGCCAGATATGTAAGCTATATATAGTATATATTGCCAGATGTGTGAGCTATATAATGTGTATACTGCCAGATATGTAAGCTATATATAATATATATTGCCAGATGTGTGAGCTATATATAGTATATATTGCCAGATGTGTGAGCTATATGTGTATACTGCCAGATGTGTGAGCTATATAATGTGTATACTGCCAGATATGTAAGCTATATATAATATATATTGCCAGATGTGTGAGCTATATAATCTGTATACTGCCAGATATGTAAGCTATGTATAGTATATATTGCCAGATATGTGAGCTATATAATGTGTATACTGCCAGATATGTAAGCTATATATAGTATATATTGCCAGATATGTAATATATATAATGTGTATATTGCCAGATATGTGAGCTATATATAATATATATTGCCAGATGTGTGAGCTATATAATATGTATATTCCTGGATATGTAAGTTATATATAGTATATATTGCCAGATGTGTGAGCTATATAATGTGTATACTGCCAGATATATAAGCTATATATAGTATATATTGCCAGATGTGTGAGCTATATGTGTATACTGCCAGATGTGTGAGCTATATAATGTGTATACTGCCAGATATGTAAGCTATATATAGTATATATTGCCAGATGTGTGAGCTACATGTAGTATATATTGCCAGATGTGTTAGCTATATAATGTGTATACTGCCAGATATGTAAGCTATATATAGTCTATATTGCCATATGTGTGAGCTATATAATGTGTATACTGCCAGATATATAAGCTATATATAGTATATATTGCTAGATGTGAGAACTATATAATGTGTATACTGCCAGATATGTAAGCTATATATGGTATATATTGCCAGATGTGTGAGCTATATATAGTATATAATGCCAGATGTATGAGCTATATAATGTGTATATTGCCAGATATGTAAGCTATATATAGTATATATTGCCAGATGTGTGAGCTATATAATGTGTATATTGCCAGATATGTAAGCTATATATAGTATATATTGCCAGATGTGTGAGCTATATAATGTGTATACTGCTAGATATGTATGCTATATATAGTATATATTGCCAGATGTGTGAGCTATATAATGTGTATACTGCCAGATATGTAAGCTATATATAGTATATATTGCCAGATGTGTAAGCTATATAATGTGTATACTGCCAGATATGTAAGCTATATATAGTATATATTGCCAGATGTGTGAGCTATATAATGTGTATACTGCCAGATATGTAAGCTATATATAGTATATATTGCCAGATGTGTGAGCTATATAATGTGTATACTGCTAGATATGTAAACTATATATAGTATATATTGCCAGATGTGTGAGCTATATAATGTGTATACTGCCAGATATGTAAGCTATATATAACATATATTGCCAGATGTGTGAGCTATATAATGTGTATACTGCCAGATATGTAAGCTATATATAGTATATATTGCCAGATGTGTGAGCTATATAATGTGTATATTGCCAGATATGTAAACTATATATAGTATATATTGCCAGATGTGTGAGCTATATAATGTGTATACTGCCAGATATGTAAGCTATATATGATATATATTGCCAGATGTGTGAGCTATATAATGTGTATATTACCAGATATGTAAGCTATATATAGTATATATTGCCAGATGTGTGAGCTATATAATGTGTATACTGCCAGATATGTAAGCTATATATAGTATATATTGCCAGATGTGTGAGCTATATAACGTGTATACTGCTAGATATGTAAGCTCTATATAGTATATACTGCCAGATGTGTGAGCTATATAATGTGTATACTGCTAGATATGTAAGCTATATATAGTATATATTGCCAGATGTGTGAGCTATATAATGTGTATACTGCCAGATATGTAAGCTATATATAGTATATATTGCCAGATGTGTGATCTATATAATGTGTATACTGCCAGATATGTAAGCTATATATAGTATATATTGCCAGATGTGTGATCTATATAATGTGTATACTGCCAGATATGTAAGCTATATATAGTATATATTGCCAGATGTGTGAGCTATATAATGTGTATACTGCCAGACATGTAAGCTATATATAGTATATATTGCCAGATGTGTGAGCTATATAATGTGTATATTGCCAGATATGTAATCTATATATAATATATATTGCCAGATGTGTGAGCTATATAATGTGTATACTGCCAGATATGTAAGCTATATATAGTATATATTGCCAGATGTGTGAGCTATATAATGTGTATACTGCTAGATATGTAAGCTATATATAGTATATACTGCCAGATGTGTGAGCTATATAATGTGTATACTGCTAGATATGTAAGCTATATATAGTATATATTGCCAGATGTGTGAGCTATATAATGTGTATACTGCCAGATATATAAGCTATATATAGTATATATTGCTAGATGTGTGAGCTATATAATGTGTATACTGCCAGATATGTAAGCTATTTTCCATGTTGGCAAAGGTTGGACAGATCATCACAGACCAAGTAAGTACTTTATTAGAAAAACTATAAACCACATCATTCGTACATACATTCCAGTTTTGGTATTGTTACTACAAATTGATGCCCTCCCTATCAGCAAGAACTTTACAGAGTATAGTAGGAGCATTTTATCAGTGCGCCAGCACTAGGGAAGTTGACATGCTTTTGACACAACTGAAAAGTTCTCTAAATGCTTTGTTCAGCTTACTTTCTATGGCTGGGTCCCCTTCCTATCACTAATCATTTTACAAAGTATACGGAGAACATTTTATCATGGAGTATAATGTTTAATTTAGCCGGATGGCTGGAACAGGTAAAAGAGTAAAAGAGAGTATTAGTTCAATTGCAACCTCTGATAGATTATATATGCAAACATCAGATGTTTTTCTAAAGACTGTTTATCTTGAAACCTACACTAACTAGCTTATGTTGGATCTCTGTCAGTTCTGATAAGTGTTCCAGCTGTTTGAATAATAGAACAACCTGATCATGAAATTAACATACAGGTGGCTGAGCATTCCACACACATATGTTCACTTAATGTATTTTTCAGAGAGTTCAACATGACACAGTATATGAAGGCTGGATCTTAAAATTACTGAGCAGACTGAAGAAATATAAAATAAACTGTTTTGATCAAAGATACAATGTCCAGCTGGGAATTAAACTTATGACCTTACAACCATGAGTGAAACACCCTAACTACTAAGCCATGAGCCTTCACAGCAACCAACTTAATAAAAACTTGAAATTTATTTAAGTGTTTGACACTTAATTAATCAAAAATCTCTTAAGTATATCTCTGTTATAATATCAGAAGAGGTAGTTATCTTTAAACTCTTGTCTTCATCCTTCGTGAAAACAAGATTTGACAAATGAAATTAAAATAACCTCATTTCAGGATTATAAACTATTGCTTTGTTGCTTTAAGATGGAATATTGTTTTAATTAAAGTTTTCTGGTTTATTAACTTTATTTTTTTTATCAATACCACAGCATTGTGTAATAAAGTAAGAAATCAAATTTACAGAAACTATATTTCCAGTCAGCCCAGGTTAATTCAAGTTGGACAACATAGTTAGACTGGCCAATTCATTTAGGCCAGTTTAGCTACATCAGCTTAACTAGAGAGGCCAATTAAAACTGGCCTGGCTAATACTTGGTTTGGCTGGGCTGGCTGAGGTTAGGCAGGCAGATATGAATGGTGATTGTTGACTTCTAGAACATATTGAATGTCACCCCCAACCCCAACGACTGACTGTAACAGTTGACTGAATAGATCTCAACACTGTGCCTGAGGTCAAGATTACTGAATGCCAGACTTTCTTGATTGGCACCGCACCCCAACAACTATCTACAACAGTTTCAGAAAGATTATGATGAGGTTCCAAGTTGTAGGCCACAGTTTTGTACCCACAGAGCTTGAATTTTACATAAGGGTACATCTTTTCAAGGTTATTGGTTATGTAACTTTAGTTTCTATATATTTCTTTATCTTATTTACATTTTTTGCTTTGCATTTTCATGAAGCTCAATTTGAGCCATCTTCTGAAATGCTTGGATGTAACAATTCTGGGTGAATCAACATTCTCATTCAAACTGAAGATTGTCACTATATTTTTAAAGCAATTTATTCAAAATAAAGTTGATTTGTATGATGATAATTAGTTTAGACATTAACATCCTGTAATGATTTTACAAAAAGTATCTAAATACTAGTTGACAGATCATTGGGAAAATTCACAACAAACTAAAATAAAGACTCATTTTTAATGTGATGCAGTCATAGTGCTGTTTTGTTACTTTTCAAGAATATCTTTCTAATGTGGTTCCATGTGGTACAGGACATTGATAGTTAATAAATCCAGTCAAGGCCATCCATCACTGTTAGTGTTTATATAAAATTATTAGCAAACAAACTAAGACTGTAATATTATAACCACTCAGCTTCTCACTGAGTGAAATTCCTGCCATTAATGTTGTGAAGAGACATACGAGTAGTATGTAGCTGCACCAAACTACTTAGTTGCCATATTTTAAAAAAGATTTTATTTTTGTTTTATATTTAATATCATATTTGATGAACGATAGTGTTGCTTGTATAGGTTTCAAATTTGCTGATCACTGAATCAAGGCAGGAAATTGGCAAAAGTATTACAGTGATGAGCAGCAAACCATCCCTGGTTCTGTGATACAAAACTATGTTTTAAAGTGTCTATATTTATCTAAAAACTTTCCATCATAATTTTATATAAGAACTTTTGTTAAGTTATGTGCCAAATACCAGCTTAATCATAAGAAAGTTATATATACTAAATCCTTCCGAATTATTGATTATTTTCAACCATATTTGAAAAAGCCAGTGCAGATAATGTAAGATAGAGAGGACCTTTTAGTTGTGTAAAAAACAAATCAACTTCTTTAGTGTTGGTGCTATAATAAAATGTATCCAGAACACCTTGTAGACTGGTTAGTGTTAGATAAGACATCCAGGTGCAGAAACCTGTAAAAAATGGAATGTATGAATGAGAAATGCTATTTTGAATTCTCTAGGAAGACAGTAACAACTAAATAAGAACAGTGACAATTTTTCCAACCTATATCAGTATGGAATACTGATGTAAAATGAGTACAGTTTCATCCATCTGCACTGCAGGAGCTATAGCAATGTACAGGTATGGCTGTATAGTTAGATATGTTTCTTTTATTTGCCACCAGGGCATCAAAAGTGGGACAAGTACAATGGGGGGAGTTTACAAAACAAGGCGTCCTCAATAAGGAGGAGGCAATAACAATATATAAAAATAAAATAAAATATAACAAAAAATAAAATTTATAACAAAGTCTTCAATAGAGAGGAGGCGCCTTGGGTGGTCGCACACACCCCCGAAAAAAGTGTGCAACCCTTCTCCTCAGGAGCACAGAGAAGGGGTGCTCCCTTGGTCTTTCATCTTCCTCACCTATAGTCTGATGTAGAGTGAAGGCCCATTCACACGGGCCATTCTCGCCACTTTCACCCATCTTTCATAGAAACGGCTGGGGTGCAGCACCTCTCTCTCCATCCTGATCCTTCTTCCGAAATGATATCGGAAGAAACGGACCAGTTGTTGGCCAGAGAGAAAGGTGTCTGACCTCAGTCCTTTCAGACGCGTCCACCATACAACCTCTTTCGCCATGGCTATTACGCACAGAAACACCGCCTCTCCTTCGTTTTTGAAGAGGGGAGGCGGCTTGATCGTTACAATAGACTCGGTGGTCAACCGGATTGGTCCCGCCCTTGACAGCAGTTGTTTGACATAGCCCCACAGATCGGCAATGCCTGAGCAGTGTACCAATGCGTGTGCAACGGTTTCCTCGTCGCACACGCATCTGGGACAGACCTTTTTCGATGGGTCCCTACCCGGGCGCCCGTGTCTGTAGAGCCTTTCTCGAATGGGCAGAGCCCTTCTGTAGCATTGCCAGGCCAGGGACCTCTGGAAGTTATCCATGGGTCCCGGGTTGAATGTCCTACCGAACAGGTTGGCCAGTTTGTCTTCCTCCATGCCTAGGGCTTCTCCGAGGGCGTCGTCGCACCTGCTAACCACCAGCCCTCTATAGAATGACGAGGTGGATTCTCCACTGACAGCCGGGTCCGCCTGCCAGAGAGCCGTGAGCGCCTGGGCACACTCGGTGTGCCAGGCGCCCAGTTTTCTCGGTCTTTGCTTGACCCAGGATTGCAGCTCGGTGAGTGAGACGAGTCTGGGAAAGGCTCGCCTCACAAATGGGGCCCACACCGGTTGACCGGAGAGGAATACCTGAAGGTGCCGTAGCCTTAATGCGTGTTTACGTATCATTAGCCACGGCATCCCCAGCCCTCCTTTCGAAGGGTGTTGACAGCAGATGGATCTCCTCACCATAGGAGCCCGCTTCTTCCAAAGGAATTGGAAGAGTGCGTGCTCCATTTTGGCGAGCGTTTCCATTGGGCAAGGCACCACGGTCAGGCGGTAGTAGATGACGGACGCTATATAAGTGTTCGCCACCTCCGCCTGACCTTTCAGGGATAGTTTGCACTCGGCCCACTTCTGGGTCAGTGCAAACACCCTGCTCGTCACCTCACCCCAGTTCTTCTCCACCTGGAGGTCTGGTTCGTCCAGCGCCCGACGACGCCATCGGAGGGCATCGATCTGCCCCTCCACGTGCCGAGTTGCAGACCGATCGACTTGTCCTGGTTCAGCTTAGCCCCTGTAAACCTTTCGTACTCCTCCAGTAAGATGCCGATCGCCCCGATTTCCGAGGCCGTCGACACCATTACTGTTACGTCATCGGCGTAGGCTGACACCGCTTTCCGCAATCCCGGTTCCAACGGGATGCCCTGCAACAACTCCAACTTCCGCAGCAGTGGCTTTAGAGTCACTACATACAGAAGGGAGGAGAGAGGGCACCCCTGTCGGATGGACCGCGCGATTTCGAACGGCTCCGAGAGGTAGCCGTTCACCTTGACCCTAGAGCAGATGCGGCTGCTGTGCATGGCATTTATCCAGCCCCTGAAAACGGGTTCGAAGCCTGCCGCCGCTAGCACCGCATCCAGGTAACCATGGTCGACCCTATCGAATGCCTTAGATTGATCCAAGTTGATCAGGGCCCCACCAAAGCCGGGTTCGTTCCCAACCCTCTCTATGATGTATCGCATGAGGTGGAGGTTATCGTGGATGGAACTGGACGGGATAGTACATGTCTGCGCATCTCCCACCAGGTTGCCCACGACAAGCGCCAACCTCTTTGCTAGCACCTTGGCCAAAATCTGTAACTCTGTATTTAGCAGAGTTATGGGCCTGAAATTATTTATATCGTCTCCCTTGTTCTCATCCTTCCTCACTAGCGTGACTACGCCCTTGGTCACAGCACAGGGAATTCTCCCGTTCTGTTGCCAGTTGCAGTAGACCGCCTCGAGGAGTTCGGGGAACAAGTCCGGCATAGCTAGATATAGTTCGTATGGAAGACCATCGAGACCCGGGGATTTGCGTTTGCCGCATTGGCTCAGCACGTCCTCTATCTCAGCGGCTGAAATCGGCTCCTCGCAGGACTTCGCCTCCCTGTCCGAGAGACGCGGCAGGCCGTCGAGGTATGGACCAAAGTCCACGTCCCCAACCGGCCCCCCGCCCCTTCTGAACAATTCGGCAAAGTGCTTTTGAAAAGCCTCGCACATCTGCTTAGGTTCAAGGATCACCCGTCCATCCTGGTCTCGCAAAGACCGGATAGTGGATCTGCTCCCTCTTTTGGCTTCTGTCACGCGGGCCCAGCTAACAGCTTTGGTCCCCTCGTTTCCCAGAGCACATATTTTGCTTCGGACGATGCAGCCTTCGTGTTTCGCGTCGAAGAACTGGCCCAGGGCCGTTCTCGACGCTAGCACTCTGTCCACGTCGCGGCTTCTAATTGCCTCTTCTACACTATCTACCAACTCCCTTTCCTTCCTATTTCTATTGGAGGCTAACTCCTTACTAAATTCTATAGAGACTACTCTAATCTCTCTTTTGAGAGATCCCCACCACCTGCTGTTGACGATGGCGCCCGTCAACCGCTCCGTAACTAAAATGCTAATCCGGTTCCTGTAAGCCTTACTTGCCGGTAAGGACAAGTTGAGCTTCCAGTAACCGGGTCCCTGTCTATGAGTTCTGTCAAGGTTGACCATGCAGGTCACTAATTTGTGGTCTGAATAGCCAACCATGCGCATTTTTGGACAACTTAAAAAGTCCTTATCCTTAATTCTAACTAAGAACCTATCTAGGTACGACCTAGATGTTCCGCTACGATTTGCCCAAGTCCAGGTTGGCGCAGTCGGAAAAGATAGTCGATATCTATCGGCCAGGTCAAATCGACCGATTTAGATAATGGATGATTGTGTGCTTAAGGAGTTTGATTTGCAGCCATGTAGTTCTGGGATTGGCCCCACTGCATGACACCTTAGGCATTGTGTCTACTATTATAGCTTCATGTTACCCAATGCCTTGTGAGTGAAATTTGGTTTACAGAAATTATATGAAAGCTCATCATATATATATAACAAAGGAATTGTGGTAAGGAACCAGATGGACCATAACGCACCAGAGTACTCAATACTTAGGGTAGTAGAGTGGGAAATAGGAAAAAGTATGACCCCGACAGCAGAGCTCAAGCCGTTTCGACGGCTATTTCAGTCCAGAAGTAGCCGTCGAAACGGCTTGAGCTCTGCCGTCGGGGTCATACTTTTTCCTATATATATATATATATATATATATATATATATATATATATATATATATATATATCATCATCATCATCATCATCATCAACGTTTAACGTCCGTGTTCCACGCTTGCATGGGTTTGGACGGGGGTAGTCCCACTTGAGGCAAGAGTGATTGTCTTGCTCGCATAGGACTGTCTGGCAGGTTTTCTACAGTTGGATGCCCTTCCTAACACCAACCACATTTACAGTGTGGGTCTGGGAGGTTTTTACCGTGTTGCCTACACGGCCACATTACAGCGTGGACTGTGTGTTTTTTTGTCGTGACACCTACACGATCTCATTTGTTTCGGCCTGGATGGTGTGGCACCAACACAACTTTACATAGAACGGGGTGGCGTGGATGGGGGTATTTTGTTAGAGATGCCTACTGGCTGTAGTAGGTTTTACTATGTATTTAGGTAAGGCGGGTCTTCTCTGTTACTGAGTACCGCCAAAGGTCTCGGTCCAGTGACATTGTCTTGGAGAGGTGTAAGTGTGTGAGGTCGGAGTTTATCAGCTCGTCCCAGGTTTTTCTAGGTCTGCCTATTCCGTGGCTACCGTCTATCTTTATTGCCCTGCACTTTGTTATACAGCTATCGACTTTCATGCGCATCATGTGTCCATACCAACGTAGCCTTCTCTCGAGTAAACAACATCTGATCCCTCTTATTTCTAATTTTTTCCTTAGTTCGTTTATGCTTTGCCGTTCACGTATATTACTGTTACACATCCAGCGGAGCATGCAAGCTTCGTTCCTCTCTAGTCTGCGTATATCCTCTGCACACAATGCCCAGGTCTCACTGCCATGCAACATTGCTGTTCGTATGTAGGCATCGTACAACCTGCCTTTCATTTTTAGGGAGAACCCTTTAGCAGCTAATAGTGGTATAAGCTCTCTGAACTTTTTCCAACCAGTTCTGACTCTAGCTACTGTACTTTCAGAGCACCCTCCCCCACTGCTGATTTTATCACCCAGGTAATGGAAACTGTCCACTATTTCTATAGAACCCTCTGCGCAATTGAAAGAGCTAGTATTTTGTGGGCACTTGCTGCTACTTATTGCACCAGAGCACCGGCCACATGTAAAATCTATGTTCTTAGTTAGCTTACCTGTGATCCCACTACATCTTTTATGCACCCATACTTTGCATTTAGGACATAAAATGGAGTTTCTACCTACGCCTTTCCTACACACCGAGCACGACCATTTCCCAGAAGGGACCGCCGCCTTATTTTCTTTCCTACAAACTAGAACTTTAGTCTTAGCCAGGTTAATTTTAAGGCCTTTTGATTCTAGGCCGTGCTTCCATGTTTGGAATTTCTTCTCTAGCTCGGCCATTGATTCCGCTATGAGTGTCAGGTCGTCTGCGTATAGGAGTTCCCATGGGCAGCCGGTCTTGAACTCCTCTGTTATAGCCTGAAGGGCAATAATAAATAGTAGGGGGCTGAGAACAGAGCCCTGATGGACGCCAACTTTTACGCTAAACTCTTCACTATATTCGTTGTTAATTCTAACCTTGCTGACTGTTTCTTTATACATGGCTTGTATAGCTCTCACAAGCCATTTGTCAACGCCTAGTTTTCTAAGAGCCCACCAGATAATGGAGCGGGGGACTCTGTCGAAGGCTTTCTCCAAGTCGACAAAAGCTAAGTAGAGGGGTTTACCTATATATGATGGTCTTTAAATATATATATATATATATCATAATAATAATAATGTCTGCTTTCCTTGCTAGCAAGGGTTGGATGGTTCTACATAGTACTGAAGAGGGTCTACTGACCTCTCAGACAGGCCAGAGGTCAGCATCTCACTTACATACAGTCTCACATTCTACCAAATGCACAGAAGTTGTTATGTCTTTGACACATTGAAGGGTCCTCCCAACCCTTGTTTGAAAAGCTTTCTATGGCTGGATGCCCTTCTTATCACCAACTAATTTACAGCATGTAGATCACCAACACTAGAGAGATTGCTGTATTGTGACATGACTGAAGTCTTGACCGTTTTTTCATGGAGACAAAAACATTGAGGTTGTGGGGTGGCACTCACCAGTGTTGAAAACAGGAGGTGTAGTGATGGATAGAATAGCTAAGGAGTCATAGTGGAGGGGCATGGTTAGGGTGCAGAGAGTAGCTGCTAAGGTGTGATAGTGAAGGCATCTAAAAATTTTAAGTGGGGGGAAGATAGTAGCTTGTCATTCCACCATCACATCACACTCCATCTTGGTGGGACCTTGCTCCATCCACAGACTTGGCTCATGGCTTCCAGCTGGTTGTCCTGGAGAAATTCTCAATTTTTCTCTATCTTAAGTGTCCCTAACTCCTCTTCCTTACTGTAATAGGCATCAAGAAGGATTTCTCTAAATTTGTTACCTACAGATGACTCTCTCAGCTTTCATGAAAGCTGAGAGAGTCATCTGTAGGTAACAAATTTAGAGAAATCCTTCTCCGGACTGGCTTTTGTCTCTTGATCCACCTAGACCTTACTCTAAGGTCACTGACAACTAATATATGTTGGAGGGTACATTCCTCCCCAGGAAAGGATTTGGCATTTGCAACTGTTTGCCTGTCTTGTTTCATGGTGAGAAAGAAGTCTATTTGGTTTGTGGGTTGATTTGCCAGCCCAGCTTGTGGAGCATATATGGATTGTGTATTGCCCAAGTTTAACTATTCTATCACACAATCTGACTACCACAATTACCTGATCTGTCCATCTCTCAACTAGGAGTATACCTACCCCATCCCATTTTTGCTACCCACCTAGAAGAATTTGTACCAGTGTATATATATATATATATATATATATATATATGCAGGGTGTCCCCCCAAAATGCACACTTTGATTACAATGCTGTTGAAGTGTGTATATATTTTGGGGCGACACCCAGTATATATATGTGTGTGTGTGTGAGCATGCACATGTGTATGTATTCTGTAATCTAGTGGTGCAACAAAAAGAGACTGAAAATGTTAGTACTGAGGTCAATATGATCAATAAAATTCCTTGAAGGTGGTGCCCCAGCATGGTCGTATTCCAATGACTCAAACCAGTAAATCAGTAAACCAGTAAAAGAGTAATCCATGAACAAGACAAACAGTAAATTG
The DNA here is from genome assembly GCA_964016885.1 of Eledone cirrhosa. Classification (NCBI taxonomy): domain Eukaryota; kingdom Metazoa; phylum Mollusca; class Cephalopoda; order Octopoda; family Eledonidae; genus Eledone; species Eledone cirrhosa. The sequence goes on from OZ024741.1 coordinate 58,781,652, forward strand.
GCTTGGCTATGATTTTAAGTATTGTATGAAGTAAACATGGAAATCTCTTATCAAGTCATGTGGGAGTTATAAAACCAGGTTTCATGGTTTACTTGGAAATAATTTATATTAATGTCTTTCTCTTGTAGAATATTGAAAGAACTTTCACAGGAAGATAAGTTTACGTAAGTGATTCACTTGACATAAACTGTCCACTGGTGCTGAACATCAGCTCACCACTAGTGATTCACTCTGGACACAAGCTGATCACTGATGACTCACTTAAGACATAAACTGACCTCATGTGCAGGACATAAACTGACCACTAGTGACTTGCTCTGGATATAAACTGACCACTAATGACATAAGCTAACCACTGGTGATTCACTTTGGATATAAGCTAACCACTCATGCTGAGCATAAGATGACCACTACTCACTGACTCTGGACTTAAGCTGACCACTAGTGCTGGGCATAAACTGACCATTAGTAACTCATTCTGGACATAAACTGTCCTCTGTACTATTACAATTTATAGTCATTGGATTTCTTTATATCAAATAATAGAGTTAAAATACAGGATAAATGATGAGACTACACTTTTACTTGTTTCAGTCATTGGACTACAGCCATGCTAGAGCACCACCTTGATTTATTGACTCAATCATATTGACTTGAGTACTTATTGTTTTCAGGTCTGCTACTAATTTTATCGATCTCTTTTTTGTCAAACTGCTAAGTTATGGGACATGAGCACAGCTTAAAACAATGAGTTGTACCTATAATTCAAAAAGACAGCTTTGTTACACATGTGTTATGCTGAATCTCCCTGAGAACTTGTTAAGAGTACAGGTGTCTGTGGAATACTCAGCAATTTTAGTGGGAGGAGAAACTTTATTATATCAACCCTGTACTTTATTGGTCCTTAAATAATATTAGGTTGTTGTTACAGTCAAGAAAAGGGTTTTTAGGCATTAACGTAATTTTATTTTTATAGCCAGAACATGTTAAAGCGTCATTGTAAAAACTGTATTTTAAAATATTGATAAAATCAGTTAACTATTTCCTTTAACAAAAAGCAAACATCAAGTTCTAGAAAATCAAACTTTCCAGTTGTTGCATAACCCCAGAAGAATGAAAAGCAAAGTTGACCTTGATGGGATTTAAACTCAGAACATAAAGGGCTGTACCTAAATAATGCAAACCTTTTTGTGAGATGCTCTAATGATTCTGCTTAAACCTGTACTTTTAACTTAATGGTTTCTGATTTAGGCACAAGGCCAATAATTTAGGGGGAGGGGAAGTCGATTAAATTTATCCCAGTATGTTACTGATACTTTGTTTTATCGACCATGTAAGGATGAAAGGCAAAACTAACCTTAGTGGGATTCAAACTCAGAGTGTAAAGGGTCATAACTATATGCTGCAAAGCATGTTGTCTGATGCTCTACTGATACTTCCAGCCCACCATCCTTTTAACTTAATAATAAAAGACATATTTAACTTGTGAAATCTAATATTATCCACCGTATAATAATTGTTTCTACTTTTGGCACAAGGCCAGCAATTATCCCAGTGCATTACTGGTGCTTTATTTTATCGACCTCATAAGGATAAAAGGCAAAGCTAACCTCAGCGGGATTTGAACTCAGAATGTAAAGGGCCATAACTCTATGATGCAAATCATGGTGTCTGACGCTCTACCGATACTGCCAATTCACCGCCCTCCATATAATAATGGTATTTCATTCCACAATTTGAATTTAAATTTAAATACTTTAACAGAGGTAGTGAAAGTGAGTGAACTAATGGTTAAAGTGATTGACTCACGATCATAACGTTATGGATTTGACTCTTGGATTGGGTGTTGAGTTCTTGTGCAAGTTCCTTTCTTTCACATTGTTTTTCATGGTACGTCCTCCACATTAAAACACCACAGAAACCTCACATGAGGCCCTCTAAACCTACATAGGTATGAGCTGTAACATATTTTATGGTAGCTTCAGGCAGATTTGTATTAAAAAGGTTAATTTATGTTATCATGCTTGTCATGCTAGCTTCTACTTTATGTCTGAAAAATTAATAGTTTGAGGCATTTAAACTTAAATTTTTATCACAATGTTTATAATAGAATATCTCAAATGTATTAAAAAATAACAATATTACCAAAAGAAAAACAAAAATAATTGGATATAAATATATAAGTATTAACTTTTAAGTGAACAATATTATCATGTTGAAACTTATCTGGTATTTTAGTGAAATTATTTATTTATTTGAGCACCAATAAAAATTATATAAATTAGGTCAACCAATAAACTGTATATGTAAGTGTATGTATTGTATGTTGTATTGTATATGAGTATGGTCCCATAACTCCTGATAGAGTCGTAGGGGTGCGATATTGACAGAACCTGACAGAACCCATCCCTCTCCAGGCCTGTACAGCATATTTCTTCCAGAGAAAGATAGGAAGTGAGAGAGAGGAAATGAGAAAAGAGGTATAGAGGAAGATTCGACCCCAGTACTACACTGGTACATTTTTTTATCAACCTTGAAAGGATGAAAGGCAAAGTTGACCATGGTGGGATTTGAACTCAGAGAGCAGAGAGTCAGAACGAGTACCATAAAGCATTCTATCTGACATTCTAATGACTCTGCCAATTCACTGCCTTTATATGTAAGTGTATGTATGGCTAAACGGTTAAGGAATTCACTTCATAATCATTAGGTCCCAAGTTCAATTGCACAGCATGGTGTCTTGAGAAAGTGTCAGTTACTGTAACCTTGGCTTGATTCAAGCCTTGTGAGTGAAATTGGGTATAAATTATTTGGACGTCCATCAGGTGGAGTGTACCTGTAATTCAAAAGGTGAGCTTTATCTCACCTTGTGTCAAGATGAATCTCCTTCCGAATTATGTAAAGGGTACTAATGTCTGGATAATGCTCAGGCACTTGTGTGTTAATTTCATGATCAGACTGAACCATTGATTAAACAACTGGAACACACATCCTTAAAACTGATGGAGATCCATTCTATTTGTTAGCAATAAAAAATAGCAACTCCTTTGAGTATTTTACACACACACACACCTATTCTATATCACTTAAACACTTATACTATACTATACAATACTATACACACATATAGACACACACACATACATATATACATATATATATATATATATATATATATATATATATATACATACATACATATATATATATATAAATACATATATATATATATAAATACATATATGTGTGTGTATCATCATCATCATTTTACGTCCGCTTTTCCCTGCTTGCAAAATACATATATATGTGTATATATATATATGTGTGTGTGTGTGTGTGTGTTTATATATATGTATGTATATATAAGAGGTTGGTGTTAGGAAGGGCATCCAGCTGTAGAAATCAAGCCAGAACTAGTTCCCGTCCCTCCCTTGCAAGCAGGGAAAAGCAGACGTAAAATGAAATGATAAAATGAATGAAATGATACACACACACCATAGATAAAATGTTTTACCTTCCCATTATTTGTTAGCAATAAAAATAGCTATTCTCTTGAGTATTTTCAGTTTGGATGACACAAAACAGAGGAAGGAAATTTATAGTCTCAACATTTTATTTAGACTTTATTGAAAAGTGAAAAGGTCAAACAGAAACCTAACCATTTCTATTTAGAACAGAGGAATTGGTAAATGTGAAGTTTCTGACAAATAACAACTGCAGACAATCTCTAAACTGAAATGAAATTTACAGCGTGCACCTATGTATGTTTAAATGGTTTCCTTAGAAGTCCTATCTCATTGGATGTTTCTTGGGTGTTTTAATGATAAGGGTCTTAGTCTTATGTTACAGCTCGCACACATGTAGATTTGCTGGCCTCCTAAGAAGTCCTATCTCATTGGAAGATTCTTGGTTGTTTTAATGATAAGAGCCTTAGTCTTATGTTACAGCTCACTCATATGTAGGTTTAGATGGCTTTCAATGGGATTGTATTTTATAGGAAGTTTCTTGGATGTTTTAATGACAGTGGGGCTCTAGTCTTATCATGGTGTTACATCTCACACCAATGTAAGTTTAGGTGGCCTCCTATGAGGTTGTATCTCAAATGAGGTTTCTTGTATTTTAATGATATAGGCCCTGTTCCTAATATGGAAAGCAATGTGAAATCAATCATCTTGTTCAACAACAAAAGACACTGCCAGCAAACTGCCTCTGGTTCTATGAAACAAAACCAGAATTCCTATTTAACCCTTTTGATACCAACCCTGTAACATAGCACCAGCTCTACCATTTTACAGAGTGTACTGAATGCTTTGTATCATCACATAACATACCATTTATTATAACCACTAGAAGCCATTTAATAAATATAGAACTTTGCAAAACAAAACAACACAAACAAAATTAAATTTAAAAAATAAGGTAAACAAAATATGTACAAAATGATCACTATCATCTTCACCACAGTCATCATCATCATCATTAGCTTCATCACCATCACCATCCCCACTACCACCATCAACACCATCATCAGCATCATCAATAATCATCATTGAAAAATAAAATAAGACAAAAAGTAAACTAGAAGACAAAGGAGAAACTCTAATAATAATAACAGGGAAAATATAACAGTTGAACAGTTGCATTTGGCTCTTAGAAAAACCAGCAAATGGAAATCCCCAGGAAAAGACAAAATACAAAATTTTTGAATAAATGCCTTCACAGAGTCTCATGAGCTGTTAACCCAACTTTACAATGAAATAGTTAAGGAGCCAGAAAAGATACCATCATGGCTAGTTAACGGCATTACATTCCTGCTTCTGAAGAATGATGAGACAAACAATCCCAAAAATTACAGACCGATAACTTGCTTGACCACAATGTATAAAATTTTAACATCAGTCCTAACTGAATATACATATGACCACCTGATAACAAATGACCTATTTCCCATTGAGCAGAAAGGGTGTAAACGAGGCTCATATGGCTGTAAGGATCAGCTTTTGGTTAACAAAATGATACTGGAAGATTGTCATAATAGACACAAAAATCTATCAATTGCTTGGATAGATTATAAAAAAGCATTTGATAGTTTGCTACACAGTTGGATTAAAAAATGTTTAGAGATTTTCAAAATATCTCCCGTTGTCAGGAGGTTTTTGTCATTCAGTATGAAGACATGGAAAACGACACTCCTTTTGAATAGTGAAACAAAATCACTGGAAGCTGGAGAAATTAATATTAATTGTGGAATTTTTCAGGGTGACTCTTTATCACCGCTTTTATTCTGCATCGCACTTATACCATTAAGTAAAATGCTCAATGAAACAAAACATGGATATAAAGTCTATGACAAAACCATTGATCACTTGTTCTACATGGATGACCTGAAACTATTTGCAAAAAATGATGAACAACTGCAAGGCCTATTATCCACTGTGGAGCAGTTCAGTGATGACATTAAAATGGAGTTTGGACTAGATAAATACGCCAAAGCAACGTTCACCAGAAGAAAGCTGCTGAAAAGTTCAGACATTAATCTTGATCGAGGGAATGTGATAAGAGAACTTGATCAAGAGGAAACTTACAAATATCTAGGTGTTTGTGAAGGAGACGGAATCAAGCACTCGACAATGAGGGAAAGGATAAGGAAGGAATGTTACCGCAGAGTAAGAGCAATCTTAAGAACAGAATTGAATGCAAGGAATAGGATCGATGCCATAAACACGCTTGCCACACCGGTAGTAACCTACAGTTACAATGTCATCAACTGGTCACGCACAGAGATCCGTAGGCTCGATACAAAAATTCGAAAATTCTTAACCATGCACAGAATGCATCATCCTAAGGCAGATACAGATAGAATATATCTCCCTTGGAAAGAAGGAGGACATTAGGTTAATCCAGTTTGACATTGCATTGAAAACTGCAACAATTGGATTATCTACATATCTAAGGGAATCACATGATTGGATGATCAAACTCGTTTTGAAACACGAAAGCATCAAAAGATCATATTCCATTACAAAAGATGCACAAAGATACAGTAATGGACTACAAATTTCAGAAGTCCCATTTACTGCTGAAATGGAAAACACAGAAAAAGCAGAGCAGGTAAAAGTAACTGCAAAGAAAGAACTGCTACAGAAACTGGCTAAGAAATGGCAAGAAAAGCCTCTGTATGGAAAATACCCAGAACGAGCTAACAATCCTGATGTTGACAAAACTTTAACCCATCAGTGGTTGGCATCCTCTGGACTGAAATCGGAGACTGAAGGACTGATTATATCAGCACAAGATAAGTGTCTGCCAACAAAAAATTACCAAGCCAACATAATAAAAAATGGATGCAGCCCATTATGCCGTGTATGTAAAAAACAACCAGAGACCATTGACCATATAATTTCAATGTGCAGTCTTATAGCTCCAACCGAATACCTAAACAGGCATGACAGAGCTGCACAATACATACATTGGATAATGTGTAAGCATTTTGACCTGCCCCATCAAAAGAATTGGTGGGAGCATCAACCACCTCCCATACTTGAAAAAGATCACATCTCAATCTTGTGGAACTTAGCATCCAAACAGACCGAAACATAGATGCAAATAGACCTGATATAATACTGAAGGACTTTAAAAAGAGGGTATGCCTGCTAATTGATATGTCCGTTCCAATAGACAAGAATGTATCTATAAAAACATTTGAAAAATTGAGCAAGTATAAGGACCTGGAGATAGAAATTGGAAAAATGTGGAAATTGAGAACTAAAACAATACCAGTGGTTGTAGGCGCTCTAGGAATGATACCTAAGGGGTCTAATGATTACTTATCGCAAATCCCAGGAAACCCGCATATAGGAGAAATACAAAAGATAGTACTAATGGGAACTGCCCATATACTAAGGAAGATTCTGTCAATATAAGTACATCACAAGTCTAAACACCTAAAGATGCATGTGTGAGTATGTATGTTCTTTCTTGAACATGGCGGACCTTGTTGTCTCTTGAGGTCACTGGTTGTGACTTGGTGATAACTCTTATGAACATAAAGCAAGATAAATGCAGCTATAATAATAATAATAATAATAATAATAATAATAATAATAATAATAATAATAACTTATGTGGAGTGAAGATGAAAAAACAAAGGAATTCCCACAAGAAATCTACTTGGCAAGAGAACATCAATCGCCAAATAAACCTTCTCCGATCTGACATAGAAATTTTAACAAACTATAAAGTAGGTGAACATGTTAAACAAACTAAACTTAGAAAATTGAAAAAAAAGTACAGTATAAAATCAACATGTGACATAGACATGCTGATAGAAATAATCAAGCAAAAAGTGTCGGCCAAAGCTGCTTGTATAAGGCGCTTTTAAAAACGATCTAGATTCTACAAGGACAATAATATGTTCAAAAACAACCAAAGAAACTTCTACAGAAAAATTGGTAAGTCAACAATAACTGCTAAATCAATACCACCCAAGGAGGAAGTGCAAGAATTCTGGGAAAAGATCTGGGCCGAAGAAAAAGTTCATAACATACATGCCCCATGGATAGACAGACAAATGAAAGATACAGCTCACCTTGAGGAACAAACATGGGAAAATATAACAGTTGAACAGTTGCGCTTGGCTCTAAGAAAAACCAGCAAATGGAAATCCCCAGGAAAAGACAAAATACAAAACTTTTGGATAAATGCCTTCACAGAGTCTCATGAGCTGTTAGCCCAACTTTACAATGAAATAGTTAAGGAGCCAGAAAAGATACCTTCATGGCTAGTTAACGGCATTACATTCCTGCTTCCGAAGAATGATGAGACAAACAATCCCAAAAATTACAGACCGATAACTTGCTTGACCACAATGTATAAAATTTTAACATCAGTCCTAACTGAATACACATATGACCACCTGATAACAAATGACCTATTTCCCATTGAGCAGAAAGGGTGTAAACGAGGCTCATATGGCTGTAAGGATCAGCTTCTGGTTAACAAAATGATACTGGAAGATTGCCATAATAGACACAAAAATCTATCGATTGCTTGGATAGATTATAAAAAAGCATTTGATAGTTTGCCACACAGTTGGATTGAAAAATGTTTAGAGATTTTCAAAGTATCCCCCGTTGTCAGGAGGTTTTTGTCATTCAGTATGAAGACATGGAAAACGACACTCCTTTTGAATAGTGAAACAAAATCACTGGAAGCTGGAGAAGTTAATATTAATTGTGGAATTTTTCAGGGTGACTCTTTATCACCGCTTTTATTCTGCATCGCACTTATACCATTAAGTAAAAGGCTCAATGAAACAAAACATGGATATAAAGTCTATGACAAAACCATTAATCACTTGTTCTACATGGATGACCTGAAACTATTTGCAAAAAATGATGAACAATTGCAAGGGCTATTATCCACTGTGAAGCAGTTCAGTGATGACATTAAAATGGAGTTTGGACTAGATAAATGCGCCAAAGCAACGTTCACCAGAGGAAAGCTGCTGAAGAGTTCAGACATTAATCTTGATCGGGGGAACGTGATAAGAGAACTTGATCAAGAAAAAACTTACAAATATCTAGGTGTTTGTGAAGGAGACGGAATCAAGCACTCGACAATGAGGGAAAGGATAAGGAAGGAATGTTACCGCAGAGTGAGAGCAATCTTAAGAACGGAATTGAATGCAAGGAATAGGATCGATGCCATAAACACGCTTGCCATACCAGTAGTAACCTACAGTTACAATGTCATCAACTGGTCAAGCACAGAGATCCGTAGGCTCGATACAAAAATTCGAAAATTCTTAACCATGCACAGAATGCATCACCCTAAAGCAGATATAGATAGAATATATCTCCCTAGGAAAGAAGGAGGACGTGGGTTAATCCAGTTAGACATTGCGTTGAAAACTGCAACAATTGGATTATCTACATATCTAAGGGAATCACATGATTGGATGATCAAACTCGTTTTGAAACACGAAAGCATCAAAAGATCATATTCCATTACAAAAGATGCACAAAGATACAGTAATGGACTACAAATTTCAGAAGTCCCATTTACTGCTGAAATGGAAAACACAGAAAAAGCAGAGCAGGTAAAAGTAACTGCAAAGAAAGAACTGCTACAGAAACTGGCTAAGAAATGGCAAGAAAAGCCTCTGTATGGAAAATACCCAGAGCGAGCTAACAATCCTGATGTTGACAAAACTTTAACCCATCAGTGGTTGGCATCCTCTGGACTGAAATCGGAGACTGAAGGACTGATTATATCGGCACAAGATCAGTGTCTGCCAACAAAAAATTACCAAGCCAACATAATAAAAAATGGGTGCAGCCCATTATGCCGTGTATGCAAAAAACAACCAGAGACCATTGACCATATAATTTCAATGTGCAGTCCTATAGCTCCAACCGAATACCTAAACAGGCATGACAGAGCTGCACAATACATACATTGGATAATGTGTAAGCATTTTGACCTGCCCCATCAAAAGAATTGGTGGGAGCATCAACCACCTCCCATACTTGAAAAAGATCACATCTCAATCTTGTGGAACTTTAGCATCCAAACAGACCGAAAAATAGATGCAAACAGACCTGATATAATATTGAAAGACTTTCAAAAGAGGGTATGCCTGCTAATTGATATGTCTGTTCCAATAGACAAGAATGTATCTATAAAAACATTTGAAAAATTGAGCAAGTATAAGGACCTGGAGATAGAAATTGGAAAAATGTGGAAATTGAGAACTAAAACAATACCAGTGGTTGTAGGCGCTCTGGGAATGATACCTAAGGGGTCTAATGATTACATATCGCAAATCCCAGGAAACCCGCGTATAGGAGAAATACAAAAGATAGTACTAATGGGAACTGCCCATATACTAAGGAAGATTCTGTCAATATAAGTACATCACAAGTCTAAACACTAAAGATGCATGTGTGAATATGTATGTTCTTTCTTGAACATGGCGGACCTTGTTGTCTCTTGAGGTCACTGGTTATGACTTGGTGATAACTCTTATGAACATAAAGCAAGATAAATGCAACTGTAATAATAATAATAATAATAATGGGCCTGACCTGGTGGTTTTTGACAAGGAAAAAAAGATTGTGTCTGATTGTAGATGTAGTCTGCCCCTTTGACACAAGAGTGCAAGAAAAGAAGAAGAAAATTAACCGATACCAGGATTTAAAGTGGGAATTAAAAAGGATTTGGGACTGTCATGAGATCAAGGTCGTCCCGATTGTCATAGGAGCACTAGATACTATCTGAAGAGTTTTCAAGGATGGTTAAAGAACATTAGTCCAACCCCTTTTTTTGGAACATTTCAAAAGACATGCTTGCTGGTATGTCCTGAATATCTGAGGCTGCAGGTAGTGGCTTGATATTCATTCCAACAAACTTTCCAGTTAAATAACATCAATGACTGAGACTCCAATAATAATAATAATAATAATAATGGTGATGATGATGATGATCATCATCATAATGAGGATAATGATGATGATGATGATGATGATGATGATGATGATGATGGTGATGGTGGTGATGGTGATGATGATGGTGATGATAATGGTGATGGTGATGATAACAGTGAAGCAGACACAACATAGTAAAACATAGCATGTAATTGCAGGTTGTATTGAACAGATTTTTTACACTAAGTTCCACCTTGAAATGTGTTGTAGTTATTATTGGTTTTGTTGTTGTTGTTGTTGTCTTTCAGAGCGTGTACTGAATGGAATGTATACAAATCAATCATGACAATCACCATCAGCAGTATCAGCATCATCATCATCACCATAAATACCCTCATCATCAATATCATCGCCACCACCAATACTATTATCATCACATCACCAATAACATCACCACCATCACCATCACCATCAATATTATCATCACCTCCACTGCCATCACCAACATCATCATCACCATCAATATCATCTGCATCTTCATCACCCCACCATCAATATCCTCATCACTTCCACAATCAATATTATCATCATCATCATCATGACATCATCACATTATCATTAACCTATACCAATAATTGTCAAATAATTGTGTAAGCAATCAAGGATTTAGATGGATTTAGTAATATAACTATGTTTTTATTATCAAGCTGATGTTTGGAACATAACTTATCAAAGGTTCTTAGATAAAAATATGTAAGAATATAAATATAAACACCTTGAAACAAGCAGCTTTGTACTGTAGAAACAGAGTTGGTTCCAGGCAGTTTCATATCAAAAGGATTATTTACTATCACAGTATTCAATATAAGAATGGTGGTTGTGGTGGTAGTAGTGGTGTAATTCTGTGTCTAACAATAGCTCATTAGTTGCTATGGAAAGGAAGGGATACTATATTTAGAACAATAGGAATTAAAGTCTTTGACTATTAATGTCTTTTACCACAGGAAATCAGATTAAGAAGACATGTGAAAAGTAGAAAACAACACTATGACTACATCGCAGTAAATTTTCACAATAATTTATCCACTAGTAAAACAAAGCTTGCCAAACAAGAGGTTGGGAGGACTCTTCAGCTTGTTTCAAAAGACATGACAACCTCTCCTGTGCACTTGATAGAATTTATGATCATACGTAAACGAGACACAGATCCCGCAGCCTGTCTGGGAAGTCAGTAACCCCACATCAGTACTGACTTGGTCTATGTAAACCTGTTCAACTCTTGTTAGAAAAAGCAAACATTAAACGATGATGATATATATATATATATATAAAAACACATGCATACATACATACATATATGTATATGTGTGAGTGTTTAAGTGTGTGCTTGTGTCTTTGTATCTGTGTTTGCATTTATGTTTTTGTTTTATAACAAAAAAGGGATTGATAAAATAAGAATCAAAGTTGAAAAAGTAAATACTATGATCAATATGATCAATTAAATCAAGGCGATGTCCAAGCAGTCAAATGGCTGAAATCAATAAAAGAATAACAGAATATATGTATATATAGTAGCCTTGCTCGATATATAGAAAAGGCTTAGGTAGAAACTCTGTACAATATACTCAAAGTAGATTGTAAGTAGGCGTGTAGTGGGATAGCAGTCAGACTAACATAAAGAGTAGACTTTATATGTGGCAGATGCACAAGGATAGTTGGGAGTAAAATCATCAGTTAAATAAACTTTTTCCAATCCCAGGCATGATGGCTCCATAGAAATGGTTGATAGCTTCTTCTACTTAAGTGATCTGATTAGCAGTGGAGGTTGCTCTGAGAGCATAGTAGATAGAATAAGAACAAGAAGTTCAGAGAGTTCCTACCTCTGTGGACAACAAAACATTTCTCTCTATGAATGAAATGCCTGTGTATGATGTACAATGTTGCATGGTAGTGAGACATGGGCAGTGAATGCAATGGAAAAGGGAAGGCTCATGAGAAATAAAGCAAGCATGCTTCGATGGATATGCAATGTTAATCTGCATGAATAACAAAGCATGGATGAGCTGAGAGAAAAGCTAGGTATATGAGGAATCAGATGTAGTGTGCAGGAGAGATGACTGCACTGGTATAGACATGTAATGTATATTAATGTTGATCATTGGGTGAATAAGTACCAAGAAATTCCAGTGGAAGGAAACTGTAGAAGTGGGAAACCAAAGAAGACTTTGGCAAAGATTGTGAGAGCTGTTCCCAAATTTCTGAACATTACAAAGGAGATGGCATATCAAGTGGAGGGATGCTGTGCTGGAAAAGACATGTCCAACCCATGCAAACATGGAAGAGTGGACGTAAAATGGTGATGATGATACACACACACACACACACACACACACATATATATGTTTACAAGGTAAACAGAAATAACAAAAATAACAAAACTAATGGCACAGTACATGGAAGAAATATATTAATTTAACGCTTGAAATAGCAGGAAGAGAGTTTAACAATTCGGACACTAGTCCTTCATCAGAAGATAGAGTTAGAAATAGAAGATAAATAGAAAGTAAAGAGTGATGAGAGGACGAACAGGGAAAATGAAGAAAATTGGGGAGAAATAAATCACACGTGTATTCAGTCGGCCATATTGCTTCCTTTGGTTTTTGCTGAAATTAAGGATGTGTGATGGATGTCACAACCTTGAAAATATTCATAGGGAAGGCTGTCAAACCCTCTATTGTTCTCGACCTCTAGTGAGGCTTATACCTAGTAGACAGGACCTTCCTCAACCTGCTATCCCCTCTCATTCACCTCCCTTAGCAGTAACCATACCTCCTCTCGTGTAGCACCCATCCACCATCTGAGTGAGTTTCTTGGTCAGCGTCCAAGTCTCAGACCCGTACAGCAGCACAGACTCCACTACAGCAATGAAGAGGCGGATCTTCAGGTCTTTACGAAGGTCCGACTTCCACACCAATCTCAATGTGGCACGCTGCCCAGGCTTTGCTCTTCCTCTCAACCACATCATCTTCCGTATTCCCAATCTTTGCTCCCAAATACAGGAAGCCCTCAACCAATTCTAGCGGCTTCCCACCTACATTAGTGATCCCCTCTGGCTTCTCAACATCTCTACCAGATGGTGGATGGGTGCTACACGAGAATGTTGAGGATGGCTCTGAACATTAATCAGTATACACTGAGGATGAAAAACTCAGAGCTGTATGGGAGCCTCCCAAAAGTCAGCTCAAAAGTGACACAGAGGAGACTGAGGTTAGCTGGACATGCTCACCAACATCCAGAGTTGACATTGCACTCAGTGCTCCTGTGGGAGCCCCTACATGGACACACTGGAAGAGGAAGACCAAGGTTAACGTATGTTGATGCCCTAAGGACAGACACTGGTTTGTTGGAGATGCAGGACATGGCAGCAATAATGAGGGACAGAGACCGCTGGAGAGAACTCGTCCATGGATCTCAGGAATTTTACCTGCCCTAGATACCTCCTTTACTACCCTGTCCACATCTTTTTTCCCCCAAGCTCTTCCATCCTCCCTAGTCCCCACTGTTTTGTGTTGGTAACACAACAAAGGTGCCCAGTCCACACTGTAAAGTGATCGTGTAGGTGTCACGACAAAAAGTACCCAGCACACACTATAAATGTGGTTGGCATTAGGAAGGGCATCCAGCCATAGAAAACCAGCCCCAAAACACCCAGCCCACACTGTAAAGTGGACGTGCAAAAGACACGGCAAAAAGCACCCAGCACACACTATCAATGTGGTTAGCGTTAGGAAGGGCATCCAGCCGTAGAAAACCAGCCAGAAACTCTACTATATGAGCGAGACACGGTCACCTGACCCAACTTGCCTCTAATTGGGACAAACCCGTCTAACCCATGCTAGAGTGGAAGATGGACTTTAATCCACGATGATGATGATGATGTATACAACACATGCATATGTGTATAATGCTATGTTGGAGCATCTATAATAAATGTTTTTATTTAAGCCTGGCCGGCCACTTCTCTGTATGCAAATGAGCTTCGTCAGCTCATATACCTAGGCAAAAAATCTCTAAGATTCTAGCTTATTTTGGGCTCAGCAAAAATTAGGTAGATATACAGTTTTGACAAGCACTAACAAGTGAGAAACAACGTTGTCAGTTGCTTCCCTTGGTTTTTGTTGAGACTAAAGATCTGTGACAGCAGTCGCAACCTTTAAAAGATTCATAGCAGAAGGCTATCAAATGTCTTTCATAAACATCCTGTATACATGTATATATATGTGTATAATACTATGTCAGAGTACCTATACTAAATTGTATATATATATATCATCATCATTGTCATTTTAACAGTGTGGGGAGGGAGCTTCCCATACATCATTGTCTGTGGTTGGATCAATATTTAGTTGTTATATCAATGTGTCCCATGTCTGTTTTAGGTGGAGTTTAAACTTAAAACAGACATTCTTTCACACCTTCCCACTTTCTCTCTCCTTCTCACCTCTGACTCTTTCTTTCTCTCCCTTCCCACTTTCTCTCTACTTCTCACCTCTGACTCTTTCTTTCTCTCCCTTCCCATTTTCTCTTTACTTCTCACCTCTTTTTTTTTCTCTACCTCTGTTCCCTCCTAGCCTCTCTCTCTCATATCTTCTATCTCCCCTTTCTCTCTCATACCTTTCTCAACTCTTATATCTTCTATCTCACCTCTTTCTCTCTTTCTTAGCATCTATCACCCTCCCCACCTCTCTATCCTTCTTCTCATACCAACACCATACCAATTCTGTTTAGAATTACTTATATCTCCAAGGCAGCTCTGTGATGATGCAACTCAGTAAAAACAACACCAAGTTATATAATACACGCTCCAACAATTCCTGCAAATGTCTGAATTTCTAGGAAAGCACGCAACCGACAAATTTATGTAAGCATAAGGAAAAATATACATATAACATAAAGTTCAGAAGAAAACAAAACTGAAAAAAAATTTAAATGTGGATGTAGGTGTTGGCCTAGCTGTGTGGTCTTGGGTTCAGTCTTGCTGTGAAGCATCTTGAGCAAGTGTTTTCTTCTTCAGACTTGGGTTGACCAATGTCTTGTGTGTGGAATTTGGAAGGCACAAACTGCAGAAGATCATTGGGTATATACGAGGGTCAGCTGATTATGAAGAAGTGATGCTAGAGCTGTGAAATCTTGCATGCATTAATTTTAAATTCATATTAATAACTGAATTGTTTCTTTCCAGGAATTATGTTGAAAAATAAACCTTATTTGGTAATTCCATGAGAGTATCTTGGTCAGCCTATGAACTTTTCATAGGCTAACTATGAAGGAGTGATGTTAGAGCAGTGAAATCTTGCATGCATTAATTTCAACTCTTCTTATTAATAATTGCATTGTTTCTTTCCAGGGACTATGTTGAAAAATAGACCTCATTTCGTCATTGCATGAGAGTATCTTGGTCAACCTATGAACTTGTTAGCCGACCTTCATATATATATATATATGTGTCTGTCTGTCTTTGTTTATGTCCTGCGACCCAACGAAACTTAAATACCTGTTTATGTCATTGTTGTAATTATATATATATATATATTTACACACACACACACATATATATATATATATACATATGTGTGTGTAAACATATATATATATATATATATATATATATATATATATATATCAAAGGTATATATTGAGTTAAGAACTCAAAATAGTCTCTTACAATAAAATAACTCTAAGAAAGAGATATTTCTGAGCCGTATATTATAATAGAATATAAAAGTAAAATGAACACAGACATATATATATGTGTTTTCAAATCGTAAGGGACCTGATTCGCTAAGGTGAAAAGAATACCAACTATAGACAATAGGGTTCGCTTGTCTCAATTTAAGAAAAAATTAAGAAAATAAATACAAACCGGAATTGTGGTAACTACCAATCACCCAGACAACTTGTTGTTTCGCAAAGTTAATTGTGAATAGAAACTCCAATCCAAAGTTAATTGTGAATAGAAACACCAATCCAAAGTTAATTGTGAATAGAAACTCCAATCCAAAGTTAATTGTGAATAGAAACTCCAATCCAAAGTTAATTGTGAATAGAAACTCCAATCCAAAGTTAATTGTGAATAGAAACACCAATCCAAAGTTAATTGTGAATAGAAACTCCAATCCAAAGTTAATTGTGAATAGAAACACCAATCCAAAGTTAATTGTGAATAGAAACACCAATCCAAAGTTAATTGTGAATAGAAACTCCAATCCAAAGTTAATTGTGAATAGAAACACCAATCCAAAGTTAATTGTGAATAGAAACACCAATCCAAAGTTAATTGTGAATAGAAACACCAATCCAAAGTTAATTGTGAATAGAAACACCAATCCAAAGTTAATTGTGAATAGAAACTCCAATCCAAAGTTAATTGTGAATAGAAACTCCAATCCAAAGTTAATTGTGAATAGAAACACCAATCCAAAGTTAATTGTGAATAGAAACTCCAATCCAAAGTTAATTGTGAATAGAAACTCCAATCCAAAGTTAATTGTGAATAGAAACTCCAATCCAAAGTTAATTGTGAATAGAAACACCAATCCAAAGTTAATTGTGAATAGAAACTCCAATCCAAAGTTAATTGTGAATAGAAACACCAATCCAAAGTTAATTGTGAATAGAAACACCAATCCAAAGTTAATTGTGAATAGAAACTCCAATCCAAAGTTAATTGTGAATAGAAACACCAATCCAAAGTTAATTGTGAATAGAAACACCAATCCAAAGTTAATTGTGAATAGAAACACCAATCCAAAGTTAATTGTGAATAGAAACACGTATATTATAATATACGGCTCAGAAATATCTCTTTCTTAGAGCTATTTTGTTGTAAGAGACTATTTTGAGTTCTTAACTCAATATATACCTTTGATATGTTCGGCTCCGTTAATTTGTTGAGCTATTTCAAATGTCGAGTAAACCTGGCTGCTATTTTTAGTGGTGTGGGTTTATGAGACACGCTAGGATGCCATGTGCACTATTTTATGTATTTTTATATAGCATACTTAGATGTGTCTAGGATACTAATTCATCACCCACTGATGAGCTTGGATTGGAGTTTCTATTCACAATTAACTTTGCGAAACACCAAGTTGTCTGGGTGATTGGTAGTTACCACAATTCCGGGTTGTATTTATTTTCTTAATTTTTTCTTAAATTGAGACAAGCGAACCCTATTGTCTATAGTTAGTATTCTTTTCACCTTAGCGAATCTGGTCCCTTACGATTTGAACACATATATATATGTCTATATTCTATTATAATATATATATATATATACACATATATGTGTGTTAAATATATACATTTTTCTCTCTCTTGTATGTGTGTGTAAATATATATATATGCATTTGTATGTGTGTGTAAATATATATATATGCATTTGTATGTGTGTGTAAATATATATATATATGCATTTTTCTCTCTCTTGTATAGACATTCGTTATTAATTCCCTCTCCAATCCAACTTACTTCTCTACACAAAAGAAAGCAAGCAAAATTTAGTGCTGCTGTTGTATCAGTAAAAATTTTAAATCAATCTTCAAGTCCTGTGTGTTCACATTACTCTAGAATATTATTGCAGAAACATGGCATTCTATAGAAAAAGATAAGTGGCATTATTTAAAATCTGTTGAAATCTTCAATTCACTATTATTGTGATGACTGTGTGTCTAACATACTTACTTAAATAGCACGTCATATTAACAAACAGTACAACTTATAATCAGCTTACACTATCAAACCAAAGCACGCAAGAACACACAAAAAAGGTAAGCTACTGACACGCCAAGTGTGTAGGCTGGATTTTCAATTCTTGGTTGAATCTAATACACTTCGTTTATGATGTTCATATTGTTATTGTTTACGTGTGTATTGTGTACTTGGTCAGTTTCATCTGATGAAATTTAGCAAATACACTGTTTACTAAAACACAATGACCATGCTGAAAGAATATTAATATAAATCTATATATACAATACTCTGTTTTTAACATTTTTTTCTTACTCGTGCGAAACTACAATTGCCAGATTTGAACATAATATTAAGGTAGAAATGATTCTTTAGTTTAGTCAAGTTTATGACAACCTTTCTAATGCTAGTGCCACGATAAAATGCACCCAGTACATTATGTAAAGTGGTTGGTGATCGACAAAAAACTATATTGGGTAGGGAGGACTCTTCAGTGCTGTTTCCACGATAAAATGCACCCAGTACATTATGTAAAGTGGTTGTCAATCGACGAGAAACAATATAGGGTAGGGAGGACATTTTAGTGCTATTGCCACGATAAAATGCACAGTCAAATTCCAGCAGATACGTGGAAAATAGATAATTTAATATACATGCCTGTTGCAATATTCCCTTTCTATTTCCTAATAAATCGATGACGTATTTCGTGTAAAAGTCAGCCCTAGTTCTCTACAGACAACAGATCAGCAATTGCGAATCAATGTATTATCCTAAACATAGATAATTCGATTAAGAAATTAATTTTTCTACTTCATTATGTTCTGATGTACTCAAGTAAAAACCTTTATAAGAGCTATATGGTCTTATGTGTTTTGGTAGTAGGAAGTATGTTTGATGTGGAGAAACATCGGTACTTTTACTGTAATATTGATAGTACCGGTAGAGCGTCAGACACCATGCTGTGCAGCATTGAGTTATGGCCCTTTACGTTCTGAGTTCAAATCCAGCAGAGGTTTGCTTTACCTTTCATCCTTACGGGTTCGATCAAATAAAGTACCAGTAATACACTGAGGTAATTGCTGGCCTTGTACCAAAGGTAGAAACAATTATTACTGTAATCCCATGTTTTGTTATTTGTTCAAAGTCCATGAGCTTCTACTTAATTATGCAGTATTTTGGATTACAGCATGAATTTCATCCCCTTGAAAGTAGTGTCCATGTGATAGTAGACCCCACAAATTTTAGCTAAAAAGAATAATTTTTAAAATGCGACTTTTACAGTGATTAAAATAAAATGTAAATTTTTACAGTTTAACCCGTTTCGCATTGGATGTGAAATTTGTTTTTTTTATGACTTTTGATGTTTCGAACAAAGCTGACCTTCAAAAATGTCGGAAATTATTCGTGTTGTTGACTGCTGGAAAGGAAGGTATTTTTATTTTATTATTATCATTTTTTCTTTTCTGCAATTACACCCGTCTCACTTTGAAAGTGAAACTTATGTTTTTCGTATTGTTTTTCAAAGAATATGGTCTCTAAAACCGTTGGAAATTATAAGTTTTTTTTTAGTTAACTGAGAGAGAAGTCACTTCCCACCCACACAGTTTTCGGTGGTTTGAAAGCTAAATTCGTTCAAAACACATCAAAAACTATAGGGAAAATATGAAGTTCACTTCTAAAGTGAGACGGGTGTGATATTCACATCTAACTCCGAGGGTGCCCATCTCTAACCTAATTAACTAAAAAAACGAATAATTTCCTATAATTTTGAAGGGTAGATTTGTTCAAAGCGCACCAAAAATTATAGGACAAGTAAATTTCACTTCCAAACGTCAGACGGATGTAATTTAAACATTGACGAGATAAAATCATTTTTAGAGTAAAAACGCTGAAAAGAAAATTCCTGGGAAGCGTGCCAGGGTCGTCAAAGGAGGTCCTTTTTTTTTTTGTAAATTTCAACATCAAATTCGCAGAAGTATGGGATCTCGCCCGAGATCGAACAGCGTGGAACATCATGGTTCATCAAACACTGATAGTGATGGTACAAGAGAGAGAAGTTTGAGTGAACAGTTAGGAAGAACTGAATGAAGAGAGATACATCGCAGAGAATTATATTTAGTTTTGGGTTGAATCAAAATGCATGAAAGTTGCTTTAAAAATTGACGATGAAAGCTTGGTTTTAATGAAAGTGTATTAGCATTCAAATATTGTAGATTGTTCTTTGTATTTTAAATCGAAGACATACATCGCTGAACTATTCATTTCATTGATATAGTATCAAAGATTCTTAAAGTAGTTGACATAAACCTTTAGAAGTTAACAGGAGTGGGGGTTAAATTTATTAGTTTGTATTTAACAAAAAATCGCTGGATCATGTAGACAAGCTGCCATGGTTTTTAGCCATTACCTGTATTATTTATTTTTAAAATCAGAGAAGCGCTTTGAACATAAATTGAGGTGATTCGCAGATCAAACTCATAAACGTAATCTCCGTGCCTACTAAACACACCCTTCCATTTAAAAATAATTCAAGCACTAAAGGTATGTTTGCATTAGAGTCGACAAGCACTGCCACCAAACTAAATGCTCTAATTTTCAGCTAACACTTATATATAAACAGGAACATGGAATTGATAAATGTGTCCGAACACGGAAGAGCCGAACTCCCACTGCCTCCATCTCTTTCACCCTCCCCATCTCTCTGTATTATGAACAAATGGGGTCCCACGTGCTGGCCGCATCACGGTCCCGGCAGACAGAATGGAGAAGGTGTTTCTCCGGAGGAAACGAATCTCACACTTGCGGTTAGCCAGCTCAGCAGGGAGGCAGCCCTGGACCAAGGACACCAGAAGTCTCCACTGCTAGGGGCACGACCGCAAACCTGACGGATCGATACTTGGAGAGTTTGCCCTCCTCAGCCGGAAATGCAGCAGAACCTGGGTTAGTCACAGACTGCACCAGTTCGCGGCTAGAGAAAGTGTTGCCTCAAGTGGCATCACAGATGAGGGGGTTTACCACCGTGGAACGGGAAGATGGTCATACGGTCTGGCCTTTTGCCGTCCCCTCGGTCCAGCCCCACCGGCTCGAGCGGGGAGGGGAAGTCTGCAGCACCCAAGCTGTGCTTTATAACCTCGTTGAGGGTGGCATGGCATGAAAGGCGGCCGGCACTGTAGCGACAAGAGAGCGGGTGGAAGCTGAAAGAGTCCACGGTGAATCCGCAGCGACATTTGTGTGGCTCGCAGATCCGGAGGCCAAGCCTCAGGGAAACCCTGATGCGCAGGCTATCGTTGTCCAGCTGCGTGCCAGTGGAGAAGGAGGGTAAGGCATGGAGCCAGGCAGCTGTGGAGCTGTGAGGCGAAAACATGCAAGGCAGTACTGGTCGAGCTGGCGCGCAAGCCTGTCTGAAGCCAGGCTGCACTGGATGGCATCCCAAATACTCTGGGGGGACTTGACGTCAGCAAACGGAGAAGGAGGAGGGACGTCTACTGGGCTAAGTCTAAGCCGGTTTCACGTCTCGCAAGCGGCCTCACGTTCCTCGATCACAGTGGGTTTCAATGTGTTTAGGAGCACCCTGTTGACGAGGATGCAGCATGAGGTTACCGACGAAAGAAACGCCAACAAAGCCAGCGAGATCGGGGACCGGAGGCCAAGGTCACCATATCTAACAGGTAAGGTAGCCTGTTGCTATCGAATGTCGTCAAACCTGACGTTGCATATCTTCTCAGCTGCTGCTCGGATACAAGTGTCGAAATCAGCAAGGCGAGATGCGTGGCACGGAGCGCTGCGAAGGGTATAGCGGAGCTTCGGCATGGCGAAGCAGTTCCTCAACAGGAAGAGGGCTGGGTGGGCGTCAATCATGCCCAGTCGGATCGTGAGGGTTTGAGTTGCTGGAGCCTGGACCTGATGGGGGAGTGGATGGCCGGCGGGTGGATCGGTGACCCGAGGATGAGGACATCCTCTTTGGAGGTCACCTGTACTTGAAGGAAAATAGACCACACGTCCGAAACGCAGGTTGCAAAGCTCTCAGCATCGTGGTTGACATTCACCACCTCCGAGTTGGACGAGTTGACCTGGAGGTTGATTGTCACCAGAGCAGGAACTATCGATTGTAGGTCGTGGCAGACAGTCTCTACGGGCCCGCTCAACGTAGCACCATCCAGGTCTTAAACACTTGTAAATTAGTTGTTTTGTAATTTTATATTGCATTTATAGTTTACTAATCCTTTTCGCATGTAGGTTGTATTAAACACTGGGAAATCAGTTTTGTTTAATAATTTATAGTTTAGTAATTTCTTTCATGCCGCTCTGATATCATGAAGAGGAACCATGACGTAGGCGGCTTCCAGTCACAACTGGAGCCGGCCGTGTGCCGAGGTGTCTGTTGCAGCGGGTGTTGCTGGCCATTCTCCATGGCAATGCCTTCGCCATTCTGTCTGCAGAGCACGGCTGAATCCCCACTTAGACTGGAATATAGAGTCTGTCCCTCCTTCCCTTACCTTCGTTGCTTCATTATCTTTTTTTCCTTTTTTATATTAATGTTATAATTGTTTCTACTTTTCGCACACGGCCAGCAAATACCCAGTACATTACTGGTACTTTATTTTATCGACCCCGTAAGGATGAAAGGCAAAGTTAACCTCAGCGGGATTTGAACTCAGATCATAAAGGGAGGTAACTCTATGCTTCAAAACATGGCGCCCGACCCTCTACCAATCCACCGTTATAATGTTATCTTATGGCATACACTTTGGTAACATTTATTTAATTAAAGTAATTAATTCCTTTCTCAAGTAAGTTGTATTAAACTCTGAGAAATTAGTTACGCTTCGTAATGTTATATCCTATTAATTTGTTTGGAGGTGAATAGAAATTAAATTTTGCTACAAAAGGTCATTAATCTAGTAAAAAGTTTGAGGAACCCTGTTCTATATCGTTACACTTATTATAAGGATATACAGGTACAGCACCGGTTTACCGGCTGTTGGGCTAGGGTGCTGGAAGCGAGGGAACAGTGATGTCACATCAGGGTTCGCGTGCCTGTCGCTTGCTCTTTCGTTGGGAGGTGGTTCGGTCTAGATGTGATATGATTGTGTGTGAGAGACGGTCTCTATTTTCTTGGCCGGGTATAAGATACGTGGACATCTACACAGAAACATTCAGTCCCGACTCAAGTGGAGACGCAGGGGTATATCTGTTCATTTCGTCACTACAGCGGTAAAGGGTGGTCCAGACATATTTCGCGCAAGCACTTGAAATTCCCACAGCTGCGAGACTATCATCCATATATGGTGTTGTATGTAGTTAACGCTTATAGTATGTGCGTTATACTCAGCGGTTGATGATAGCTCATATTTGGGAGATTCTTAACTTATTTTGACCCAAGCTATAACTTCTAGATACGAGTGTTTGTGGCAGCGTCAAACTTAAACGTCAGTTCATATCAATTCAAGTGAACGTTGAATTGTTAGAAAGAAACTAATCCATGGAATTCCAGTGTGTAAATTTTATAAAATTTACAGTTTTGGTTCACCAATTGTTTATAATATAAAGAAGGTAAGGGAAAAACTACTGAAATTCCATTACAGGTGTGGGGAACCATTTAATGCTGGAATGCAGCATTGAAATTAATTGACACTGAGTCTGCATTTTGAAAAAAATAGTTTAGTTAAACCTCAATTATTTTACGATATATAATTACAAATGCATATATAAGTGGATTTTTCTACGTATTATAATTAGTTGAAAAGTCAGGCGTTAAATAAAACGAAATCAACAAAAATATACTCCAATACGAAGAGTTCGTCTACGAGTTACAATTAGTTAAAAAGTTAAATGAAATAGAATAATCAAAACTATATTCCAGTATGAAAGTTACAGTGTGGCTTTTAGGTTGCCGTTTTTCCACAACCAAATTAACATTAGGAAAAACAAATGCATGATGGTAAAAGTCCTGAACACGATTGAGAAATTATGTGGTTCTAACACAATGTCGAAGTTATGGAGTAGAATTGGAGCTGACGCAGTTTAATTGTACTGGTTTGAATGATTTTCAAACGTATGAAGTGATATGATAGTCAAGCATTCATATTTCTTTCTTTTAAACTGGTGGTCTGGTATCAAAAGGGTTAAATTGTAGGCTGTGTTGAACTTCCGTCAGACACAATGATGAGTGTTCCAGCTAATTTGATCTATGGAATTATCTGCTCATGAAATTAACGTGCAAATGGCTGAAATGTGCACCTTTATTGTAGTTCTCATGGAGATTCGGAGTGACAAGATTATTGCAACCACTGTATACCTATTGACGCAGGTACATTACTCCTATATTCGGTGAGGATTAAACTTTTTCTTCCACAACTTAGTAAACTGCTAGTCATACAGTTACATTGTCCGGAGTATTTTGTACCAGTTAAGGGGGAGCTTCTATGTGGTCACTCGAATCGTTCGAAATAGCAGTCAAAACTCTCATAACTTACATCATACTGTAAACGACACGGCAGAGCTGTTTCTCTTTGTCTCAGGATGCCACCAGTGGTCTGGAAAGACTGGCCAACTTGAGGTTAAATAAGAGAAGTTTTTCTCTAATCATTCTACTCTGGTTTCTCGGAAGAGAAGGCTAACTTTGAGTTACAGAGAGGATTTCAAGCAGTTAAGATGTAGTTCACTGTCTCACACAGACCCTGTGGGTCTCTCTCCCAGACAAACGACCATCATCTCATTACAAAAACGGTAAATACCATATCTTAAACCATTGCACACACGCATATATCGCAACTTAAACCTTGTTTTCATTACATTGTCTATGATAACTTCGTAGCAGACTATTAACTTAATAGATATATTTCAGTAGCGACTATGCTTTTACTTTTTTCATTTCTCGGCATTTTATATTTGGCTTATTTGAGACAATTTTTACCTACTTCAATTTTTACCTACCCAGCAAGCCAACAATAATCACTACTACAACCTCTGCCACGCTCAAATGAACAACAACAAATACAAACCGATTCATCCATCGCTACATCGACACAACAAACATTCAACTTCACTCTATTTCCTTTTCCCTACATATTGTTCGATGAGGATTGAACTTTTTCTTCCACGACGTAGTAAACTGCTAAGTCATACAATTACATTGTTCTGAGTATTTTGTACTAGTGAAGGAGGAGATTCTATGTGGTCACGGGAATCGTTCGAAATAGCAGTCAGAACACTCATAACTTACACCATACTGTAAAACCCTCATATCTCTTCATTAATTAATTGAAATAAAAAAAGGGCTGTGGATTGGCAATATCGGTAGAGCGTTAGTTACCATGCTTTGCAGCATAGTTATGACCCTTTGCGTTCTGAGTTCAAATCCCACCGAGGTTAACTTTGCCTTTCATCCTTACGGGGTCGATAAAATAAAGCACCAGTAATGTACTGATGTAATTGCTGGCCTTGTGCCAAAAGTAAAAACAATTAATTGATTGAAGTAGAATTTATTTCATCAGAAATATAGTTACGAAAGGATAATTCCAGATTAGCCATGATCCAACAGACCTATGATCAAATACATTCCAGTCAATGCACCGTAGGCGACTGTCTAGTTCGCCTTAACGGTAGCGCCAGCCGTGTGTTTACAATAGAGAACAGAGATAGGTCGTTGGACTGGAAAGGAACCACTAAAAATTAAAACGGTTTGTTTTTAACATAACATACATTTTGTTATGTTACAGTGATGACACTAGAATGTTTATTATAGTGGAGTGGACTGGAGTAAGGTGTAGGGAGGAGGAGGGTGGCCATGAGGGGGCGGCAGAAAACAGGGAAGTGATACCCTTAAAAAACACTGACACAAAACAATGTTCTGTATAAGAGAATATTTCTAGAAATAGGTGACTGATTTATTTTTTCTGGCTGTTTACTTTGGTGAAGTAGGAAAGAAGGAACTGATGGAATTTCAAAGTTAAAGGAAGATTCTTTTAGGCCTACTTAGCCACCCACACACTATATATATATATATATATATATATATATATATATATATATGTATATATGCTTGTGAATATGTATGTATATATGCTTGTGAATGTGTATGTATGTATATATATGTATATATGCTTGTGAATATGTATGCTTTCACAAGCACGCACACACAACCTACAAACATACCTAAACATCCTATACGTGCACATGTACATACACTTGTGCACGTTCATACATATAACCATACATTCATACTAAGTCAACTCCCCCTACCTACCTACCTGCTCACCGGTTCTGTAGAATTAGGAGGAACAGTCAGTCAAACATCCTCCAGTCCACCCACCATTCTTAACAAAAAGCATTCCAATGCTACCCAGGTAATAGTAGGTCTTCGCCCCTCCTCCTCTTTCCCCCTTCCCCACTCTCACCCTCCTTCTCCAAAATAGATTTCTTTCACTGAAGTGAACTCAGCCATAAACAATGACAACCAATTTGTAAAGTTGTAAAATGATATTTTTTCCCCTTTAGTTAATACTGTCAGTAGGTGTCAACAGAGTTGAGAGGCAGATGTGGTAATGGTAGTCCCACACCTTTTCCCTGACCTCTAGGGTCCCAGTGCTACCATTAGATCAGCAAAGCAACAGAGCTTGTGTTTGTTCCAGCTCTCCAAGGTCAACTAGATAGCAGAGTTAGTGGTATTTGTTTGGGCTCTTCAGGGCTGGTGCTACCACAAGGTCAACTAGGCAGCAGAGCTAGTGGTATTTGTTTGGGCTCTTCAGGGCTGGTGCTACCATTAGGTCAACTAGGCGGCAGAGCTGGTGGTGTTTGATCAGGCTCTCCAGGGCTGGCTCTACCATTGGGATAACTTGGCAACAGAGCTAGTGGTGTTTGATCTGGCTCTCCAGAGCTGGTTCTACCTTAAGGTTAACTAGACAACAGCTAGTGGTGTTTGTTTGGACTCTACAGGGCTAGCTCACCATCAGGTTAACTAGGCGACAACTAGTGGTGTTTGTTTGGGCTCTCCAGGGCTGGTGCAATCATTGGTATAACTTGGCAACAGAGTTTGTGGTGTTTAATCAGGCTCTCCAGGGCTGGTTCTACCATTAGGTCAACTAGGCAATAGAGCAAGTCGTGTTTCAACTGGTTCTCTAGGGCTGGCTCTACCATTAAGTTAACTAGGCAGCAGAGATGGAAAACTAAGCATTACATTATTTAAGGCAGTACTTCTCAACCTTTTTTTTTCTACCTATGGCGTCCTTTGATTCCATAGATATTGGATATTTAAAAAAAATTATTTCTTTCTACCCAATGCCAACCAAAGTCCCCAATTCACATCCTGTTGCGAAAATATACTGGAAACAATATTCTTGTGTGTGTGTGTGTCTGTATTTCTAATGCAATACACTCTTGATAAAAGGACAGACTTTTGTAAGAGCAACATCGACTACAAGCCCGTCCTCTTATCAATAACCTGTATTATTCTTCGCCTACTTATTCCTAAGAGGATTGTGGAGGCAGAGTCCTCAAACACACCATCCAGCAAGTCCTGTCAAAAGCAACTGTTTCCAATTGATCTGGCTGGATCCCCAAGTAAGACCAACCGAGCACATGGATGTTCTCCAACCATCTTGCTCAGTGTCTACCTCTGGGTCACTTGCCGGTTGGTTTTGCCTGTAAAATCTGTCCAGCGATTCTTTCCTGATACATTCTAACCATATGCCTGTAATATCGGAGCTGTGATCTCTCAATTTGATGAAGTAGCGACTCTACCTGGAGCAACTCTCTGATCCCCAAGCTCTGCACTCTATTGAGTAACATTATTTAGAAGAATCCCTTTACAGTCTGAGTTCAAATCCCGCCGAGGTTAACTTTGCCTTTCATCCTTACGGGGTCGATAAAATAAAGTACCAGTAATGTACTGGGTAATTGCTGGCCTTGTGCCTAAAGTAGAAACAATTATTTAGAAGAATCCCATTTCAGCCACTTGTATTCATGATCATATTCAATCGATCATTACCTAAGATTCATGACCATAGGAAAGGGTTGACATAAAACAGAATTGAAGAAAGCAAGTTTGGCTTTTACACCTACTTCCCTTCAGACAACTGAGTGCTACAGCTGGCACATTACTACACCAGCTGCTGCAATTCTTGCACTTAATTCAGCCTCCTGTTTTCCATCAGTTATGAAAACGTCCCCTAGATACTTGAACTTCTCAAGCTGCTTCCATGGAACTCCATTCACATGTAGAGTGCACTGTGCAGGCTTTCTTGAGAGGATAAGTGGGTCAGTCTTTGCAGCACTGATTTCCATTCTTCCCATGCAGCACTCAGCATCAAACGTATCAAGTGCATGTCGGAGGTCATCTTCTGATGAGTTAAGTAATACCATGTCATCTGCAAATTCTAGCCTACTAATCCTACACTCACCAATCTTGATACTACTTTCAAATGGCTGCATGTGTCAATCCTGTTCATGAAGATTAGGAACAGGAGAGGTGACAGACCTTTGGAAGAATCTGAATCCCAGATTGAATGGCTTCAATTTAGCATCATTTATCCGAATGCAAATACCAATGCATTCATATAGAAACATCAGGGCAACAAGAAGCTGTTCACTCCTTGTACCACAAGTGCTAGAAGGAGGACTTTTTTTCAAGCCAAGCTTTGTAGGCCTCTTTCTTTGCTCAGATGGCATCTTTGACGTCTTGATTGAACCAAGGGGTTCACCTGCCACCTGGTGCCACACCAAGTTGCTTTTGCCTGCAGCAATTAACAGCTGAAGCAGAAACTGTTAAGCTGAGCTAAAGAGTCTCCACTCTGTTTCAATGCCTCAGTTTGCTCAGGGAGTTCTCTGAATATGGATGCATTAGTATCCGTATACCTAGTCCTGATTTCCTTATCCACCAACGCTTTCCACTTCATCCTGTTGGTCAACCTGGACCAGCCAGTTTTGTGAGCTTCTTTGGCTTTATGTCGCCGCAAGTTGCAAATAACTAAATGATGATCAGTTGACAGCTCAGCCCCTCTCTTAACACGAACGTCCAGCACAGAATCAAAGAGATCAGAGACAATAACAAAATTAATTATTCTTTGTCCCTGATTCCCCTTACACTATGTATGTTTATGGATGTCTCTGTGCTGGAAGCTGTTCATAATAGAGAGTTCATTGCTAGAACAGAAGTCTAATAAGCTCTCTCCATCTGTATTTAGATTGGGATCGCTATTCCTTCTAGTCAGCAGAGGTGTTCTGCTAAAGAATGGGTTGCAGGTACTGGATAGCAATACAACCACTAGATATGATTAGTTGCAATATAAGCTGGCACCTGCCAGATGAATAAGCAGCCCCAGACCAACAGTGGTAAACTACTAGGGAAAATGGATCAATGGGTAACAGTTTTAGCACCTGAGAAAACTCTCACAACCCAGAAGGTGTGCATAGGTAATCAACAGGAAGAGAGTCAGTGATATAAATCTTTTCCAATCACATGAAAGATCCATAGAAGTGGTTATAGCTTCTGCTATCTAGATGACATAATTTGCAGTGGAGGAGAGTGATCCAAGAGCATAATAGCTGGAATAAGGATAGAATGGTAGGATGGAAGAAATTTAGAGCTACACCTTCTATTGACAAAATGTTTCTCTTTGCAATTGAAAGGATGACTGTATGATGCCTGTGTGCAAAGTGTGATGCTGCATGATAGTGAAACATGAGCAGTAGCTCCAGATGATTATTTGTCAGGTGGAGAGTAATGAATATGCAATGTAAACGTGAAAGAAAGGCAGAGCTTGGATCAACTAAGAGAGAAATTGGGTTTAAGAGGAACCAGAAATGGTGCGCAAGAGAGAAGACTGTGTTGGTATGGAGATGTGATGCTCATGTATGATGGTAAGTGGGTAAAGAATGCCAGGAAATCCCAGTGGAAGGAAGCTGCAGTAGAGGTAGACCAAGAAAAATGTGAGCGGAGGTGGTTAGAGCTGATCTCAAATTTCTTAAATTCACAGAGGAGATGCAGGAAGATGATCAGTGGAGAGATGCTATGTTAAAAATGTCCCATTTAGCCCATGAAAGTATGGGAAAAAGTGGACGTAAAAGTGACAAGGGTATAAATATTTACATACACACACATGCACACATGGTGGCTGCCAACTCGTTTTCGAGTACGGCCACTACTTTATATCCATGTAGGAGAACCCCTACTGATGCGCTGAACGAGTGTGACTTTTTAGTCCAGCCAGCGACTTGAAAACTCTGGTACAAACACTACACTTGTGACAATTACTGACACATAGTGCTGGGCCCATTGTACCCTGTGATGACAAGTGCAGAGAGATCTCCAGATATAAAGCAATGCCTGTGCCGTGAAGCTTTTATAGTGAGCAAAGGCACTGCACAAAGCCAGTCCCACTCTCTTAACCAAGATGATATTTACCAAAAAGAAGAAGTCGTCAACATCATTGGATACCATCAGGGTTGCAGGTGTTATATCAGAGTTATCCTAGAATTCTGCCTTGACAAAGGCTAAGGGGTCATCTCTCCTGGAAGATATATATATATATATATATATATATATAAATATATATATCCACACATATATACATACATATACATATATACATATATATATATACATATATATATACATACATATCCATATATATATACATATACATATATATATACATATATATATATACATATATATATATACATACATATATATATACATATATATATATACATACATATATATACATATATATATACACACATATACACATATATATACATACACATATACACATATATATACATACACATATACACATATATACATACATATATACATATATATATATATACACATACATACACACATATATATATATATATATATATATATACATATATATATATACATATATATATATATATATATATACATATATATATATATATATATATATACATATATATATATACATACACACATATATATATATATATACACATATATATACACACATATACATACACATATATACATACATATATACATATATATGATGGCTGCCCCCTCGTTATCGAGTATGGCCATTGCACGAGGAGAAAAAAAAAAAATTAATAAATAAATAAAAAATAAAATAAAAAAAATAAATATATATATATATATATATATATATACACATATACATACACATATACATATATACACACACACATATATACACACACACATACATTAATAACAATAATAATAATAATAGTAACAACAATAATAATAACGACAACAACAATAATAATATACATATACATATATATATACACATACACGCACACACACAAACATATCTATAGACACACACAAACACACGATAGCAACTAACAGCGCTGCGATCGAATGTGGCTTTTTAGCCCAGCCAATGATCTAAAATGTCTTGCACAGAGTCGGCAATCAAAACATTCACTGGGAATAGTCGGCTGTGGTTGGAGTTTGTGTACTTTTGCATGTCACTTGAGCCCTCCTGCTGATTTACATTCTCTACCACATGCTTGGCAAGCATTATGAGTAGCATCTCCAACAGCAGCCTGGTAGTCAACCACTGGTCTTACTTTATGACTCCGAAGATGACTTTCGAGTCCAGCTTTGCTTAGGCAGAGTCTCGCACAGACGCTGCATGTCAGCACCATAGGAGGACCCTCGCCGTCTGGAAGTGCAACAGCAATGCCCTTCCTCACATCCCGCTTTACTTTCTCGTATGCGATTCGAGATGCCTCAAAGGCAACTTTTCCCTCATATACAGTCTTTCTCCATTTATTACGATCAACAGCAATATTTTCCCATGTATCAGCAGAGATGTTAGCATCTTTCAGAGAGGCTTTCAAGAAATCCTCATACCTCTTTTTGGGTTTATGTGGCGGTCGTTTTCCTTTAACCAACTCTCCATAAAAGAGTTGTTTTGGTATTCTAGAATCCTTCATCTTGGCAAGGTGACCATTCCAACGGAATCGTTGCTTAAGCACAAGAGCTTCTATACTGTCACACATAGAGCTTTCCAAAATCTCGACATCACTGACGTGGTCCCTCCAGTGAATCCCATGGATCCGTTTGAGACACATCTGATGGAAACGCTCCAATTGCTAAAGGTGGTGTCGATATGTGACCCAGGTCTCGCAGGCATAAAGAAGACAAGAGAGCACACATGCCCTGTACACCTTTACCTTTGTCCTCCTGCATATGTCTCGCCGACCCCAGAGTCGCCTTTCTAGCTTTCCGAAAGCATCACTTGCTTTCCTAATCCTAAGTGAGATTTCACTGTCAAGGTTGCTGTATCGATTGACAGTGCTTCCCAGGTAGACAAACTGATCAGCCACTGCAAGTTGTTTACCATACACATAGATGTTTGGTTCAGTGTACTGCTTACCAGGGGCAGGTTGGTACATGACGACGGTTTTCTTGAGACTGACAGTCAATCCTAGGGCATTGCAAGCGTCAGATAATGCATTCAAAATGTGCTGCATATCACTCTCTGTGTGCGCTACAAGATCGCAATCATCTGCATACAAGAGGTCTCTTATGATTGATGTAAATACTTTTGTCTTTGCAGCAAAGCGTCTGATGTTAAATATGCTGCCTGAGGTTCGATATCGGATGTAAACACCATGCTCGCAATTCCTGAATGCAATACAGAAAACCATTGCAAAGTATATAGCAAACAGGGTCGGTGCTGGAATATCCCCCTGTTTCACTTCATTTCCGACATGTTACCTCTGACATTAACCCAAGCCTTCATGTCGTCATGGAAAGACCTAACTAAAGCAAGGAACTTATTAGGGCAACCAAGTTTCTGGAGAACCTTCCATAATGCATTTCTGTTAACAGTATCGAAAGCTTTTGTCAGATCGACAAAAACCTGATACAGATCCAAGCCTTGTTCCATGCACTTCTCCTGGAGCTGTCTAGCTGAGAAGTTCATATCAGTAGTGCCGCGTCCAGCACGAAAACCAGATTGACTTTCAGGAAGAACACAATCTGCAATGTGTGTCAGCAGACGGTCCAGAAGCACCCTACATAAAACTTTCCCTACGACAGAAAGCAATGATATACCACTGCAGTTGCCACAATCATTCATGTTACCCTTTCCCTTGTACAAGACCACCATTACTGCATCTCTCCAGTCCTCAGGTACGGATTCATTAGCCCATATCCTGCCAAACAAAGAGTGAAGATGTTGCAGGAGTCTCTCACCACCATATTGTAGGAGCTCAGCATGTATGCCATCCATACCTGGAGATCTTCCACTGTTCAGCTTCGAAATAGCCACTGCAACCTCCACAAGCGTCGGAGGTTCTGCAAGAGCTACTTTCACAGGACTTTCTGGAATGAGATTGAAGAAATCTTCACTGACGACAGACGGTTGATTCAAAAGATCATCAAAGTGCTCTCGCCACCTTCGTAGAATTCCTTGTGAGTCACGTAGAAGTTCTTTGCCATCCTTGCTGCGAAGTGGTGTCACCAGGGAAGAAGACGGTCCATAAACCTCACGCAAGAGACTGTACAACAGCTTTGTGTTATTGGAATCTGACGCAGTTTGTATCTCACCAGCCTTCTCACTCCACCACTGATCCTTCATCTGAGAAAGACTCCGCCTGACACGTGATTTTACATCCTTGAGTTCCTCATGCAACGTATTCCTCTCCTGTGGTTTTCCCGTCAAGTAGCGTGACAGAGCACGCCTCTTATCAGCCAACAAGTCTTCTATATGTACATCATTCTCATTAAACCAGTCCTGATGTTTTCTCTGCACCAATCCCAGAACACGCCTGCCTACATCATAAACCGACTTTTTAAGGGTCGGCCAATCCTCACCAAGATCTGCAGCCGGCATCTCTTCTTCCAATGTCCTCTTCACATTTTTATCCTTAAGACGAGCAGCATTCAATCTTTTGGGCAGGGCAACACCAGGAGCCCGGATTTTACGTTTAGTGATTAGTTTTACTTTTGCGCGTACAGGCGGTGGTCCATCCAGCACTCAGCTCCACGAAGAGCACGAACACACTGCACATCCTGTCTGTCACGCATCCTGACTAGGACGTAGTCCAAAAGATGCCATTCCTTAGATGCAGGATGCATCCATGTGGTCTTGAATTTGTTCTTTTGTTGGAACATGGTGTTGGTAACACACAGATCCAGCTCCTCACACATCTGCAGCAGGAGCATACCATTGTTGTTACACTTTCCCACCCCATGCCTTCCGATTACATTCCATATGTTAAAATCCCTACCCACTCTAGCATTAAAGTCACCAAGCACGATGACTTTGTCTGCCTGACGGATATTTCTTAAAACACCTTTCAAGGCATGGTAAAAGGACACTTTTTCTTCATCGACAGAATTCATAGTTGGAGCATACACACTCACCAGGGTCGCATATCTTCCTTTGTCCAGTGGAATTCTCATGGACATATATATACATATATATACATACATACACACATATATATATATATATATATATATATATATATATACATATATATATATATATACACATACACACATATATATACATATACATATATATATACATATACATACATATATACATACATACATATATACATATATACATATATATATATATACATATATATATATATATACATATGACGAGAATGCGAGCACTCCTCATTGTTTCGACCGCGGACGGCTAACATAACCCCATCGCCCCCCGCCCCTCACCGCCCCCAACCCCCAAACGCAATCCAAAACTTCAGAGTTGGTACCATAAATGTAGGCACCCTAAAGGGTCGCGCTAACGAGGTTGTAGAAATGCTTGAACGTAAGGAGGTCGATGTTTGTTGTATTCAAGAGACCAGGTGGAGGGGTGGGTCTGCTAGGTTCATTGAGGGTAAAAAACGATGTTATAAGCTTTTCTGGGTGGGAAACGACGATGGGCTGGGTGGAGTAGGAATCATGGTAGCAGAAAAGTGGGCAGATAAGATAATAGACGTAAATAGAGTGAACGACAGAATAATTAAAATACGACTTGTCCTCAATAGAACTACGGTGACAGTAATATCTGCGTACGCACCCCAATCCGGACTGCCCGGCACTATAAAAGACAGATTCTATGAGACACTGATGCTAACTACCTCCCAAATATCCGACAGTGACTATATAATTATCGCAGGCGACCTAAATGGTCACGTTGGACAACATTGTGACGGCTACGACGAAATCCATGGAGGCTATGGGTTTGGTACTAGAAATGAGGAAGGCGCCAGAATCCTGGAATTCTGTGATGCAAATAACCTAACTATCTGTAACACTAACTTCAAAAAACGTGACAATCACCTGATCACCTATAGATCCGGGGAACACACAAGCCAGGTAGATTATATCCTTACCAGAAGACGTGACAGAGTGTCTGTTGTTAACACTAAATCCCTCCCCCATGAAGAATGCACCTCCCAACATAGACTGATAATTAGCGACCTCATAGTCAGGACGAGACGTACTCGACAACAGAAGAGGACTATCCTCAGGAGGAAAATATGGAAGCTAAAGGACCCCACAGCCAGGAATAAATTTCAAAGCATATTACTTGATGCTTTCGACAGTAAGGAAGAACACTTAGAGTCGGACAATATAGAGGGAGAGTGGGAATTTCTGAAAGCAAACCTGCTGTTGGCGACAGACGAGGTCTGTGGCTGGAGCAGGCCTGTAGGCAGGAGGAGAGTAACATGGTGGTGGAACAGTAAGGTGGAGGGGTCAATTAAGGCCAAAAAGCAGGCTTGGAAAGTATGGCGGGATGGGGGAAGTAGAGAGGACTATCAAGTGGCCAGGAGGGAGGCTAGGAGACAAGTGTACTTAGCAAGAAGGGAAGCTGAGGAAAGAAAGTTCAAGCATGTTCTACAACGCGATGACCAAAAACGTGAGGTGTTCAGGATTGCTAGGCAATGCGTCAAGGAAAACCGTGATATTGTCGGGGAGAAGTGTGTACTAAACGACGATGGCACACTTGCCATCACCGACGCTGATAAGAAGGTAGCTTGGAAGTGTTACTATGAAAGGCTACTAAATGAGGAGAATAATTGGGAGAAAGGCAGTCTCCCCCATATCGACCCAATAGAGGGACCAGCAGTGTTAGTCGAGGGGAGTATAATAAGTAAGGCAATCAAGGATTTGAAGACTGGTAAGGCGGCTGGGCCTTCGGAAATAGTTGCTGAGATGCTGAAGGCATCTGGCACGGTGGGACACACCATGGTCACCCGCATAGTTAACCAAGTCGTACAGAATGGGGTTGTTCCGAAGGACTGGCATAGCAGCATCATCGTTAACTGTTATAAGGGTAAAGGAGACGCCCTAGATAGGAGTAACTATAGAGGCATTAAATTAATCGACCAGGTCATGAAGGTCACGGAAAAAGTAATAGCGCAACTAATCAGAGAGAGAATTGACCTAGATGAAATGCAGTTCGGGTTTGTGTCAGGCAAAAGTACCACAGACGCTCTTTTCATAGTACGACAACTACAGGAGAAGTACCTAGCTAAAGGTAAACCCCTCTACTTAGCTTTTGTCGACTTGGAGAAAGCCTTCGACAGAGTCCCCCGCTCCATTATCTGGTGGGCTCTTAGAAAACTAGGCGTTGACGAATGGCTTGTGAGGGCTATACAAGCCATGTATAAAGAAACAGTCAGCAAGGTTAGAATTAACAACGAATATAGTGAAGAGTTTAGCGTAAAAGTTGGCGTCCATCAGGGCTCTGTTCTCAGTCCACTACTATTTATTATTGCCCTTCAGGCTATAACAGAGGAGTTCAAGACAGGCTGCCCATGGGAACTCCTATACGCAGACGACCTGACACTCATAGCGGAATCAATGGCCGAGCTAGAGAAGAAATTCCAAACATGGAAGCACGGCCTAGAGTCAAAAGGACTTAAAATTAACCTGGCTAAGACCAAAGTACTAGTTTGTAGGAAAGAAAACAAGGCGGCGGTCCCTTCTGGGAAATGGTCGTGCTCGGTGTGTAGGAAAGGCGTAGGTAGAAACTCCATTTTATGTCCTAAATGCAAAGTATGGGTGCATAAAAGATGTAGTGGGATCACAGGTAAGCTAACTAAGAACATAGATTTTACATGTGGCCGGTGCTCTGGTGCAATAAGTAGCAGCAAGTGCCCACAAACTACTAGCTCTTTCAATTGCGCAGAGGGTTCTATAGAAATAGTGGACAGCTTCCGTTACCTGGGCGATAAAATCAGCAGTGGGGGAGGGTGCTCTGAAAGTACTGTAGCTAGAGTCAGAACTGGTTGGAAAAAGTTCAGAGAGCTTATACCACTATTAGCTGCTAAAGGGTTCTCACTAAAAATGAAAGGCAGGTTGTACGATGCCTGCATACGAACAGCAATGCTGCATGGCAGTGAGACCTGGGCATTGTGTGCAGAGGATATACGCAGACTAGAGAGGAACGAAGCTTGCATGCTCCGCTGGATGTGTAACAGTAATATACGTGAACGGCAAAGCATAAACGAACTAAGGAAAAAATTAGAGATAAGAGGGATCAGATGTTGTTTACTCGAGAGAAGGCTACGTTGGTATGGACACGTGATGCGCATGAAAGTCGATAGCTGTATAACAAAGTGCAGGGCAATAAAGATAGACGGTAGTCACGGAATAGGCAGACCTAGAAAAACCTGGGACGAGCTGATAAACTCCGACATCACACACTTACACCTCTCCAAGACAATGTCACTGGACCGAGACCTTTGGCGGTACTCAGTAACAGAGAAGACCTGCCTTACCTAAATATATAGTAAAACCTACTCCAGCCAGTAGGCATCTCTAACAAAATACACCCCGTCCCACCACCACCACCCCCACCCGATCCACACCACCCCGTTCTATGTAAAGTTATGTTGGTGCCGCGCCATCGAGGCCGAAACAAATGAGATCGTGTAGGTGTCACGACAAAAAAACACACAGTCCACGCTGTAATGTGGCCGTGTAGGCAACACGGTAAAAACCTCCCAGACCCACACTGTAAATGTGGTTGGTGTTAGGAAGGGCATCCAACTGTAGAAAACCTGCCAGACAGTCCTATGCGAGCAAGACAATCACTCTTGCCTCAAGTGGGACTACCCCCGTCCAAACCCATGCAAGCGTGGAACACGGACGTTAAACGTTGATGATGATGATGATGATGATATATATACATATATATACACGTACATACATACATACATACATACATATTGTCTATAGCAACTAACTTTATCATGTCATTGTATTTTCACAGAGAAGTAGCTACATGACAAATAAATCTGTTTTACTGTCGCATGCACCAAGACACACAGACACAGATTTACTGCCTCATGCACACACGCACACTGCTTTACTGTATTATTCAAATACACACACACACTGTACTACTGTCACATACATAGACATACACACTGTCTCATACATACACATACACACTGTACTACTGTCACATACATACACATACACACTGTACTACTGTCACATACATACACATACACACTGTACTACTGTCACATACATACACATACACACTGTACTACTATTTCATACATACACACACACACTGTACTACTGTCTCATACATACACAGTGCATTACTGCCTCATACATACACACACACTGTACTACTGTCACATACATACACATAGTACTACTGTCTCATACATACACATACACACTGTACTACTGTCTCATACATACACACACACACTGCATTACTGTCTCACACACACACACACACACAGTCTGACTGTCACATACACACACAGACTGACTGTCACATACACACACAGTCTGACTGTCACACACACACACTGTCTGACTGTCACATACATACACACAGTCTCACTGTCAGGTACACACACAGTCTGACTGTCACACACACACACAGTCTGACTGTCACACACACACACAGTCTGACTGTCACATACACACACATAGTCTGACTGTCACACACACACAGTCTGACTGTCACACACACACACAATCTGACTGTCACATACACACACACAGTCTGACTGTCACACACACACCCAGTCTGACTGTCACACACACACCCAGTCTGACTGTCACACACACACCCAGTCTGACTGTCACACACACACACAGTCTGACTCTCACACACACAGTCTGACTGTCACACACACACAGTCTGACTGTCACACACACACAGTCTGACTGTCACACACACACACAGTCTGTCACGCACACACACAGACTGACTGTCAGGTACACACACAGTCTGACTGTCACACACACAGTCTGACTGTCACACACACACACAGTCTGACTGTCACACACACACAGTCTGACTGTCAGACACACACAGTCTAACTGTCACACACACAGTCTGACTGTCACACACACAGTCTGACTGTCACACACACAGTCTGACTGTCACACACACACACAGTCTGACTGTCACACACACACACACACAGTCTGACTGTCACACACACACAGTCTGACTGTCACATACACACACAGTCTGACTGTCACACACACACAGTCTGACTGTCACACACACACACAGTCTGACTGTCACACACACACACACAGTCTGACTGTCACACACACACACACAGTCTGACTGTCACATACACACACACAGTCTGACTGTCACATACACACACACAGTCTGACTGTCACACACACACAGTCTGACTGTCACACACACACAGTCTGACTGTCAGGTACACACACAGTCTGACTGTCACACACACAGTCTGACTGTCACACACACACACAGTCTGACTGTCACACACACACAGTCTGACTGTCACACACACACACACAGTCTGACTCAGGTACACACACAGTCTGTCACACACACACACAGTCTGACTGTCACACACACACCCAGTCTGACTGTCACACACACACACAGTCTGACTGTCACACACACACAGTCTGACTGTCACACACACACAGTCTGACTGTCACACACACACACAGTCTGACTGTCAGGTACACACACAGTCTGACTGACACACACACACACAGTCTGACTGTCACATACACACACAGTCTGACTGTCACACACACACACTCTGACTGTCACACACACACAGTCTGACTGTCACACACACAGTCTGACTGTCACACACACACACACAATCTGACTGTTACACACACACACACACACAGTCTGACTGTCACATACACACACACAGTCTGACTGTCAAGTACACACACAGTCTGACTGTCACATACACACACAGTCTGACTGTCACATACACACACAGTCTGACTGTCACACACACAGTCTGACTGTCACACACACACAGTCTGACTGTCACACACACACAGTCTGACTGTCACACACATAGTCTGACTGTCACATACACTCACAGTCTGACTGTCACACACACACACAGTCTGACTGTCACACACACACAGTCTGACTGTCACATACACACACAGTCTGACTGTCACACACACACAGTCTGCCAGTCACACACACAGTCTGACTGTCACACACACACAGTCTGACTGTCACACACACACAGTCTGACTGTCACACACATAGTCTGACTGTCACATACACACACAGTCTGACTGTCACACACACACACAGTCTGACTGTCACATACACACAGTCTGACTGTCACATACACACACAGTCTGACTGTCACACACACACAGTCTGACTGTCACAGACACACACAGTCTGACTGTCACACACACACACACAGTCTGACTGTCACACACACACACAATCTGACTGTCACACACACACAGTCTGACTGTCACACACACACAGTCTGACTGTCACACACACACAGACTGACTGTCACACACACACAGACTGACTGTCACACACACACAGTCTGACTGTCACACACACACACAGTCTGACTGTCACACACACACACACAGTCTGTCACACACACACAGTCTGACTGTCACACACATAGTCTGTCACACACACAGTCTGACTGTCACACACACACAGTCTGACTGTCACACACACAGTCTGACTGTCACACACACACAGTCTGACTGTCACATACACACAGAGTCTGACTGTCACATACACACAGTCTGACTGTCACATACACACACACTCTGACTGTCACACACACAGTCTGACTGTCACACACACAGTCTGACTGTCACACACACACAGTTTGACTGTCACACACACAGTCTGACTGTCACACACACACAGTCTGACTGTCACATACACACAGAGTCTGACTGTCACATACACACACAGTCTGACTGTCACACACACACACACTCTGACTGTCACACACACAGTCTGACTGTCACACACACACACACACACAATCTGACTGGCACACACACACACAGTCTGACTGTCACATACACACACACAGTCTGACTGTCACACACACACAGTCTGACTGTCACACACACACACAGTCTGACTGTCACACACACACACAGTCTGACTGTCACACACACACACACTCTGACTGTCACACACACAGTCTGACTGTCACACACACACACACACAGTCTGACTGTCACATACACACACAGTCTGACTGTCACACACACACACTGTCTGACTGTCACATACATACACACAGTCTCACTGTCAGGTACACACACAGTCTGACTGTCACACACACACACAGTCTGACTGTCACACACACACACAGTCTGACTGTCACATACACACACATAGTCTGACTGTCACACACACACAGTCTGACTGTCACACACACACACAATCTGACTGTCACATACACACACACAGTCTGACTGTCACACACACACACAGTCTGACTGTCACACACACACAGTCTGACTGTCACACACACACACACAGTCTGACTCAGGTACACACACAGTCTGTCACACACACACACAGTCTGACTGTCACACACACACCCAGTCTGACTGTCACACACACACACAGTCTGACTGTCACACACACACAGTCTGACTGTCACACACACACAGTCTGACTGTCACACACACACACAGTCTGACTGTCAGGTACACACACAGTCTGACTGACACACACACACACAGTCTGACTGTCACATACACACACAGTCTGACTGTCACACACACACACTCTGACTGTCACACACACACAGTCTGACTGTCACACACACAGTCTGACTGTCACACACACACACACAATCTGACTGTTACACACACACACACACACAGTCTGACTGTCACATACACACACACAGTCTGACTGTCAAGTACACACACAGTCTGACTGTCACATACACACACAGTCTGACTGTCACATACACACACAGTCTGACTGTCACACACACAGTCTGACTGTCACACACACACAGTCTGACTGTCACACACACACAGTCTGACTGTCACACACATAGTCTGACTGTCACATACACTCACAGTCTGACTGTCACACACACACACAGTCTGACTGTCACACACACACAGTCTGACTGTCACATACACACACAGTCTGACTGTCACACACACACAGTCTGCCAGTCACACACACAGTCTGACTGTCACACACACACAGTCTGACTGTCACACACACACAGTCTGACTGTCACACACATAGTCTGACTGTCACATACACACACAGTCTGACTGTCACACACACACACAGTCTGACTGTCACATACACACAGTCTGACTGTCACATACACACACAGTCTGACTGTCACACACACACAGTCTGACTGTCACAGACACACACAGTCTGACTGTCACACACACACACACAGTCTGACTGTCACACACACACACAATCTGACTGTCACACACACACAGTCTGACTGTCACACACACACAGTCTGACTGTCACACACACACAGACTGACTGTCACACACACACAGACTGACTGTCACACACACACAGTCTGACTGTCACACACACACACAGTCTGACTGTCACACACACACACACAGTCTGTCACACACACACAGTCTGACTGTCACACACATAGTCTGTCACACACACAGTCTGACTGTCACACACACACAGTCTGACTGTCACACACACAGTCTGACTGTCACACACACACAGTCTGACTGTCACATACACACAGAGTCTGACTGTCACATACACACAGTCTGACTGTCACATACACACACACTCTGACTGTCACACACACAGTCTGACTGTCACACACACAGTCTGACTGTCACACACACACAGTTTGACTGTCACACACACAGTCTGACTGTCACACACACACAGTCTGACTGTCACATACACACAGAGTCTGACTGTCACATACACACACAGTCTGACTGTCACACACACACACACTCTGACTGTCACACACACAGTCTGACTGTCACACACACACACACACACAATCTGACTGGCACACACACACACAGTCTGACTGTCACATACACACACACAGTCTGACTGTCACACACACACAGTCTGACTGTCACACACACACACAGTCTGACTGTCACACACACACACAGTCTGACTGTCACACACACACACACTCTGACTGTCACACACACAGTCTGACTGTCACACACACACACACACAGTCTGACTGTCACATACACACACAGTCTGACTGTCACACACACACACTGTCTGACTGTCACATACATACACACAGTCTCACTGTCAGGTACACACACAGTCTGACTGTCACACACACACACAGTCTGACTGTCACACACACACACAGTCTGACTGTCACATACACACACATAGTCTGACTGTCACACACACACAGTCTGACTGTCACACACACACACAATCTGACTGTCACATACACACACACAGTCTGACTGTCACACACACACACAGTCTGACTGTCACACACACACCCAGTCTGACTGTCACACACACACCCAGTCTGACTGTCACACACACACACAGTCTGACTCTCACACACACAGTCTGACTGTCACACACACACAGTCTGACTGTCACACACACACAGTCTGACTGTCACACACACACACAGTCTGTCACGCACACACACAGTCTGACTGTCAGGTACACACACAGTCTGACTGTCACACACACAGTCTGACTGTCACACACACACACAGTCTGACTGTCACACACACACAGTCTGACTGTCAGACACACACAGTCTGACTGTCACACACACAGTCTGACTGTCACACACACAGTCTGACTGTCACACACACAGTCTGACTGTCACACACACACACAGTCTGACTGTCACACACACACACACACAGTCTGACTGTCACACACACACAGTCTGACTGTCACATACACACACAGTCTGACTGTCACACACACACAGTCTGACTGTCACACACACACACAGTCTGACTGTCACACACACACACACACAGTCTGACTGTCACACACACACACACAGTCTGACTGTCACATACACACACACAGTCTGACTGTCACATACACACACACAGTCTGACTGTCACACACACACAGTCTGACTGTCACACACACACAGTCTGACTGTCAGGTACACACACAGTCTGACTGTCACACACAGTCTGACTGTCACACACACAGTCTGACTGTCACACACACACACAGTCTGACTGTCACACACACACAGTCTGACTGTC
Organism: Eledone cirrhosa; assembly: GCA_964016885.1. Classification (NCBI taxonomy): domain Eukaryota; kingdom Metazoa; phylum Mollusca; class Cephalopoda; order Octopoda; family Eledonidae; genus Eledone; species Eledone cirrhosa. The sequence goes on from OZ024741.1 coordinate 58,826,361, forward strand.
ACACACACACACACAGTCTGACTCAGGTACACACACAGTCTGTCACACACACACACAGTCTGACTGTCACACACACACCCAGTCTGACTGTCACACACACACACAGTCTGACTGTCACACACACACAGTCTGACTGTCACACACACACAGTCTGACTGTCACACACACACACAGTCTGACTGTCAGGTACACACACAGTCTGACTGTCACATACACACACAGTCTGACTGTCACACACACACACTCTGACTGTCACACACACACAGTCTGACTGTCACACACACAGTCTGACTGTCACACACACACACACAATCTGACTGTCACACACACACACACACACAGTCTGACTGTCACATACACACACACAGTCTGACTGTCAAGTACACACACAGTCTGACTATCACACACATACAGTCTGACTGTCACATACACACACAGTCTGACTGTCACATACACACACAGTCTGACTGTCACACACACAGTCTGACTGTCACACACACACAGTCTGACTGTCACACACACACAGTCTGACTGTCACACACATAGTCTGACTGTCACATACACTCACAGTCTGACTGTCACACACACACACAGTCTGACTGTCACACACACACAGTCTGACTGTCACATACACACACAGTCTGACTGTCACACACACACAGTCTGCCAGTCACACACACAGTCTGACTGTCACACACACACACACAGTCTGACTGTCACACACACACAGTCTGACTGTCACACACACACAGTCTGACTGTCACACACATAGTCTGACTGTCACACACACACACAGTCTGACTGTCACACACACACACAGTCTGACTGTCACATACACACAGTCTGACTGTCACATACACACACAGTCTGACTGTCACACACACACAGTCTGACTGTCACAGACACACACAGTCTGACTGCCACACACACACACACAGTCTGACTGTCACACACACACACAATCTGACTGTCACACACACACAGTCTGACTGTCACACACACACAGACTGACTGTCACACACACACAGACTGACTGTCACACACACACAGTCTGACTGTCACACACACACACAGTCTGACTGTCACACACACACACACAGTCTGTCACACACACACAGTCTGACTGTCACACACATAGTCTGACTGTCACACACACAGTCTGACTGTCACACACACACAGTCTGACTGTCACACACACAGTCTGACTGTCACACACACACAGTCTGACTGTCACATACACACAGAGTCTGACTGTCACATACACACAGAGTCTGACTGTCACATACACACACACTCTGACTGTCACACACACAGTCTGACTGTCACACACACAGTCTGACTGTCACACACACACAGTTTGACTGTCACACACACAGTCTGACTGTCACACACACACAGTCTGACTGTCACATACACACAGAGTCTGACTGTCACATACACACACAGTCTGACTGTCACACACACACACACTCTGACTGTCACACACACAGTCTGACTGTCACACACACACACACACACAATCTGACTGGCACACACACACACAGTCTGACTGTCACATACACACACACAGTCTGACTGTCACACACACACAGTCTGACTGTCACACACACACACAGTCTGACTGTCACACACACACACACTCTGACTGTCACACACACAGTCTGACTGTCACACACACACACACACAGTCTGACTGTCACACACACACACAGTCTGACTGTCACACACACACAGTCTGACTGTCACACACACACACAGTCTGACTGTCACACACACACACAGTCTGACTGTCACACACACACAGTCTGACTGTCACACACACACACAGTCTGACTGTCACACACACACAGTCTGACTGTCACACACATACACAGTCTGACTGTCACACACACACACACAGTCTGACTGTCACACACACACAGTCTGACTGGCACACACACACACAGTCTGACTGTCACACACACACAGTCTGACTGTCACACACACACACAGTCTGACTGTCACACACACACACAGTCTGACTGTCACACACACACAGTCTGACTGTCACACACACACAGTCTGACTGTCACACACACACAGTCTGATTGTCACACACACAGTCTGACTGTCACACACACACACCTGATAAATGACCCTCCTACCATGAATGATAATTGTCTTTAGTGGCTAAATTTGAGACCATTACTATTATTATCAGCCCTGGTGGCTGTTAAAGAAACTATTATAGCAAGGGCAGTGGATTGGCAGAATCGGTAGAGCGTCAAACAACATTTAGCAACATAGGGATACGGCCCTTTATGTTCTGAGTTAGAATTGGTAGTATAGGTAGAGCATCAGACGCCATGCTTTGTAGCATAGAGTTATGGCCCTTTATGTTCTGAGTTCAAATCCCGCCAAGGTTAGCTTTGCCTTTCATCCTTATGGGATTAATAAAATAATGTACCAGTAATGCACTGGTGTCGATTTAATCAACTTTCCCCTCCCCCTTCACATTACTGGCCTTGTGCCTAAAGTAGAAACAATTATTATTATTGATAGATTGGTTGAATTATTATTAGAGCATAGGACATTTGTTCTGGCTCATTAGGTTCTGAGTTCAAATCCTGCTGAGGTTAGCTTTGACTTATATCCTTATGGGGTTGATAAAATAAAGTACCAGTAAATCACTGGGGTTGATTTAATCGACCTTCCTCTCCCCTTCAAATTACTGGCCTTGTGCCTAAAGTAGAAACAATTATTATTGTTTATTTATTTTTTGTACCAGCAAATATGAAGCCAGTATGATAAAAACTATTGTCCCTACTTAAGGTATTTGTACACTTGTCATGTTTTATGTTCAAATTAAAGAGATTACTGATATCACCTTCTCTGTTGTGTAGAAAGAAGCCAAACTGACTTGTATGTTTAACAGTATTAATAGCTAATTCTTCAAAATCCACTGCATCTTTACCTCTTTCTCTCTCCCTTCTTCTCTCTCTCATTCTCTTTCTCTCTCCATTTATCTATCTATCTCCATATGTATTAACTGTTAACATCCTATATTGATTTGGTAGAAAACATTTTAAAATGGGTTTGTTAATTCAAATGTTTATAGTATATTTACTAGTGGACAGATCATTGCAAACCCTTGTAGTATTAAATACTTTAATTTTTAATGTGATGCAGTCATAGTGTTGTTTCATACTTTTCAAGAGTGACTTAATCATATGGTTTCATGTGGTTTGTTATTTTAAATGTTTGTAATATTTTTATTATTGGACAGATTGTTGTGAAAATTTGCAGTATTAGGGTAAAAACTTTAATTGTTAATGTGATACAGTCATAGTGCTGTTTTGTATGGTGCAAGAATGTCTTGCTAATGTGGTCACATGCAGTCTCATGTAGTACAGAATGTTAAATGTTAATCAATCTATATTTTCATTTCAAAGCCTGTAATTTTAGAATTGGACCTGTATCAAAACAAACTAGCCAAATTCTTCAAGCAAAAGAAAAATAGTGCTAGGGGTTTAGTTGAAATCAGGATGGAGCTTGATAGATGAAAGGCAGAAATAAAAGACCACTTCAAGAAAGAAATCTTTTGTTACTAAGTTTGAATCCTAAACAGAATACTTCCTGTTGTTTTTAAAAGCAGTTTTGAATAAAAGAAGATTCTGTGATATTTCTATAACAATAACTTTGGACTTTGGTCATTTCAACCAGTCAACAATCAAACAGTAGATACAGAATGTATTGATCCTAAATTTCCTGTTTAGTTGTATATATTTACGAACAGGAGAGAAAAAAGGGAAGAAGAAAGAAACATTTAAAAAGAAAGGGGCAATGAAGAGGGGACAAATTTTACACCCTTGGCCTGGTGGTAGATCTCAGCTATACCCCATGGTGAACAAAATTGTAAAAGCATTGACATGGAGAACAGTCAGCGATACCTGCAGCATCAGCCATTCCACATCATAGTGCTCCTTCCTCAGGTAAGATGCGCACCTGCCAATTTAGCAGAGAAAAAAATTAGGATACACTTATTAATGTAGTTTTAAACACCTTGGAAAAGATGGAATGAGTATGGCTGGATTTTTGAATCCAAGAACAAAAATTAACAGGAATAAAGTCACAATGCACACACGCTACACAGACACAGAATACACACACATGTGTGTATATATATATATCATTTCATCATCATCATCATATATATATATGAGCGCGCTCTCTGGAGTATTTTCCTTTTGAGTGTGAAGGGGTGGAGTTCCTCTTGAGGTCCCAGATGTAGGCAGCTAGTGTCGTTTGGTTGGATTTGTATGGGCATACCACTGAGTCTTAAAATTGTTAGATGTCATTCCAATATGTTTTTTTGTTGTCATTGCCTGAGATAACATCGCATTTATATACGATGTCATTCATCAGGCATTTGTTTTCGAGTGGACATGTTTCCTTAATATATATATATATATATATATATATATATATATATATGACATTTATTGATCTGATAATACAGAATGTAGTTGTTGCACTGAGAAACTTCTTTAATTTGGTATCATTCCAATATTTTTCTTTTTTCTTTCTTAAACCTTTCTTCTTTTACTTTACTTTGAAATATCAGATCCTTTTCTTTGTCACCTCTTGTTTACCTTGGTTTAACCTCTCACACTGTTCAACTGTCTTCCATCTTTTTTCTTGTGGAAGCCAAATAAAATGTGACTTTTTTTTCTCTAACTTTTTTTTGTCCATTCACTGGATTATTCCCTTCAATTAGAATTGACCTGGGGCTAAACAGGCACCACAACAACAACAACACTGCTACCATAACACCTCCAGTTTAACAAAACTCTCACCATCACCATAACATCTTTGCTGCAATGCCACCTCTACTACTACTACCATCACCACTACTGCCACCACTATCACTACCACCACACCATCACCACCAGCACCACTACCACCACCACCACTACTACTACTACTGTTACCATGACCACCACCATTACCACTCCTCTCCATCATATTAGCAACAAAATTGAAAACAAACATGTCCGAGGTTGTCACTATATACTGCTATAAAGATCAAAGTTACTACCCCACACCACAACATTCCATATTTAATTAATTTTAATTAAGATTTCTTGGCTTACTACAACCATCCATCAAATATGCTATCGCCCACACAGGGCAATAGATTAGTGGAGTGTCACATAAAATACTTTGCTCCATTTACTCCAGCTCTTTACTTTCTGAGTTTGAATCCTTCTGAGGTCAGCTTTGCCTTTTCTCCTCCTGGGGTTGCTAAAATAAATTATCAGTAAAGTACTGATATAATCAACTTTCCCCTTCCCACAAATTGCTGGCCTAGAACAAAAATAAGTGGACAGACGTGCCTTTGAGAAATCAAACCCCACATCTCTTGGATGCTGGACAAGTGTATCCTTACTACAAATTGCTGACCTGGTACAAAAATAAGTTGACAGAGGTGCCTTTGAGAAATCAAACCCACATCTCTTGGATGCTGGGCAAGTATGTTAACCACTACACTAAGAAGCTGCTGATCACTATTTCTCTCTCTTTAGAAAGATCAACTATTATTATTAGGGTCCTTTGGCAGTATTGGTAGCAGGTCGGATGCCAAGCTTTCCAGCATAGTTACGTCCCTTTACAGTCTGAGTTCAAATCCCGCCGAGGTTATCTTTGCCTTGCATCCTGACGGGTTTGATAAAATAAAGTACCAGTAATGCACTGATAATAATTACTGGCCTTGTGCCAAAAGTACAAACAATTATTAGGGTCCTTTGCATTGAAATGATTATATTTTAAATGTAATAATTGTAAAATAAGGTTATAAATTGCAAGAATAAATAGAAAGAAAACATTTACTTTCAATTTATCATGTAAATGACCCTGAGTGACTTTTCATAACCTTTGCATTTATTTCATTATTTTTGTATAGAAATTGGCGGTGAAGTGGCAGTATCGGTAGAGGGTTGGACGCCATGCTTTCTAGCATAGTTACGTCCCTTTACAGTCTGAGTTCAAATCCCGCCGAGGTTAACTTTGCTTTTCATCCTTACGGGGTCAATAAAATAAAGTACCAGTAATGTACTGGGTAATTGCTGGCCTTGTGCCTAAAGTAGAAATAATTATTTTTGTATAGAAATTATTCATTAACATGATTTTATTTGTTACAAATTAATCGAAAACTATTCATTACCAAAGGGCTCACTGCATCTGGAAAAAAACTCCCATGGGAAACATTCTTGAAGCTCTAAGCACGCTGTGTTTCATCATTGTTTTTTCTTCCACTTTTCCATGCAGGCATGGATTAGATGGGATGTTTTCAGACAATGATTTACAATCAGGTATCGTTCCTGACTCCAGCACTTTTAGTTGCTTCTTATGTACTTATTTGAAAAACTGAGAAACACATGGAAAGTATACACACAGCCAGGATACACACAACAAACAATACACATGGTAATGTATTTATTTTTTTTAATGGTTAACCAAGGACTGAACATCCATCAAATATGCTGCTATCACCCACATTAATTACTAAATAAGAATAAAATCTGTGTTTTTGTCATCTGCAATAATGTTTTTTTTAAAGTTTGGCACAAAGCCAGCAGTTTTAGGGAAGAGGAAAGTCAATTACATCAACCCAGTACTTGGTTGGGGTTTTATTTTATTTTAGTGTTTTATTTAGGATGAAAGGTAAAGTTGGTTTTAGTGGGATTTGAACTCAGAACATAAATAGCCATAACTAAGTACTATGAAGCATTGTCCAACACTAACAATTCTGCAGGAGTATGGAATCAATGGACAGCTTTTTGTTGCCTTGAAGTCCCTATATGAACCATTGGTACCAAGTTGAAACCATTCCATATGGGTGTCAGACTCTGATAAAGGTGTATACAGTTATCTCTCCTGTTCTTAATCTTCATGAACAAGATTGACATGCACAGCCAGGTTTGAAGTGGTATTAGAACTGGTTGTTGTAGGATCAGTCAGCTGGAATTTGCAGATAGCATGGTATTACTTAATTCGTTAGAAGGTTTATTGACATGCACTTGATAGGTTTGATGCTGAGTACTGTATGGCTGGAATGAAAATCAGTGCTACAAAGACTGAGACCCTTGTCATCTCAAGAATGCCTACACAGTGCACTCTACATGTGGAGTTCCACTGAATTAGGTGGAGAAGTTCAAGTATCTCAGGGCAGTTTTCATGAGTTATGGATGGTAGGAGGCTGAAATAGATGCAAGAATTGCTGGAGTTGGTGCAGTAATGCACCAACTGCAGCACTCAGTCGTCAGAAGAAGGGAAGTAGGTGTAAAAGCCAAATTCACTATCTTCAATTTGGTGTTCATCTCGCCATTGACCTATGATTAATCCACCACCTTAATAATAATAATTATAATAGTTTTGAATCTAAGCACAAGGCCAACAATTTGCTGAAGAGGAGAATGTTGATGACATCAAGCCTAGTACATAACTGGTACTTTATTTTATCAACTTTGGAAGATTAGAAAGCAATGTTAACTTCAGCGAGATTTGAACTCAGAACAAATGCTTCAAGGAATTATGTCCAAAGTCTGCCAAACACCAATTCTCTATTATTCACATTTCTAGTGGTGACGGGTGTTCCAGTTGATTCACTAAACCTGCTCATGAAATTAACGTGTAAGTGACTGAGCATTCTTCAGGCACATGTGACATGTGGGTCCCTAGTTGTTTCTGATAAGTGTACCAGTTGATCGAACAAAACAGCCTGCTCATGAGATCAATATGTTAGTAGCTGAGCATTCCACCTGCACATGTACCCTTTAGAATTTAACCCTTTAATGTTCAAAACCGGCCAGAATTCTCTACTTTTTTCTTTTGAAACTGGCTGTAACCAGCCACTCATACAGATGTTAAGGTATTGTTCCCAAAATAAATACTTTCAAAATCTCATAGATTCGATATTATGTGAGATAATTATGCAAGGTAAAGCCTTTACCATGAAAATATAATAGTATATATAGAGTAATGTGAATGCTAAAGGGTTAAAGTAGTTCTTATGGGTGTGGTGTGCGGTGGCCGGAGGCTGGGGAGTGCTCGACTGGAAGAGTGCTTGTCCGGAAGGGTGCTTGACCGGAAGGGTGCTCGACCGGAAGGGCCAGCAGGTCTGCCTCTCTAGGGTGGTCAGCGAACGTGGTGGACGTCAGTTTTGGAGCCCCAGGTTAACGAGTTGGATTGTACGCACGTGGGAGAGGAGAAACCAGCCATTAGATTAGCGGTGCCAGCGATAAGCGGTAAGTGAAGTAGCTTTTTCTAACCACAGTTCTCAGCAAGATTCAGCTTGATGCAAGTGTAACAAGGCTGGCCCTTTAAATTACAGGTACAACTCAATTTTGTCAGCTGTATAGACCAGAACAAGATGAAATAAGTATTTTACTGAAGGAATCAAATTTACGATTTTGTGATCATGAGTGGAACAACCTAATCACTAAGCCATTCATCTTCACACATTCCTGGAATTACATGAGACTTACTCCCACACAATTCTATATAGCCAGCCATCCATATAAAATATTCATTTGACCTCTGTCTGACCTCACAACTGTCATCAAGTACTTTGACACTTTTTATCATATTCTTCATCACTATACATTTGTCAGCTCTCTCTTCTTTCTCTCTTCCCTGCTCTCTCTCTCTTTCTCTCTCTTCCTCTCCTCCACACTCTACTTATCTCTCTCTCTCCTCCACACTCTACTTATATCTTTCTCTCCTCCACACTCTACATATATCTTTCTCTCCTCCACACTCTATCTCTCTCTCCTCCACACTCTACTTATATCTTTCTCTCTTTCCCTCTTCCACACTCTATCTCTCTCTCTTTCTCTCCTCCACACTCTACTTATCTTTTTCTCTTTCTCTCCTCCACACACTCTCTCTCTCCTCTACACTACTTATCTCTCTCTCTCTCCTCCACACTACTTATCTCTCTCTCTCCTCCACACTCTACTTATCTCTCTCTCTCCTCCACACTCTACTTATCTCTCCCTCTCTCCACACTCTATCTTTCTCTTTCTCTCCTACACACTCTACTTATCTCTCCCTCTCTCCTCCCCTCCACACTATCTCTCTCTTTCTTTCCTTCACACTCTCTCTCTCTCTCTTTCTCTCCTTCACACTCTATCTTTCTCTCCTCTACACTACCCATCTCTCTCCCTTACTACTCCACCTGTTGTTCTCTCTTTCTCCAACACATTCTTTGATTTCACATATTTTTTGTTCCCCAGTTCTAAGTGTCATTTCATGGTTTGTTATATCCTATTATTTAATCAGAAGTTTGGGTTTGTGGTCAGGAGTTTGATATTTCGAAATTTTCATATTTTTCAAGAAAAAACACATTTAAAAAAAATTTAATCAACAGAGTATATATCTATTTTATTACACAAGCTTATCAAAAGCAAACAAGTAAAAACAAATAACACTTATAAAGCAACTTATACACGTCAGAAATGACTGGATTTCCTGGATTTGCGGTTGTAGTCCAGGTCGCATTCCCGCACTAGCCCCCAGATATAGTCCCCCATCATTTTTGCATTGTAGTGGCTCTGGTACCTCCGCTCTATCTCTTTCACATCTTGGTGGAATCGTTCGCCTTGTTCTTCTGAGTAGGCGCCCATATTGTCCTTGAATTTTTCCAGGTGAGCATCCAGCATATGGAGTTTAAGCGACATCCTGCATCCCATGGCGCCAACAGCCTTTATCAGATCCTGCACCAGTTGCTGGTAGTTTTCAGCTCTGTAGTTGCCCAGGAAGCCTTTAACAATTCCATGCTGTTCTCTCAATCCTATTGAGCTTATTGGAGAACTCGGTAGACTCAAACATCTTCTTTATCTGAGGTCCAACAAAAATTCCACCTTTGATTTTGGCCTCAGATATAACTTGGGGAAGAACTCAAGAAGGTACTTAAAAGCGGCTGATTCTTGGTTGAGAGCCTTCACAAACTGCTTCATCAACCCCTCCTTAATGTGCAGTGGCGGCATGAGCACAATCCTGGGATCAACCAGTGGCTCCCACATGACGTTCCGGGTCCCAACGACAAATTCTGTTCACTGCTCCCAGTTCTTTCTTTTGTAATGGTCAGAGGTGGCTCTGCTGTCCCAAAGGCAGAGGAAGCATTGGAATTTGATAAAGCCTCCTTGGAGTCCAAGCAGGAAAGCCACCATCTTGAAGTCTCCAATGATTTCCCAATTGTACTGGTTGTATTGCAGAGCTTCCAAGACGACTTTCACACTAGTAATCTTCCTTCACGCAGACTGAATGAGCTAGGGGCAGTGTCGGGAACTTGTTTCCATTGTGGAGGAGGACAGCCTTCAAACTTGTGGTGGAGCTGTCTATAAATAGCTGCCACTCCTTGGGCACAAATGGCACCCAATAATGTCAAACAGTCCAGGCACGTCATGGCAGAAGCAGAGGCCATCCCTAAGAGTGTAAAAGCCTGAGAAAGGTTTGTGTCGACTTCTCTGACTTGTCACCTGTACTTCCTCCTTGACCAAGTTCCACTGCTTCATCCTGGAGACAAATGCTTAAAACACAACTTACCCTTTATTCAGGGTGCGAAAATCCAGTATCAATAAATCTCTTTAATCCACAATTTTATACTTTATTGCACTTTTATAATTTTCTTCAGGTATTACTCTTTATTTTATAATTTTAATTTAACCTGAAACATATATAAAAAAAATCATTTAGCATAAGCAAATTAAACTTACATACAACGTAAAATCCAGCATACAAATAATTCTAGTGAATAGCTTAGAATTTTTACAAACCCAAACTTTTAACTGTTTAATAGCACTTTTTTTAATTTATTTGGGACCTAAGCAACACAAAAAAAGTGATTACAAGCCAGGAACAGAGAAAACATTTTTTTTTTACACAGTGATATTAATTGAAACATTAACCCACTACAAACAATAGAGTATATTATGTTTTAACACATTCTCCTCTTTCTCTCTCCCTGCTCTGCTTCTTTCTCTTTGTCTCTTTCTCTGTCTTACCCACACTACCAATCTCTCTTTCTCTCCTTCACACTCTAAAGCATTGTCCTCTTTCTCTCATCCCTGGTCTGTTTCTCTTTCTCACTCTCTCTCTCTGTCTCTTTCTCTCTTCCTCTTATCAACACTACATATCTCTTTCTCTCCCTCACACTCTAAAGCTCTAAACCTCTCTCTCCAAAGTCTCTCTCTCTCTCTCTCATGTAAGCCTCAGTAACCCACCACTCTATTGTTGTACACAGTAACCCATCTCTTGTTCTTGTACTCAGTAACCCATCTTGTTGTACCTAGCTTTAACCTGAAGCTAGAAAATCAGATAAGAGATCTTTTGAGTTGACAATTATTTCAAACATAAAATTCAAATAATAATAATTGTTTCTACTTTTGGCACAAGGCCAGCAATTACCCAGTGTATTACTGGTACTTTATTTCATCGACCCCGTAAGGATAAAAGGCAAAGTTAACTTCGGCAGGATTTGAACTCAGAATGGCAAGGGCCGTAACTCTGCGTCAAAGCATGTCCGACCCTCTACCGATACTGCCAATTCACCGCCCTAATTCAAATAATAATAATAATAACTGCTTCTACTTTAGGGGAGTAGAAAGTCGTTTAAATTGACCCCAGTCCATTATTGGTGCTTTATTTTAACCTTGTAAGGCTGAAAGGAAAAGCTAATCTCAGCAGGATTTGAACTTAGAACGTAAATGACTGTAACTCTATGCCACAAAGCATGGTGTCTGACACTCTAATGATACTGCCAATCCACTGCCCTATAATAATAATAATAATAATAATTGTTTCTACTTTTTGGCACAAGGCCAGCAATTATCCCAGTGTATTACTGGTACTTTATTTTATCGACCCCGTTAGGATGAAAGGCAAAGTTAACCTTGGCGGGATTTGAACTCAGACCGTAAAGGGACGTAACTGTGCTGCAAAGCATGGCGTCCGACCCTCTACCAATATTGCCAATAATAATAATAATATGGATTTCTACTTTAGGCACAATTTGGGGAGGGGAAGTTGATTAAGATGCTCTACCGATACTGCCAATCCACCTCCCATAATGATAATAATAACTTCTTTATTGACCACAAAGGGTTTACAAAAAAATACATTAAGGACAGCACAGAACGGTACAATGTGGGTTTCTGATGTAAAATAACCTTCTTAGAAATTATTACTATTGTTGTGTTGGAGATGAACAAAACAAAATTATACAAAAATGAGGAGTGAGAAGACATTGAAAACAATTTGGCAATGCTGTCAGTAGAATTTCCATGTTAGCATTCTAATAAAGGAGTAGTTATAGGTAGTAGTGAGGATGTTCTCGGGGAAGTTCTAAGGTTTGTGCAGAATTAACTGACTAGTTTGTTGTGGAGGACTTTTGGCCTGTGGACTATGAACCCTGTTTTGGCAGTCCTACCAAAGAGCACTTTTGGTTCAAGACAAATCCTACAGGCATTTCTGTCAGACGGGTCTGTCTGAGATGCAGCCCAAGAGATGAAACCATTCTGCATGCACACATCCAGTGTCTGTGCATTGCTGACTTGTAGAATTTTGTTGAACAGCTGTTATAATGGAAAGGGCAGGCAGTTTTCTTGTCTGTTGGCTATGACTAAGGAGGTGCATACTAAGAGTGGTCAGTGGCAGATATATACCGTACTGTGATTGCTGACTGCTATATGTAAGCCTATACTAAATAATTGTTTCTACTTTTGGCACAAGGCCAGCAATTATCCCAGCGCATTACTGGTACTTTATTTTATCGACCCCGTAAGGATGAAAGGCAAAGTTAACCTCGGCGAGATTTGAACTCAGAATGGCAAGGGGCGTAACTCCATGCATCAAAGCATGGTGTCCAACCCTCTACTGATACTGCCAATCCACCGCCTATACTAAATAATATTTTATAATACATACAGGAATTGCAAACACAAGGTTCTAAAAACTTTCGCTAAGTAGAAACCACTACCTTCCTACGGACAACTGACTCTGCACACCAGGTTCGAACATGGAAGAGCCGAACGCCCACCGTCACCACCTCCATCTCTCTCGCCCTCCCCATCTCTGTATTATGAGCAAATGGGGTCCCACATGCTGGCTGCCCCATGGTCCTGGTGGACAGAATGGAGAAGGCATTTCTCTGGAGGATGGTAATGAGACTGAAATGACTGAAACAGATACATTCCTCTTTGGCTAAACTGTAATTGACTTTTTCAAATTACTCTTGGAAAGGAAGGTGAGAGTAGAAAATGAAAAGCTGCCTTCCTGTATATTTGTTAAAAGTGGAAGAGGGGATGTCGTGAGAGTGATCCAAACAAGTGGTCTACTCTAGGCTGGGGAGAATAGAGGAGAGAGTGGCACTTGCTTATCAAGGTGATCAAGGTGATCTTGGAACTGTGGGGTTCCTTAACCTTATAGCATTTAAATCGGCCTATATGTGGCCAGAATTCTCTCACCTCTTCCTGTTCAAACTGGCTGTAACTGGTAGCTCATACTGATGTTAAGGTATTGTTCTCAAAATAAATATCAAAATCTCATAGACTTGATATTATGTGAGATAATTATGTGAAGTAAAGCCGTTACCATGAAAATATAATAATAAATATAGAGTAATGTAAATGCTAAAGGGTTAAATGTCTTTGTGTGGTGCTCACCTCTAGTAGGACATTCTGTTATTTATTGTTACTTTGTTACCTGCTTTTTTCTATTTATTTGCAATGTCTTTAATGTTTTGGCCCAAATGGCCAATAAAGAAACCACTATCATTGGATTGGCAGTATCGGTAGAGGGTCGAACGCCATGCTTTGCAGCGTAGAGTTATGGCCCTTTCTGATCTGAGTTCAAATCCCGCCGAGGTTAACTTTGCCTTTCATCCTTATGGGGTCGATAAAATAAAGCACCAGTAATGCACTGGGGTCGATTTATTCGACTTTTCCTTCCCCTTAAAAAAAATGCTGGCCTTGTGCCTAAATTAGAAACAATTATTTTCATTAAGAGTGCTGGATTGGCAGAATTATTAGAGCATTGGACAAAGATCTTTGTAGTATTTTTTCTGGCTCTTTACATTCTGTGTTCAAATCCTGTTGAGGTCAGAATTTTCTTTTCATCCATCCAAAGTTAATAAAATAAACTACCATTCCAGTACTGGTGTCGTTTTAACTGACTTTCCATTCCTCCAAAATTGCTGGCCTTGTGGTTATGTTAGAAATCATCATCAGCATTGTTATTATTTTTATTTTTAGCTGTAAATTCATTATAGAATGGTGAACCCCGATCACTATCTATTCAGAAAATAAAATGAAAAAAACAATGCACACATTGTTTTCTCTTCTCTGTAACATATGGTATTCTCTTATAATGAATTAGTTGGGTATATTTCTAGTAGAAAGGTAATGAATAATATCAGCACCCTTAATCAATATTTTGTTAGGTGTTCTGATTAAATAGTTTTACAGTTCATTTCTCTAATTAGTTGGGGGTTTTTTTAAACAGTAAATTGGTAGAGTTCTTAGAGCATCAGATTTAATGTGTTGTGGTATTTGTTCTGGATCTTTGCATTCTAAGTTCAACTTTGCCTTTCATTCTTCTGAGGTTGATAAGTATTGCTTCTGTGTGGAGTTTGATTTTTTTTTTCTTACTTTTTTGCTTAAAGAAATCGTCTGTGTTTAACCTGGAGAGAGATAGGTTCTGACAGGTTTTAAATGCCCAAGACCTGCTATTTGACAAGGTGGCACCTCTATGGCTCCATAAAAAATTAAAGGCTCTTTTTTTTGTTTCCATTGGAACATTGGATTTATTGTCTTGTGTTGTTCTCAGTTCAAATCTTGTCTTTTCTTATCCTTTTGGGACCATTGAACAAAATACCAGTCTAAAGCAGTGGTTTGGTGAAATTGTTACAGCACCAGGCAGTATACCTTGTATTCTATCCATAGTTTTAACGATTCTGCCACCTCACTGTCCTATATACCATACAACATATACCAATTCCCCATTGTGTTGGAAATAATGGAATATTTAAGTTTTTGAAACAACATTGAAGAAGAACAAAAGTTCCACTGAGAAATTCTTCTGGTTAAACAAAATTGCAGTAATTTGAACTTGTGCCATATTCAATGGTAATACATAATTCCAGAACAATTCTGTCAGAAGCGAGGATCTACTGTTGCAAATAATTGCCTTTATAATAACTTCCATTAATACTGCCAGCTTTAACGGAGCAGTTTAACTCCTTCCACTGCTGGTATAGAACTGTTGCCAAAATATGCTATAATACTATTGTTCTGTAAAGCTGTGTTTGGCTCATGATCATAAGGTGGCATGTTCAATTCCTGGCAGTGTACTGTGTCCTTGATCGAGCAACTTTATTTTAGTCCACTCAGCTGGAATAAAATAGAGTTTCACTTGTAATACAAAGGGCTAGCCATGTCACACACTGTCATACTGAATCTTCCCGAGGACTACATTATGAGTATGCATGTCTGTGAGATGCTCAGCCACTTGCATGTTCATTTCATGAGCAGGCTGTTCCATTGGTCAAATAACTGGTACACTCACCATTGAAGCTAATGGAGGTATGTGTGTGTGTGGGGGGGGGGGGGGTCCAAAACACACACGCACACACTTTATTTATCGTTTAACAGAACAAAAAACTCAGGTGATATCAATTAGTTAATGACACAATAGTAATTCAAATTACTATATTTACCTGAGTAGAAAGAAACCCCAAACACCTAAAAGTCTTCCATCCCTAACACTTCCTTATTAACAAAAGAAAAATGAAAATTTAACCTAATTATCATATTTCTAATGAAAAATATTGCCTATAATTTTGAAAATAAAATATTATTTAGTTGTGGTTTGGAATATAACTTAACAAAGGTTCTTACATAAAATTATGATGGAAGGTTTTTAGATAAATACAATCACTTTAATCCTTTCACTATTGTACTTCTAATGAAAAGCACAGCTCGTAATCTTTTAAATAATCAAGAATTTTGAGAGATTTAACAATAATGTAACTAACATTCTTAAATTGATGTTTGGAATATAACTTAACGAATGTTCTTACATAAAATTAAGATGGAAGGCTTTTAGATAAATAGAAACAATTCTAAAAAAAGAAAACCAGCATAAAAACCAGCGTAATATGATAGAACCAAGGGTGGTTTCAGGCAGGTTATTATCAAAAGGGTTAAAAAAAAAAAACAGGTGGGTGTGGGCAATCATACAAAAAATTTGGGAAAGTCTAAAGTAGAACACTGGAAGTCTCCACTGCTACAGGTTCTATGAGAAACTTATCAGCTGTTGTTGACTTGTTGACTCAGTGCAGCTAGTGTAGAAGCAAGGATTTAACAAAAGAAATCAGTGAAGCAGAGGTGTGGGTGAAAGATGATAGCTGAAATAGAGACAGGGGCACTTTAAAAGATAATAATATTAGGTCTTCCTAGTCATAGAGGTTAGGGAGTTGTATTTCACCTTTTTCTTATTTTGTTTCTTGTGCCTTTTCTCTCCCTTATATTTGTTTCTTATTTATATGGGGTATTAGATACCTTTCTCAGCCTGACATGACTTAGCTTTGATTAAATAAATAAATAAATAAATAAGAAAGAAAATGATAGATAACAGTCCTCACTACCACCTACACTAGCCTCAGAACTCTTACAGTTTCATACACCACTACACCACCACTGCTATAGCACAAATAAAACACAGGGACATTAAAATAATTTATATAAAGAGACAATCCCCAGAATACAATCTTACCACTTGACAAACCTATTTCATTTAATATTTCTTTTATGTCTTATATTCTTTGTAACTACACCTACATACCTACCTACTTACATGTCTACCTACTTACCTGGCTTTCTCTACCTGTAAAGTAGTCTGGTGGCATATATTTTGCTTCTACCTGGCCCACTTAAGGAGTTTGCTTCTCAATTATCAGGATCTGGGTTCAATCTAATATACACAGTAAGACAAAACAAAATCTTTGAATACATGGAAGCTATGAAAAGATTTAACAACAGAAGCTTCTGTTTTACAACTTCCCTGGTTTCTTCTTTTCTTTTTCGTTTTCTTAAGCATAATCTGCCTTCCATTTTTTTTCCCCTTTAAAAATAAAAAAAATCTTTTATTACTTGTCTAACTAGCTCTTTTTGATTAGCAACTGTAGGGAGTACTCAATACTTGCCCTAGTCTGCCATGGCTTACTAGCTCTAAATGGATGTTTAAATTGAATAAATAAATGTGTGCATATTGGCTTTGTATGATTTCATCCCATGTTTTATTTTACCTACCCAGGACTAGCACCTGGATATTTAGTGCTTTACAATGTGTGACACTCCATTCATCCAAATAATATGAATTTAACTCAAACCTAGTTTTGTGACAACTATGATATTTAGTTATACAAATTTGTGTAAAACTGTGATCCTTTACATTTTAGTAATGTGTCTTTCTGAGGTCTACGCTCAAGATGGCTGCCTTAGTAGCCTTAAAGGTAGCATCAGGCTTGTGTAAAACTGTGATTTTTTAAGGTTCAGTAATGAAATTTAACATGTCATATTTTGTTAAAAGTAATTCTTCAACTGTGGTCAACCTTACCTTAGATCTTTTCAAGGTCGATACCAATCCGGCGGGCTCTCTCGCAGAAATCAGCTGTGATCTGACCTAGAGAGGAAATGGCTCTGCCAGGTTTAAAATCCCCACAACATGATGGCACCCTTATGGCTACATGAGGAGTTAAAATGCCAATAGAATTCTTTAACTATTTACAATTGTTTAATTTGTATCTAATGCCATTTATTTTCTCATTCACATTAAATGTGTTTAATAGCTTCCATTCCACATTTAATTTTTATATTCACCTCAATCACTTTTGGTATACACCATAAAGTGGTTGGCATTAGGAAGGGCATCCAGCAATAGACGCCAAACCCAAATCAGAATCTATGAGCAAGATGTGACAGCCTGTCTAACTCATGCCAGCATGGAAAATGGATGTTAAACAGTGATGATGATGATCCACTCAAATCCTTTGCTTTAAACCATTTTTTACCCCTTAATTTACTTTATTTGCTCTCATGGTAAAATTATTTTTGTACCATATCTATATCTATCTATGTATGTGTGTGTATATATATATATATATATATATATATATATTTGTATATATGCATCGTATAATCGACAACTGTGTGTTTTTTTTTCTATTCCTCCATAGCACTTCTTATTCATCTTGTCATCTCCTTCTTACCATGTTTTCAGATCTTTAAATCTTCATTCCTTGTTTGTCTTAGTTTCTGTTTCAAGGTCAACCTATGTTGTTTTGTTTACTGTACATCAGTAATTCACAAAAACTGAATATGCGACAATACTCCCTCTCTCTCACCCTCCCTCATCTGGGCATAATGACATTACCACAACATTGCCTATGTGACAAACTGCTAAAATTACAAAGAACACACAGCAATGAACAAATTGTGTAAAGGTTTAATACAGTATTACTTCATTTATATATTTACAATAATGTAAAGGTGTGTGGCTTAGTGGTTAGAGTGTTCATGATCATATAATCATGATTTTGATTCTTGGCAGCATGTTGTATGCTTCAGCAAGACACTTTATTTCACATTATTCCTGTCTCCTCGGCTGGCCAAATTGTATTGAACCTGTTGTTCAAAGAGCCAGCTTTGTCACACACTGTCATGGTGAATTTCCCTGAGAACATGTTAAGCATATTTGTGGAATGCTCAGCCACTTGTATGTTAATTTCAATGTAAGATTGTTCTGTTGTTTGAACAACTGAAATACTTGTCATTGGAACTGACAAAGATCAAAACAATTATAATGAGAATTTAATTTTTTGAGTGACAATGATGATGATATCATCTTCATTGTCATCACCGTTTAACGTCCATTTTGCATGGGTCGGACAGGTTGTTCGCTTTGAGAAACAAGTCTGGCCAGGATTGACCACACCGTACCTTGCTCTGACAGGACTATAAATTTGACCAGGGTTTTTACAGCTGAATGCCCTTCCTAACATCAACCACATTTACAGTGTATATATGAATATTCTTTACTGTAGAAATGTAATAAGATCGAAACACATCTGTTATTTTCACCAAGCTGGTTTAGAGACAAGTTTCACTGCATTCTCTTCAATTGTTTAAAGTGTTGGATCAGGTATAGGTTTTAAAATTGCAAGGATAGTCTCGGTAGATTAATATTTTTTCCCCCTCACCATATTTAGACAGTGAGACTCTGTGTGTTTGTGTGTGTGCACACACACACACACACACACACACACTCCCCCCCTCTCTCTCTCTGTAAACATTGGAGTAATTAATTAATGAAATAATTACCAGCCACCTGAAAGCTTGTATCACTGAATTAAAATCATCAAATGTTTTAAATTAATCAAAGTAGAAAAAAATAAAGTCATTGGATTGTAAATAGATTCTAAAATTACTTGTTACTTATTTAAATTTATGGTGATGGTACATAGCATAGTGGTTAGGGTATTCGGCTCATAATTATAGGATAGTGAGTTTGATTCCCAGTAGCATGTTGTATCCATGAGAAAGACACTTTATTTCACCATGTTCTAGACCAAAGGTTCTCAACGGGGTCGTTTCGGAGCTCTAGGGGGACATTTTGGAGCAAGAGGGCGTTGGGGGGCGCTGGAAGCCCCTTTAGTTTGGTAAGTTTTATAAGTCATATTTGTACGTCTCTTAGACAGCCAGTATGAATGCATTTGAATGAAGAAAACAAAGAAAATAAATAAAAGAAGCTTGTCAACGAATTCCCTAGGGAGATAAAAGAAAAATGAAAGAAATCAAAGAAAATGAAAATAAGGACGTCAACTTTTACAACAGTTACAAGAACAATAGCAAGAAAAAGAAGCAATAGTGATGAAAGGTGTGGGTGTATACATATACATACATTCAATCATACACATACGTTCATACATACATACATACACACACACACACACACACACACACACACATAAACACACACAGGCCGGCGTTGGTGTTTGATGAGGTTGAGAACCTGGTCAGCTTTCAGCCAGAGCTGTGGTATTTAATCTCCCTAGGTAATAAAATCTTATAGCAAAAATTTTCTCCTTACAAAAAAAACAACAACATAAATCATGTCAACATCCTTACACACTTAAATATAAATGCATGTATATATACAAATGTATAAATCCATAGCTATATTCATACGTAAATGTATGTATGTATATATGTATGTAGATTTATATATATATATATATATATATATATAAATCTACATACATACTTATATATATATATACATATATATATAAATCTACATACATACATATATATACATATATATATAAATATACATACATATATATATATATATATATATAAATATACATACATACATATATATACATATATATATAAATCTACATACATACATATATAAGTATTGAAGTTTCCGTTGAAAATTGAAAAAGTTATAGGAATGAAGAGTGCTCTATGTAAGTACCAGAGCTAAATTTAATGTATAATAAACAATACAATATAATTACCTCATTACCAGAGGTTTCCTGAATAAGACGAATACGAAAAACGTCCTCATTCGTTCATCGGATAAGGCAATATGTGGGTATGACACAAGACAAATTCAAAACGCGTTATTACTCACATGTCGCATCTTTCCGACATCCAGAAAAAAGATTTACAACAGCTCTGGCTAGCAGAATATGGGATTTGAAGGACCAAGGTATCCAATATAAATTGGATTGGTCAATTTTGAACCAATCTAAAGAATATGCAAGAGGAACAAGAAGATGCACACTCTGCATAAGTGAAAAATATTGGATTTTACAGAACCTTAAATCACCAAAAACCTGCCTAAACGCAAAAACAGAAATTTTCACCAGTTGCCCACACATGAAATCACACTTGCTTTCCAGCTCATATAAACTTAACTCACTTTCAGATACTTATCCTCCATAAACTCTTGTTCTTCACTTTCCTTAAATTATCCTCTTTACAGTCTTCTCTTTGTGATTTACTTTTATTTTTAACTTTATTTTTATTTTTACTTCACATCCACCAGTGACCCCCCCCCCCCCCCTTACTTTTTGATTCTTTTACCTAATATCTTCAAATTCCACATTTTACTTCCCCATTTTCTTTCACTACCTGATATCACTTGTCACTCCAGATATATTCTGTTGTTTCGCAGCCGATTTTATATTTGTACTCATTTATTCGTACGGCTGGTTTATAATTTGTATTTATGCGTGTGAGTATGCATATGTGTGTATACGTTCTGTATATGTATACGAACGCCTCCGTATGTGCACGTGCGTACGTATATATATGTGTGTGTATGTGTGTTTTATATCTGTTTTTTACATACTTATTTATACGTGTGTGTGTATGTGGTTGAATGTATGTGTATGTATATGTATGCGTATGTGTGGGTGTGT
The DNA here is from genome assembly GCA_964016885.1 of Eledone cirrhosa. Lineage (NCBI taxonomy): Eukaryota > Metazoa > Mollusca > Cephalopoda > Octopoda > Eledonidae > Eledone > Eledone cirrhosa. The sequence goes on from OZ024741.1 coordinate 58,847,893, forward strand.
ATGTATATATATATATATAGTCGCGTACGTACGTGTGATTAGATATACATGTGGCGATATATATATATATATACGTGCCTCGTGTGTATGTATGTACGCATGCATGCGCTTTTGTCTGTACGTATTTATATTTATATATATATATGTGTGTGTACGTGCGTACCTATGTTTGTTTTCTATTTTCTAGTGTTAATTGATAACCCTTCCCTCTTACTTTCTCTTTGATTTAAAATTATTTTTCATTCTCATATATTGTTTCATTTTTATACATATATCGAGAATGACACTTCTTTTTACTATTACACTCCCTTCCCTCTTTATCTTACGCATATAAATGACCGCGCGTGTGTGTGTGTTTATACGCGTGCTTTCATACGCGTATGTGTATATATTTAATACCTGTATCTGGATGTGTGTTAACTATATTATCATTTTCTTTTTCAACTCATATTATATACGTATTTGTGGTCACACATACACAAATATACTTGCCCTCATATATGTACTTACGCACACGTTTTCACCATACACATGCATTTGTACATACACACATATGTACATTTGTGAGTGCATATACATACAATACACATACCTTAACTATATTTCCTTATTTTTTTAATATATCTCTTGCATTACTTTTATTTATATATTTTTATGCCCGTTAAACTCTTGCCTTTCTTGAGGAGATTTTTCAAATATTTCACTATGTTTTAAATTGCCTTGTCCGATGAACGAATGAGAACGTTTTTCGTATTCGTCTTATTCGGGAAACCTCTGGTAATGAGGTAATTATATTGTATTGTTTATTATACATTACACACACACACACACACACACACACACACACACACACACACACACATATAAATCTACATACATACATATATATATATATATATATATATATATATATATATATATATATATATATATATAAATCTACATATATATATATATATATATATAATATGTTGAGAAGGTAACACACCAGAGAGAGATATATAGTGCGCTATCAATAATACAGGGAAAAAACCACCAGTGTATGGAATCTATAACCTATGAAAGGCAGACTATAGACACAATAATTAAAAATATAAATTAAAGCGTAAATAAATACCTCTATAACTATATAACACACGTACAAATCCAAAGATATGTTTCACCAAAAAAATTTGTTGAAAGAAATGGTCTAGTCTCGGTTCATCAGCGTGTGTAAGGCCATACATTTCAGACAACACTAAGAGAATTTTACAATTGACCGTCCAGCTACACGTGGGAGAGAGAAGTCACAGCGTGTTTAAGGGCAGTGAACCAGTGGCCTCTGAGAGACGAACTGCTAGAAAGGGCAGCCCAAAGCCACTCAGAGAAGTGTGCTCAACCAAACAGAGCTGGGGAAAGACTGTTATTAGGAGCGAAATATCACGATAAATTAAGGGAGGCATAGGCCGTCGTGGCCTATGCCTCCCTTAATTTATCGTGATATTTCGCTCCTAATAACAGTCTTTCCCCAGCTCTGTTTGGTTGAGCACACTTCTCTGAGTGGCTTTGGGCTGCCCTTTCTAGCAGTTCGTCTCTCAGAGGCCACTGGTTCACTGCCCTTAAACACGCTGTGACTTCTCTCTCCCACGTGTAGCTGGACGGTCAATTGTAAAATTCTCTTAGTGTTGTCTGAAATGTATGGCCTTACACACGCTGATGAACCGAGACTAGACCATTTCTTTCAACAAATTTTTTTGGTGAAACATATCTTTGGATTTGTACGTGTGTTATATAGTTATAGAGGTATTTATTTACGCTTTAATTTATATTTTTAATTATTGTGTCTATAGTCTGCCTTTCATAGGTTATAGATTCCATACACTGGTGGTTTTTTCCCTGTATTATTGATAGCGCACTATATATCTCTCTCTGGTGTGTTACCTTCTCAACATATTATATTTTAAAGGGCTCAGGATCTCTTCCCCTTTGAGCACATTATTTACAGGGAATAACGACGGCCTATGCCTCCGTTAATTTATCGTGATATATATATATATATATATATATAAATCTACATACATACATACATATATATATATATATATATATATATATATATATATATATATAAATCTACATACATACATACATTTATATATATATATATATATATATATATATATATATATATAAATCTACATATATACATACATACATTTATGTATGCATATAGCTATGCATTTATATATTTGTATATATATATGTACAAGCATTTATATTTAAGTGTATATATATATATATATATATATACAGGGTGTGGACGATATTTGTTCGCAATTTTCAACTGCTAATTTTATGCAAATTTTTTTTCACTTCCGTTGTCACTCTTGTCTTCATAAAAACAGTGACTATATTTCCATTATTTATTTTCAGAATAATTGATTATGAATAATTTTGAACCTCCAAATTTGTGGAAGAGACACAGAGTTCTTCTTGGAATCCGCGCTGGGAGGACAAATAAGACCAGAAGATCAATTCCCAGAATAACAAGTGGCTCGTTGTCTCATCCAAAGACGTGCCCAGAGTCATGCAGACAAAGTTTCCAGCGACAACATTGGTCTTAGGTATCATCAGCAGTCAAGGTGACGTCATGCCACCTCACTTCTTCCCTGAGGGCCTCAAGCTGAACACCGATGGCTACATCCGCGTTCTGAACGAGGTAGTAAAGCCCTGGATCGACCAGGTAGCTGGAGGTAGGCCGTACGTATGGCAGCAAGACTCTGCGCCCTGCCATACCAGCCGAAAGACCCAAGTCTGGCTGTCAGAGAACTTCGTCGACCACACTTCACCTGACATCTGGCCTCCCAGCTCGCCTGACTGCAACCTCCTCGACTTCTTTGTGTGGGGCGCAGTGGAACGAGACACCAACAGATCTAGCTGCAATACGAAAGACGATCTGAAGGCCAGGCTCACAAGTGCCTTTAGGGGCCTAAGTCGGGGGACAGTGATGAAGGCCTGTAGCCGGTTCCGAGGCCACCTTGAGGCCGTCATCAAAGCCAATGGCGGGTTTATCGAGTGAGATCGAAAGAACAAGTCATGAAGACAAACTGACCCAAGTTTGATAAATATATCTTAAAAAATAAAACTACTGTGTTACTTTTTCCTAGACAGTAATCTTGCGAAAAAATATCGTCCGTACCATGTGTGTGTATATATATATATATATATATATATATATATATATATATATTTAAAAGTTAAACAAGTTTCAATGAATAAATCAAAGAATGAGTTTTACAATAGAATGGAAGCACTCAACAGCTTTGGTTTTCCAGAGTTATTAATATTAATTCAAAATATTAACAAAATAGATATTCTTGTGAACAAGTATATTTTATTATACATATTTCAGAGGTACTGAGTTAAGTTCAACAGTACGTCCTCATCAGATAAAATAAGATGATGCATGACATACCCTGACATAGTAGATGGTTAAGATTCAGTCATGGTAGTGAGTAATATATGACAAAACTCAATATTTATATACCTTAATATTGAGAACATGAGAAAAATATATAAAACATACAATAGAGAGGGTGCGTGTGAGACAGCTTAAAAAATACATGGCATCAATATAACAGGTAAAAAATTTAAAATTACTGAAGAAAGAGGAAAGAAAGAAAAGCAAAGAGGAAGAAAACAGCTGACGGGATACTATAGTTAGTAGTTGCCTCGAAAGACAAAAGAGAGTTGATTACAGAGAGAGAGAGAGACAAAGGGGAATAATTTATGTTCAAGTTTTTAGACAATTATCCATATATACAATATATATCTAAACTTATTTGGTTGACCGTTAATATTCAAAATATTTAATTTAAGTTAGTTCAGAGTAATGAATAATATTTTAGGTTTTAAAAGTTAATAGGTATCTGTATTAATATTAAAGTATACTATCAAGTTTAATTTCAAAGATCAAATTTTATGAAATCAGATTTAAAGGATTTACAAACACGAGAAATAAAACAATGTTTTACAACCTCACGAAAAGTAAACTTTACCAAAATTATTTATAATATTGACAACCGTTTATATAATATAATTTAGAAAATAAAAAGTTATAATTTTTAAAGAATTTATGATTAACAATTTGAGTGCCAAAAGGATAAACAGGCCTTATAATTAAACTTAAAGAGGTCTGAATTTTAAATTACATATATGTGTTAATCAAAAAATATACAAAAAATATATTGTCTAAAGACTTAAGGTGATACCTTTCAAATATACATAACATAATACAATAATACAATATAGTAAATACATTACTGAAAATATTGTTAAAAATTAATGCTTTAGATATATCCGTTAAATTTGATAAAATAAATTAAATTATATTAAATTAAGTAATCAACATTGACAGCCGAGGATCACTTTTAATGATCACAAAAGAAACTTTGAGGAAGACCTGCCAGTTAGACTGATTGCTCCATCCAAATCGGATATTGGAGTAATCAGTAAGAATATTATTGATAGAATTCTACCTACTTTGAAATTGAGGTCTAAATTGAGCTAAATTGAGCTAAATGAAGTGATTGATTGGTATAAAAATATAGAGGATAAGAAAAACCATAAACTCATCCAGATGGACATAACAAGCTATTACTCTTCCATTACGCCTAACCTACTAAATAAGGCTTTATCCTACGCTTACAACCATACAGATCTAACTACGGATGAAATCGATATCATATTAACTACTAGAAGAACTCTAATTAATTTCAACAATGAGTATTTGACCCACTCAGATAGAAATAGAAACTTCGACATTACCATGGGATCATCCGACTCAGCGCAAGTCACGGATCTTCTGGGGATATTCATCTTAAGTATGATAAATAGAAAACTGCCGGAGATTACCGGTGGTTTATATAGGGACGATATTTTATTTACGGTAGTTAAACACAACAATACAGAACTAAATAGGGTAAAGAAAAATATAATTGAATTCTTTAAAAATTACGACCTTAAATTAGAGGTAGAAAGTGGTACCAAAATAGTTAATTTCCTTGATGTTACCCTTAACTTAAACTCTGGTTTTTATTACCCTTTCCATAAGCCCAATGAAAACTTAAATTACGTTAGTTATTACTCTAATCACCGTAAATCTGTGAAAAATGCAATTGTCAATAATGTACAGAAACGCATATCTAGAATATCTGCTAATAAATCAATATTTGATGAAAAAGCAGGATATTACAATGATGCGCTAAGAAAGGCAGGTTATAAAAATAATATAGAATATATAGACAATAATAATCTGAATCTTAATCCTGATAAAAATAATAATAATATGACTGGCTTATATAAACGAAATTCTAAAAATTATAATTCAAACTCCTGTACTGTGAATAAATCGGGGAAAAGAAACAGAACTAAATCAGTTATATGGTCCCCCCTCCCCTGCTTCTGTAGCAGTAAGAACACCACTAGCTAATTTATTCTTTAAGGCTTTAGATAATTCCTTCCTTAGTCAACATAAATACCGTTCCATATTTAATAGACACACAATTAAGCTTTCTTATTCTACAACTATGAATATAGCTCAAAACATCGCTAAACTAAATAGTTAAATTCTAAACCAAAATCAGCATAATGCTGTTAGTAATAATGTTAATATAAATAATAATAAATCGAAATGTAATTGTAGAAATAAACCAGATTGTCCTCTGCAAAATAATTGTCTGGATAGAAATTTGGTGTATAAATGCACCGTAAAAACAAATAACAACACATACAACTACATAGAGGAAACTTCTTCGACATTTAAATCGAGATTTGCGAATCATAAATGCTCGTTTTCGAATTTTAATAGGAAGTCTTCGACTTCTTTATCACAACTTATATGGTCATTAAAAGACAAACATTTAAAATACTCGATGTTTTGGACGAAGCTTTGTAATAGTAAAATATATTCGAACTCGTCTATATCAACTAACTGCAACCTCTGCACAAAGGAGACCCTATTAATAATTACTAATTATGAAAACTTAATTAACAAAAAAAGTGAATTATTCTCAAATTGCCTCCAGAAAGCTTTGTCTACATTCCAAGCCTCACAAAAAGTCAGGAAAAAAAAACTAAACAAACAGGCTTTAATTTTTGACGTTTCTTATCAACTGTTGGACCTAAAACGTTTTAACAGTTTATAAAACTTTAATAATATTTTATTTTTTAATAATTTTAGATATTTATAATTTAGATTCAGATCTTTATTTATTTGTCTCGGTTTTAAATATATAATTTGGATATTTAATTTGTAAATTTACTGCTTATAATTGAACCGTAGATCATTCATGCATTTATATATTTTAATCATTTTGGGTATGTTCTGGGACTCAGAAAGATAGATCTGCACTTATATACTTTTATATATATCTAGGTATAAATATTACAAACCATACTAGTCGACAAATATTGGTCTTTCTCTCCACTGAACTGGAGGTAAAACTACAATTATAGCAGTACTAATAATGGTTATAATTATTTATTTATTAAATGTATATCGTTTCATTAATACCCATAATTCTGTCTATATATAGTTGTATAAATATGTTTATCTAGTGTAATAACATGCTCCTAGTTTCATTTATAAATAATTTAGATACTCAAATGACTAATCCCTGGATCTTCGAAATTATATAATGTGTATTACTTAATTTAATATAATTTAATTTATTTTATCAAATTTAAAGGATATATCTAAAGCATTAATTTTTAACAATATTTTCAGTAATGTATTTACTATATTGTATTATTGTATTATGTTATGTATATTTGAAAGGTATCACCTTAAGTCTTTAGACAATATAATTTTTGTATATTTTTTTTATTAACACGTATATGTAATTTAAAATTCAGACCTCTTTAAGTTTAATTATAAGGCCTGTTTATCCTTTTGGCACTCAAATTGTTAATAATAAATTCTTTAAAAATTATAACTGTTTTTATTTTCTAAATTATATTATATAAACGGTTGTCAATATTATAAATAATTTTGGTAAAGTTTACCTTTCGTGAGGTTGTAAAAACATTATGTTTTCTTTCTCGTGTTTGTAAATCCTTTAAATTTGATTTCATAAAATTTGATCTTTGAAATTAAACTTGATAGTATACTTTAATATTAATACAGATACCTATTAACTTTTAAAACCTAAAATATTATTCATTACTCTGAACTAACTTAAATTAAATATTTTGAATATTAACGGTCAACCAAATAAGTTTAGATATATATTGTATATATGGATAATTGTCTAAAAACTTGAACATAAATTATTCCCCTTTGTCTCTCTCTCTCTCTGTAATCAACTCTCTTTTGTCTTTCGAGGCAACTACTAACTATAGTATCCCGTCAGCTGTTTTCTTCCTCTTTGCTTTCTTTTCTTTCCTCAGTAATTTAAAAAATTTTAAATCTGCCTATGGGTAACAAGATGGCCGCCATCTTGTAACCCATAGGCAGATCTCACACAATGCAGCCTCGACAGAAGAGTACTGCTCGACTATGGCAGACAATTGATATACCCAGGACACCATAGTGAAATACCAATATATGGAACATTACATTTATGTAACATTCTTTCCTTATTTTAATTTATATTCCTTTTGAAGTTCCAATGAGCTGCTCTATCTTTACCTATGTTAATTATTTTTAACTGAACCAGATCAATAATGATATATAATCATTTGATCCAGAAATATTATATGGAGTAGCGAAACAATTGTAAACAGACATTATTATTATTAATATTATTATTATTATTCTCTACATTCCTTATCTCAAACTAAAATATGTTGACAATCTTTTAATAATGTCTTCCTTGTGAAATTTGTGGTCTTGTTTTGCTTAACTAATGAATATTTCCAGCTTTGTGCACCTAACCTCTGCATGAACCAAGCCACCTAGCTGCTTTCCACTGCATATTGCACATTGAGCACATGCCTTTACGCTTTGGCTTCTAAATAATTCACCAATCTCTCCTCTCCTATCTCCATCTCTCTCTTTAAGATTAGTTACTCTTGAACTGTGTATATATATATATATATATATATATATATATATAATTGTTTCTACTTTTGGCACAAGGCCAGCAATTACCCAGTGTATTACTGGTACTTTATTTTATCGACCCCGTAAGGATGAAAGGCAAAGTTAACCTCGGCGGGATTTGAACTCAGAATGGCAAGGGCCGCCGTTGTTGAAAAGAGCAGTGGCCTTTGACCTGGCAATAAAAACTGGAGACAAAATTCTTTCTGTACCAAAACCAAGGCACACACACAGAGGTTTGTGTGTGTGTATGTATATATATATGTGTGTGTGTGTGTATATATATGTGTGTGTGTGTATCTATCTATATATGTATATAAGGAATACAGATATTTCTCTCTCACTGTCACCAAGCTTCTCAATTCATTTGTTGCTACTAAGTATTTTATTTTGCTACGAGGTATTTTATTTTGCAAGGTACTATTTCCCCCTGAGTTTGTGATTTCAGAGAAAGGTAAGAAATTCTTTATAGTTTGCATCTCTTGTATTTTGACTTTACAGTTTGAATTGTAGAATTGTCTATCCACTCAAAATATTACAGCAGCTAACAGTGAAATATAGAATTTAAAAAAAAAGAAGCTTTTTCAACTGAGATCAAATCTTTGAGAACATTCATGTCTATTTTTCAAAAATATATAATTTGAAATAGTTTGCTTTTGTTTTGGACTGAAACTTTTTTTGTATTTAATTCGTACGAGTATTTTTTAAAGATTCTAACATAACTTGATTTGGCCCAGTAATCTACTGATATCAAAATCAGTAGTATATTGAAAAATGGAAAAATAGGGTAGGGGATTTCGAGGGGCAAAAGGGGACGTTTGGCCGAAATGGGTTGAGAACCTTTGTTCTAGACCACTCAGCTTGTAAACATGAGTTGTACCTGTAATTCAAAGGACCAAGTTCATCATCTCTGGTGATACTTTGGTAGATTTCATTTTTCAATCTTTAAAGCTCAATAGAATAGGTATCAGTAATTTACCTGAGAACTTTAAGTGTATTCGTGTCTACAGAATGCACTGCCTATTCCATGTTAATTTCACTGTAAGGTTGTTCTGTTGTTTGAACAACTGAAACATGTCATTGGAACTGACAAAGATCAAAACAATTGTAATGAGAATTTGAGTGATGATGATGATAATGAATATATGAATATTTTTCACTATGGAGATCTGATAAGATCGAAACATGTCTATAATCTACTAGTAACAGTAGGCTTCTCCCTATAAAATTGCCTTCATTCTTAAAGAAAACTTTTCCTTTTGAGGATGTTATTGTTGTTTTTCTAAACTGATTCATCTCCCTTTTTTTTTTTTAAAGATTATAAGGTAGGGTTTTGAGGAAGATTTGGTAACTATTTATAGCAAGAAAACTATTTATAGCAAGAAAACTGACCATATTGATCTTTTGTTGGCTTCTGAAGATGTTGGGTAAAAGTCATTATAATTTTGTAAGCTAGAGTTCCAAAGATTTTTGTACATTAAAGTTCCAAAGATTACTTTTATTTTGAAGAAACTGTAATGTTTTCGTATGAATTGAACAGAGTTCCATGTTTTAATATTGACTTGTGGTGAGGGTATTGTATAAAAGCCATTGGCCATTTTGTAAGTCAAAGTTCCAAAGCTTGAACATTGATATAATATATAGATGTGCAACAGTTATTGGGTTTTCTTGAGAAGAATTTTAAAAACATTTCAGAAATGGCCATGTAATAATCTAAGGCATAGTTTCCTTCTTATTGTGCAACGTTGATCTCCGTTTTGATCTTGATCTTTTCATATAATACTTTTCTTATCTCCTTGATTTTATTCTAACTAATCTGCTATAGATTCTTTGGATTGTAAGCTGATAATTCCATGCACAGAGACAGCCCAGAGTATTAAACAACAAGAAATAGAAAACATAGTAACAAAGGAAATATCTATAATAATAAATGTGAGTTTCTGTGCATATGTTCACATGGTTTTCTGGCTCTGGCAAATATACGTATTGTATTTAAGTATTAAACTAAATAAACCAAAAAATCAAATATGTCATTGCAAGTTCGTATCATTTTCCCTCACAAAAGAAACTTTTGCTTTTTAATTATAAATGATACACTAGACTGCTTTCTCTTGGAATAGTGGATATGGGATATTCAAGAGTTGATAAGAAAAACTGGTTTATTTGTAAATTTGTACAGATTCGGATTTCATCAAAGTTGTTGTACTGGGATTTTTCAGTCATGCCTCAGCTTATTGCTGGTTCATATTCCATCTTTTCTTAATTAATGCGACAGTGCACATTGAAAATATAGTTTTCCCTTTTCATATATTTGTATATAGATTGATAGATACATTACAAAACAAACACACACATACCTACACAAGCAGAAAACTGTCTAGATAAGGTGATATTTCTGCTAGTTCTAAATATAAAATAGAATAAAATAAAAAACAGCTGAAAAGTTGACATCTATTATATAGAGAGAAGCCATGGAAAAGCAACAGCCATTGAAACACTTAAAGTGTATGTTGTGTTTTAATTCTCATGGAAGGACCTCTGCCAGTTTTCACGATGAGTGTTCAAGTTGTATGAACACTGGGGAACTCTGCTAATGCAATTAACATGTAAGTGACTGAGCATTGCACAGAGATGTGTACTCTTTATGTAATTTTCAGGAAGATTGAGCATGACTATATGTGACAAGACTGGTCCTTTGAATGCTAGGTACAGTCAATCTTGTGTTATAATGTAAGTAGCTGAGCATGACTCTGTCATATGTAACCCTAACGTAATTCGCAGGGAGATTCAGCAAGATACAAGTGGGACATGGCTGGCCTGTTGAATTACAGGCACAATCCATTCAACAAACTTACAAACATTTTCTGTGTACCCAGTTTCTCTCAGAATGCATGAGTTGAGCCATTTGGTTGAGATGACATCCAGTTGAATTGAACACAGCACCTAGTGATTGCAAAGCAAACTTCTTAATCATTACCATACTATGTCCCTACTTAAAGTGCATGCTGTATTTTAATTCCCATAGTTTGGGGATTGTGGATCATACATAGGAAGTTCTCTTCAATATTGACAGCTTCACAGAAGTTGGATGTCACAAGAATACCAGAATACAATAATCCAAGAATAGAAGAATAGAAACAAGAATATTGGTCATCTTGTCACAAACATCTGCTAAGTTTAGTTAGGTTGCAGATTATCATTGTTCAGTATGTTGTGTTGTGTGTGTGTACTTGTGTGAGAGCTTTGTGTGTGGGTGAATTTTTCTGTGTGGATCTATGTGTGGGGAAGTGTTGCATGAATTTGTGCGGTATGTCTGGCTTGTGTGTGCCTTTGTCTGTGTGTGTGTGTATGTGTGTGTGTTTAAATACATGCAGTTCCAGTAATGTTTTCTTTTGAAAAAGAAGTTCTATGAATGCAATGAGAGAAAAGAGAATATTGTATAAAATGGAAAGTAAAAATTAAATCCATCTGAAGTTTATTATTTTTGTTAATAACTATGTTCATTGATCTAGTCATTGAACTAGTAGTAGTAGTAGTAATTAACTTGGACGAAATTGAAAAAAATACCATATACTGAAAATTAAAACTATGAATGTGGTCAATACCATCTAGCAACAACAAGATAATTCCAGTTGTAAGAGCCCTGGTCTTGATACCACTAAAACTGAGAAGGCATCATAAGCAAATTGCTTTCCTATAAATGACTACACTGTTGGGCATTGATTGTATATATAGTCAAGACATTAGCCTAAGGTCTTTCTTGACACTTGACAAGCAGTAGAAGCTTCAGTAATTATCAATCTTTTACTAGTATTAATAAATAATGTTTGTAATTATGTCATTATGTGGAGTAAGAACAATTTCTTGCCATGAAGAAAAACATTTTTGCTATGAAAAAAATCAGCAGACTAATATTCTTTTTAGAATAGCCAAATGATTTCTAGCTACCATGTATGGAAAATAATAATAATTGTTCCTACTTGAGGCACAAGGCCAGCAATTTGAAGGGAAAGTCGATTAAATCGACCCGAGTACTTACTGGTACGACCCCATAAAATAAAGTACCAGTAAGCACTAGGGTCGATTTAACTGACTTTCCCCTCCCCTCAAATTGCTGGTTTGTGCTTTAAGTAGAAACAATTAATGGACCAAATACCTGGAAAGCTATTTCTGCAAGAGATACAGAAACTAGTACTGACTGACACTGTCCACGTCCAGAGAAGGCATTATCAATTTAAATACCTTATCAAGACATTTACTGTTGTTTATGCCCTTTTGGTGTAGGATGTGTTGTCACCAATTTGTTTGAAGATGTAAATTCCAATTTAACGGAGAAGTATTTTAGAGAGTTGTAATGTCGCCACGAGGAACCAGGTTTGGTAGAGAGATATGATAGGAATATCAACGACTTTAGCTTGGTTTTACATTATTTATTAACAGAGGTTGAGCTGGCATGCCAAGAGAAATGAAATAATTCAATTAAGATTACAAGAGAAAATACGGGTGACTGGCTGAAGGCGTTTGGCCAGGCTCGTAGGTAATGTTTTGTTGTTACATATTGTTTGCGCTGGCGGAGCAAAAGAACAAGCGGTTTTTACTTAGCATGGTCAAGCCTGGAAGTGGTTGCGTCTTCAAATCTTTGCGGGCTATTTCTCCCTCAGAACGCGTAGGGATACATCCTCTTCTACTGGCGCTGATTGGCTGAGCTGAGCCAAATCACGCACAGATAATGTATGTGAGCCCGCGGAATATAGGTCACTACATCACCTCCGAGCAGATTTTCAGCCGAAAATCGTTAACGAAGAAACTGAGGACCCACAGATAATTGAATCAGCAAGAACAAATGCTGAAAGAGCACATCAATGAAAAAATAATTGAGCAGAAAGATGCATGCAAGAACAAAAAAAATTAGGCGCGACGGGCCGTGTTGATCCGCTGTCAAATGACTAGCTGTTTTGCAGATTATACGTGACGAGAAAGGTCTACCAGAAAACAGATAAAGTCTGACATGGGCGAAGTTGCTGTTCTTGCATTAAATGTTAATGGTGAGCGTTGTACCAGTAGCTGTGAACGAAGCTATTATGGTAGTTTACCAGTGCTGGCGAGAAAATGATGGCCTCCCAAACGTATTACCGAATGTGCTATGGAGCCAGGAAAAAATGGCTTGTTGCTTTGATAAGGAAAAAAAAGCAAGTTGAATCTGTAGGTGAGTTGCAGTTCCATGTAATACAGCAAAGAAAATGTGCGCGCGCGGTTAATATATAATGATAGAGAGAAATGAATTTTCATATAATACAGTTTAAAAAAAAAATAAATGTCCAAAATAAATGCCTGAAAAAAAAAAAAGGAAGAAAGAAAGAATTGTTGTTAAAGCAAAGTCACAATGAATCTTCTGTAGAGTCGAATTCGAGCGTTGAAGAAGCTAGCGTCACCGATATGGCAGCCACGTCTGACGCCATAATGGTGAGAAAACTAATGTCTTAATTTCTCGAGTCCTTGTGGTAACGAGACAGAAGGTATGGTGGTTGCGTCGGTAAAGTTACAAGCCGTTTCCTGGTGTTGGGTAATATAGCAATGTGTTGCCGCTGATGGCTGTTACTTGGTGGTAGCCATTTTGAAATCTCCTCGTGGCGTAAAGTTTTGGAAATAATGCTAATTTTTTTCTCTAAAAATGCTATTAGTTCAATTCCCAGTTGCCCATTGTGTTCTTCAGCAAGAAACTTTATTTCACATTGTCTCAGTTGACTCAGCTGGCAAAAATGTGGTGTACCTGTGATTCAAAGGGTTAGCTCCTGACAACTACATTAAAAGTAGGCTATTCTATTGATCAAACAACTAGAACACTCATAGGTCTGAACCACCAGTTGCCAAATCACATATGTATATGTGTATGAGTATATATATATATATATATAGTTGTTTGATCAATAGAATAGTCTACTTGTGGAATAAATATGCAAATTGTTGAGAATTCAACAGACACATGTGTATATATATATGTGTGTGAATGTATATATATATATGTGTGTGAATGTATATATATATATATGGGTGTATGTAGCTCTGTGCATACATTCATACATATGTCTAATCCCTGCTATCAGTGAAACTGTATGTTAAATGATGACAACAGATATTTTATTTAGTAAATTTAGTGTGTAATTGATTGTAAAATTTTACCTCAGGTGTCAGGTTCATATGTGGCAAGATATGTGGTCATATATGGCAGAAGTCAAATACCCAACTTCATTCACAAAGTTGGGTTGAATTGAGGCTTTGGTAAAAAGAAAAAAAACAACACTTGCCAAGATGTCCCACAGTGGGATCAAACTTGGAATTTGAATGAGTGTGAAAAGAACTGCTTAACCATTTGACTATGCTGCATCAATTAACCCCTTCATTATCATATTTTTAATGAAAGACAGCCTATAATTTTCAATTAATTTGGAAAATAATCAAGAATTTGGAGTGATTTGGTAATATAAATAACTTTCTCATCATTTAGCATGTTTTGAACATAATAAAGGTCCTTACAGGAAATTACAGTAGAATGTTTTTTAGAAACCTTTTGAAATAAAAACTTAGATATCATAGAACCAGAGGTGGGTTCAGGTGGTTTGCTATCAAAAGGTTTAAAGAGAGAACTGTCGCCTAGTTTCAGAGAAATATCAGTAATAAATTTTCTGTTAAGAAGTGTAGGTAGATATAATAATTTCTAAAGAAAGACTTTTATGACACAAAGCTAAGACCGAGATGTTTATCAACAAAAAATATATTAACATAGATCACGTAGACTAACACCAACACCATAAAATAAGAAATAACAACCGAAAAAAGCCCCCACAGGGAATAAAAGCAAAATCTAAACAGCACATAAAATGTTAACATACAATAAAAGGTTGATATAACCAATAAAACATAATTATCACATAAAATATAGTATACACTAACATGATAGACAAAAATTACGATGGTTAATGTTGCCATTGTTTGGGAAGACCATGATGAATGGTCTCTGCAGACTCCTTTCATTATTTCTGTGTGTGTATGTGTGTATATACACACACACACATGTATGTATATATATATGCACACACATATATATGTATAAGTGTTATTCTTTGGCAGGGTCATGCTGCCCATAAATGCACACGAACCAACACAAGTTGAGTTCACTTAGGTTTTGTTATTAGTCATGTAACTAATCTTGGCAGAGTTATCCTACTAGATAACAGGCCACAGGTGGTGAATATGGCTACCAGATAGGATGGTTAGTTACAATATAAGTGGGTTTCTGCTGGATGAATAAGCAAACCTGGACCAACTGGTAAACTACTAGGGGAGATGGAGCAATGAGAGATACTGTTAGCTTTCAAGAAAACTCTCACAACCCAGTGATGTAGCTATGATGATCTGAGTAAAAGCCACCTCTAAAAAAAGCCTAGTCTTCACAGGTCTGAGAAAAGTTCTACATTGTTGACTGGCATGAATAAGAACTCCAAAAACCTGCAGTATAGCTAGATACATTAAACATTCACACTACATCCTTCTTTGCACAGGATAAGAAGAGACACATTCAGGCTTTAGGTAGAGATGCCTGTTCAAAAAATATATTGCAGTCTCCATTGAATACTGTAAGAACTGGCAATGGGCCTGAGACCTGTCCTGGGAAGTGTGGGATAGATGCATAATGGTTGCAAATCCTGAGACACCAAAGAGAGTTCAGAATGGAGCAAATGTTAACTACACTCACCAGTGTAATCTAATTCAGTTCCTAGTACTCAAACTCAACTATTCAGGTGTGGTGCAAGAAATGACTAACCGGCTGTTGGAATGTCTTATGAACTGGATGGATCTGATTAGAAGGCAGGATTTTCCACTTGAAGTTTAGGCTGAAAGAAATATCTTTATGTAGTGCAAGTTTATGAGCTAAACATTGAGTCTGAATACAGATCCTTCATTGATGAAATCACTGCAGTGTTAGAAAAGACTGAATCATTTATATTAGTGGGAGACCTCAATACACAAGTTGGCATTGACCACCTGACATGGAAGGGAATGATTGAAAGGAATGATAATCCCAATCTGAATATGAATGGAGAGGCCTTATTAGATTTCTGTTCTAGTAATGGACACTCTATTATGAACAACTTCCAGCACAAAGACCTCCATAAATACACTTGGTATAAGGGAATCAGGGACAAAGATTAATAATAGATTTTGTTATTGCTTCTGATATCTTCAATTCTGTGCTGGATGTTCATATTAAGAGAGGGGCTGAGCTGTCAACTGATCACCATCTAGTTATTTGCAGCCTGAGGCTACCTAAAGCCAAGAAACTCACAAAACTGACAGGATAAAGTGAGAAGCACTGGCTGATAACTGATAAGGAAGTCAGGTGCAGGTATGCGATACTATAGTATCCAAATTCAGAGAACTCCCTGAGCAAACTAACAAAGGACCAGTCAGTTAAAATGTGAGGTATTCAAACAATTAACAAAAAGTGAAAACAGATGATATGTGGTTGACAAAAATATGATTATTGAGTGTTCAGTAGAAATATTTATGCCAAAAAGAAAAAGAAGAAAGGATCTTATCTAAATTAATCAGTAAAGAAAAGAATAAGATTCTGAGTTGGAGAGAATATGTGGTTTAAATGGCTGCATCTTGTTGAATATAAGAAGTTTGATGATTAGAAGAGGAAGAGAACAAACAAGCAAGGTGGCAGTAAAAGAAGATAGGAGGGTGTGTGAGTGACAAACAGGATGGGCATGTGAACTCATAGAGAGAAGGAGGGAATGGGAAAGAGAGATGAGAATGTGGAAGAAAGAACAAGGAGGAGAGGTAGGAAGAACAAGAGGTTACTTAGTTGGAAAGAAGGGGTAGGAGTAGTGAAATAGATAACAGTATAAATTGGCAGAGAGGGAAGAAAGAGTAAGAAGGAAGTAGTCTGTTTGTATAGAAATGTGCAAGATCTATACAATTGACAGTATATTGTGTGTATTTAGAGGCTATGGTAAATGGTGCTTTCTCAAGATGTCACACAGTGCAATCAAATCCAAGACCTTATGATTGCTAAGCAAACATATTAACCACAAAGCCAGGCACCTTCAAAATGTAATATATAACTAGCCATTGAAAGACATTTCTACTAAATTCTCTATGTAGACACAGAAGAAAGTACTTAGAGATAATATCAATCATAAGATCTGTTTAAGTTACATATTTTTTCTTTTCTGAGAAAAAATCCTGTAGAAATAGCAATTTCAATAATTGGCTTTACTTCTCACACACACCAAGATAAATATTTCTTTACCTACTTCTTTGTAATTTAAAAAATATATATATTTAAGATTTAATTCATTTTTCTAAGAAATTTTAGTAAGAACAATGAAATTAATATTTTTTCTTTTCTTTTTGAATGTGTTTCACAAATACATTTACGCTCAAATAATGTGTGTGTATATATATATATATATATATATATATATGTGTGTGTGTGGGGTGGGTGCCGGTGTGTGTATATATATGTATGTGTGTGTGTGTGTGTGTGTATGCATATATGTGTTTATATATATATATCATCATCATCGTTTAACGTCCATCTTCCATGCTTGCATGGGTTTGGACGGGAGGTTTCCCACTTGAGGCAAGGTTTGTTGTCCTGCTCGTATAGGACTGTCTGGCGGGTTTTCTACGGCTGGATGCCCTTCCTAACACCAACCACGTTTACAGTGTGGACTGGGAGGTTTTTACTGTGTTACCTACACGGCCACATTACAGCGTGGACTGTGTGTTTTTTTTTGTCATGACACCTACACGAACTCATTTGTTTCGGACTGGATGTTGTGGTACCAATATAACTTCACATTTAAGGGGGTGGTGTGGATGTGGTGGTGGTGGTGGTGGTGGGGGGGGGGGGGGGTTATTTTGTTAGAGGTGCCTACTGACTGTAGGTTTCGCTTTGTACTTAGGCAGGGCGGGTCTTCTGTATGACTGTGTAGCGCCAAAGATCTCGGTCCAGTGACATTGTCTTGGAGAGGTGTAAGTGTGTGAGGTCGGAATTTATCAAGTCGTCCAAGTTTTTTCTGGGTCTGCCTACTCCGTGGCTACCATCTATTTTTATCGCCCTGCACTTTTTTATACAGCTGTCATCTTTCATGCGCATCACGTGACCGTACCAACGTAGTCTTCTCTCGAGTAAACAACATCTGATCCCTCTTATTTCTAATTTCTCACTTAGTTTGTTTATGCTTTGCCGTTCACGTATATTACTATTACACATCCAGCGGAGCATGCAAGCTTCGTTTCTCTCCAGTCTGCATATATCCTCTGCACACAGTGCCCAGGTCTCACTGCCATGTAACATTGCTGTTCGTATGCAGGCATCATACAGCCTGCCTTTCATTTTTAGAGAGAACCCTTTAGCGGCCAATAGTGGTATAAGCTCTCTGAACTTTTTCCATCCCGTTCTGACTCTAGCTACTGTACTTTCAGAGCACCCTCCCACACTGCTGATTTTGTCACCCAGGTAATGGAAGGTGTCCACTATTTCTATAGTACCATCTGTGCAATGGAATGAGCTAGTATTCTGTGGGCACTTGCTGCTACTTATTGCACCAGAGCACCGGACACATATAAAATCTATATTCTTAGTTAGCTTACCTGTGATCCCACTACATCTTTTATGCACCCATACTTTGCATTTGGGACATAAAATGGAGTTTCTGCCTACTCCTTCCTACACACTGAGCATGGCCATTTCCCAGATGGGACTGGTGCCCTATTTTCCTTCCTACAAACTAGAACTTTAGTCTTAGACAAGTTAACTTTAAGGCCTTTTGATTCTAGGCCATGCTTCCATGTTTGGAATTTCTTCTCTAGTTCAGCCATTGATTCAGCTATGAGCGTTAGATCATCTGCATATAGGAGTTCCCATGGGCAGCCGGTCTTGAACTCCTCTGTTATAGCCTGAAGGGCAATAATAAATAGGAGGGGGCTAAGAACGGAACCCTGATGAACACCCACTTTTATGCTAAACTCTTCACTATATTCATTGTTAATTCTAACCTTGCTGACTGTTTCTTTATACATGGCTTGTATAGCTCTCACAAGCCATTCATCAACACCTAGTTTTCTAAACGCCCACCAGATAATGGAGCGGGGGACTCTGTCAAAGGCTTTCTCCAAGTCAACAAAAGCTAAGTATAAGGGTTTACTTTTAGCTAGGTACTTCTCTTGTAGTTGTCGTACAATGAAAAGAGCGTCTGTGGTACTTTTACCTGACACAAACCCGAACTGCATTTCATCAGGATAAATTCGTTCTCTGATTAGTTGTGCTATTACTTTTTCTGTGACCTTCATGACCTTGTCAATTAATTTAATGCCTCTATAGTTACCCCTACCAAGAGCATCTCCTTTACCCTTGTAGCAGTTAATGATGATGCTGCTACGCCAGTCCATCGGAACGGCCCCATTCTGTATGACTTGGTTTACTATCCGGTCCCACCGTTCCAGATACTTTCAACATTTCAGCAACTATTTCCGAAGGCCCGGCTGCCTTACCCGTCTTCATATCTTTGATTGCCTTACTTATTATACTACCTTCAACTCGCACTGCTGGTCCCTCTATTGGATCGATGTAGGGGAGACTGTCTTTCTCCCATTTATTCTCCTCATTTAGTAGCCTTTCGTAGTGACACTTCCAAACTACCTTCTTATCAGCGTCAGTGATGGCAAGTACACCATATCATTAAGGACACACTTCTCCCTGACAATATCACGGTTTTCCTTGACACATTGCCTAGCAATCCTGAACACCTCACGTTTTTGGTCCTCGCGTTGTAGAACATGCTTGAACTTTCTTTCCTCTACTTCTCTTCTTGCGAAGTACACTTATCTCCTAGCTTCCCTCCTGGCCACTTGATAGTCTTCTCTACTTCCCTCATCCCACCATACTTTCCAAGCCTGCTTTTTGGCCGTAATTGACTCCTCCACCTTACTATTCCACCACCACGTTACTCTCCTCCTGCCTATAGGCCTGCTCCAGCCACAAACTTCATCTGCCGCCTTCAGCAGGTTAGCTTTCAGGAATTCCCACTGTTCCTCTATATTGTACGACTCTAATTGCTCTTCCTTACTGTCGAAAGGATCAAGTAATATGCTTTTAAATTTATTACTGGCTGTGGGGTCCTTTAGCTTCCATATTTTTCTCCTGAGGATAGTCCTCCTCTGTTGTCGAGTACGTCTTGTCCTGACTATGAGGTCGCTGACTATGAATCTATGTTGGGAGGTGCATTCTTATGTATATATATATATATATATATATATATATATAAACACATATATGAATGCACACACATATGCATATATACATATACACACATATATATTATAAAGAGTTGGGGCACCGAGATGGCTGAGCTCTTGCCATTTCAACAGCTAATTCTAGACAATCTGGAAATAGCTGATGAAACTGGGGTCCTGACTCTTTATAATATAACCATGCCCCTAGTATTGAATACTCTGGTGAGTAATGGTCTAACCAGTTTCAAACAGGATCCATCTTGATGTGTATCATCATCATCATCATCATCATCATCATTTTATGTCCGCTTTTCCCTGCTTGCAAGGGTGGGACGGGAACTGATTCTGGCTTGATTTCTACAGCTGGATGCCCTTCCTAACACCAACCTCATTTACAGTGAGTGCTGGGTGCTTTTTTCCGTGGCGCCTACAGTGGAATGATAGGGACCTAAGTCCCTATCATCTCATCTCTACAGCTGAGTAAAATGGAGCAATGTGAAATAAAGTGTCTTGCTCAAGGAAACAACACATCACCCGGTCTGAGAATTAAACTCACAACCTTTCGATTGCAAGGCCAATGTATATATATATATCAATATATATATATATATATATACATAATTTTTTTAATTTTTTTTAAAAATCAATTTCAATCTAATTTTAAAACTTATATATATATATATATAATATATATATATATATATATATAAAGTTTTGAAATTAATTTCAAATTGATTTAAAAAAAAAAAGAAAAAAAAATTATGTATATATATATATATATATATATATATATATATATATATATATATAGGAAAAAGTTTAACCCCAACAGCAGAGCGCGAGCTGTTTCGACGGCTATTTCTGGACTAGTCCAGAAATAGCCGTCGAAACGGCCTGAGGTCTGCCGTCGGGGTTAAACTTTTTCCTATATATATATATATATATATATATACCCTAAGTATTGAGTACTCTGGTGCGTTATGGTCCATCTAGTTCCTTACCACACCTCCTTCGTTATATATATATATATATTTTTTTTTTACATCTGCTTTTCCCTGCTTGCAAGGGTGGGACGGGAACTGATTCTGGCTTGATTTCTACAGCTGAGTAATATATATATTACACCAACCTCATTTACAATGAGTGCTGAGTGCTTTTTTTGCCGTGGCACCTCCACGACCACTTTGCAGTGGAATGATATGGACCCCTGTCCCTATCATCTCATTTCTACAGCTGAGTAATATATATATATCTATATTTATATATATATATATATATATATATATATATATATGATATTAATACATGGAAACTATCTTTATAAAACCATATTTATTTTATTATATATATTTCAAGGGTACCAACATTTTGGTACGCTCTCATCAGATAAAATACAAAAATTGTTTTATAAATATTGACATATCCCAAAACAAGACCTTATCATTTTAATGAACTTAAAACGATAAGTTCCTGTCTTTTTAAAATAAATATAGTTTTATAAAGATAGTTTCCATGTATTAATATCATTGATATTATACCCCAGAAGAAACTTTAGAGTGCTTCGAATCTGTTATAAATAAATTTGTTGAATAACCAACAAATTAAATATCTCTTTGCTTATATATATATATATATATATATATTGGGTGGCAAGTTAACAGTCATTAAAACGTTGAATAAAATGCTTTGTGTCTCTCTGAGTTCAAATCCCATCGAGGTCAACTTTGTCTTTCATCCTTTACATCTCTTTCTCACTCTCTCTTCCTCTCTGGAAGAAATTTGTTGTGTTCAGACCTGGAGAGTGATGGGATCTGCCTGGTTTGAAATGCCCCCAAAATGCCATATACCACTATGGTGCCCCTATTACTCTATTGAGTCATGGGACCATACCCTCTATATATACACACACACTATATATATATATTTTTTTCTTTTCATTTTACGTCCGCTTTTTCCCTGCTTGCATGGGTGGGACGGGAACTGATTCTGGCTTGATTTCTACAGCTGGATGCTCTTCCTAACACCAACCTCATTTAAAGTGAGTGCCTGGTGCTTTTTTGCCGTGGCACCTCCACGACCACTTTGCAGTGGAATGATATGGACCCCAGTCCTATCATCTCATTTCTACAGCTGAGTAAACTGGAGCAATGTGAAATAAAGTGTCTTGCTCAAGGAAACAACACATCACCCGGTCTGAGAATTGAACTCAACCTTTTGATTGCAAGACCAATGCTCTAACCACTAAGCCATGTGCCTCTCTCTATCTCTCTCTCTCTCTCTCTCTCTCTCTCTCTCTCTCTCTATATATATATATATATATATATATATATATATAATATATATATATATATATATATATATATATATAATATATATATATATATATAATATATATATATATATATATATATATATATATATATATATATATATATAATATATATATATATATATATATATATATAATATATATATATATATATAATATATATATATATATATATAATATATATATATATATATATATATAATATATATATATATATATATATATATATATATATAATATATATATATATATATATATAATATATATACATATATAATATATATATATATATAATATATATACATATATAATATATATATATATATATATATATAATATATATATATATATATATATATATATATATAAAAAAGAAATATAATCATTCCACACTTGTACGGGTCGAGCGGGCCCTTTTCAGCACAGCCTCTCTCCACATGTTCCTTCATCATCTGCTCTATGAGTTTCAGAAATTTGAGATCAGCTCTCACCACATTTGCCCATGTCATCCTTGGTTTACCTCTACTGCAGCTACCTACTAATGTGATTTGCTGGCACTTCTTCATCCAGCAATCATCATCCATGCGCATCACAATTCCACACAACGCATCTTCTCTCTTACATACCACTTCAGATTTCTCTTTATCCCAGTTTCTCCCTCAGATCATCCAAGCTCTGCCTTTCTCTCACATTTACATTTCACATCCAATGAAGCATGATAGCTTCATTTCTCTCTAGTTTACACATGTCCGCTGCAGTTACTACTCATGTTTCAATACTATGCAACATTGCGCTTTACACACAGGCATCATACAGCCATACTTTTGTATGCAGGGAGAAACCATTTGTTGCAAACAGTGGGAGTAGTTCTCTAAACTTCTTCCATTCTATCCTTATTTTAGCTATTTTGCACTCAGTCCTCTCGTCCTTACATTGTGTACATTGTGTAGATTTTATGCCTACTCTTTTTCTACATATTGAACAGGGCCACTTTCTTGAAGGAATCTGAGTCATATCTAACACTTTAATTTTGACTAAGTCTACTCTCACCCTTTTGATTCCAAATTCTGTTTCCATGGAGCTTATTTTGTAGTTCTTTTATGGATTCAGCTATTAAAGACCACATTATTTACATAGAGAAGTTCCCATGGACAGCCAGTAGGCTGGAGAACTATGATGAACAGCTGTGGGCTAGGAACTGAACCATGAATTCCTCACTAAACTCACTTTCTACTCTCACTTCACTGACAGCTCCTCTGTACATGACTTGCACTCCTCTCCTAAGCCATTCTTCTCCACCTAATTTCCTAAGAACCACCAAATAACAGAACGAGGTACTCTGTCATAGGCCTTTTCTGGATCAACAGAAGCTAGATATAGTGGTTTATTCTTGACTGTAGTACTGTCTCACTAAGAAGAGGGCATCTGTAATACATTTCCCAGGCATAAAACCAAACTGGATCTCGTCTAATTTGACTCTTTCCCTAATTAGCTGTGCTAGACCTCTGTCACTTTCATAACTTGGTCCATCAGTTTTATTCCTCTATAGTTGTTCCTTTCTAAAGCATCCCCTTTACCATTGTAGCAATTTATGATTGTACTGCTGCACTAGTCATTGGATATGACACCATCCTGTATTATCTGATTGATTATGCTGGTTACTAGTTTGGCTTCTACTTCTCCCAATGCCTTTAGCATATATGTGTGTATATATCTATTTGTCGTCATCATCATCACCATCATCGTTTAATGATTATTTTCCATGTTTGCATAGGTTAGACAGGTTGTCATTTTATGAGACAAGTTAGGTCCAGTGACCATATCTTGCTCTTATGGAACTCTTTCTATGGCTGGATGCCCTTCTTAATGCCAACCATATTGCAGCATGGGCTGGGTTCTTTTTATCATGATAGCAAAACAACCATCTGACAAATTGAACTGGTTGATTTTTGATTGTGGTACCAGCACAACCACTTTACTGGGAGAACTGGGGAACATTTGAAAGTGGTAGTGTTTTTTTTCAACACTGGAAATAGTGAATGGATCTTATGGTATGTAATCTAAGCTATTGTTGTATCATTTTTGAAGTGGGTTGATGTGCTGTTCTATATATATGTGTGTGTCTATATTTGCCAAAAATGTGTTGTGGATTTGGCTGTTGGAAACCCCATGATGGTCTATATTAATATTAGTCACATGATGGTCTATATATTGTTTAAGAGAAATATTATTACCATAGCTTTCCTAGACAGTTTGCAGTAAACTCCCAAATTTAACATTTTTTTTTAGATAAATCAACATGTATATTTGATTTAATAAAGTATATTTCGTTTTATAAAAATCAAAGATGATCAAATATGGCACCCATCCTACAATATATCAAAAACATATAAATCATAGAAACCATTGAGAAACCACTGTGAAGGCATTTAGCGTAGTGGTTAGAGTGTTTAGCTAATGATTGAAATGCTATTAGTTCAATTCCCAGTTGCCCATTGTGTTCTTCAGCAAGAAACTTTATTTCACATTGTCTCAGTTGACTCAGCTGGCAAAAATGTGGTGTACCTGTGATTCAAAGGGTTAGCTCCTGACAACTACATTAAAAGTAGGCTATTCTATTGATCAAACAACTAGAACACTCATAGGTCTGAACCACCAGTTGCCAAATCACATATGTATATGTGTATGAGTATATATATATATATATATATAGTTGTTTGATCAATAGAATAGTCTACTTGTGGAATAAATATGCAAATTGTTGAGCATTCAACAGACACATGTGTATATATATATGTGTGTGAATGTATATATATATATGTGTGTGAATGTATATATATATATATGGGTGTATGTAGCTCTGTGCATACATTCATACATATGTCTAATCCCTGCTATCAGTGAAACTGTATGTTAAATGATGACAACAGATATTTTATTTAGTAAATTTAGTGTGTAATTAATTCCTTACTGTGGCCGACCTAAAAAAATATATGTATACACCCTTCATATGTGTTGAGTACTCTTTCTTCTTGTGGCAACTCTAATATACATCATCATCATCTAATATATATATATATATATATATATATACACTGTAAACGTGGTTGGTGTTAGGAAGGGCATCCAGCCGTAGAAAACCTGCCAGACAGTCCCATACAAGTGAGACAACCAATCTTGCCTCAAGTGGGATAATTCCCGTCTAAACCCATGCTAGCGTGGAAGATAGAAGTTAAATGATGATGATACATACATACATACAAATCATACAAATTTAAGGTATCATAACATATCAATTTTACTCTTTTACTCTTTTACCTGTTTCAGCCATCCGGCTGAGGCCATGCTGGGCCATGTATGATATTTGTGCTTTTCAATGGAAAAGCTCAATGGACATTTGTCCAGAGCATCAATAATTCAAATTTATATATATATATATGTGTGTATATATATATATATATATATATATATATGCAGAGGTTATATTTAATTTGTTGGGATTCAACAAGCTTAAACATTTTTTATAACTGATATAAAGCACTCAACAGTTTAGTGGAGTAAATATACAATATATTAACAAATGGAAACTATATTTATAAAACCATATTTATTTTATTATACATATTTCAAGGGCCACCAAGGCAAATTATGGTGTGCTTTCATCAGATAAAATACAATACAGATTAGTTTTATAAATAAATATTGACTATCCAGGAAGCTCCAACCGTTAAGATTGTCTTTTTTCAGGGTATGTCAATATTTATTTATAAAACTAATCTGTATTGTATTTTATCTAATGAAAGCGCACCATAATTTGCCTTGGTGGCCCTTGAAATATGTATAATAAAATAAATATGGTTTTATAAATATAGTTTCCATTTGTTAATATATTGTATATATATATATATATATATATATATATATATATATATATATATATATATATACACATTCACACACATATATATATATATATATATATATATACACACACATATGAGAGAGAGAGAGAACCATATTTCTTATGACAACACACAGCATTTTGTATACATACAAAGCCCATATATCTAGGAATACGTACTTCAGAGGGAAAAGTTCTTAGTTCTCATAAGATATATGTTTCTCTCTCTCTCTCTCTCTCTCTCTCTCTCTCTCTCTCTCTCTCTCTCTCTCTCTCTCTCTCTCTCTCTCTCCTCCCCTCTCTAAATAAATAAATAAATAAAGTGTCTGGTGCGGGATACAGTTAGATGAGATTGTGGCTTTGCTTTATTAACAAATCAGAAGAGCAGATCGAGCAGGAGTCAGGTCTATAGCTTTAATATAGATCCTGAGCCACCCATCTGTGAAACAGTTGTAACTATGAACCTTAATGTGAAACCTCGCTTTGTTTTCAATATATATATATAAGATGGCCAACTGAATATGCACGTATGATTTTTTTCTCCCAAATTTTTTCTCATTTTCCCCGTTCCTTCCTCTCATCACTCTTTACATTGTATTTATCTTCTATTTCTAACTCTATCTTCTGATGAAGGAGTAGTGTCTGAAACATTAAGACTCTCTTCCTGCTATTTCAAGCATTAAACTAATATATTTCTTCCATGTACTGTGTCGTTTATTTTGTTAGTTTTGTTATTATTTTTACATACATATATATAAATTAACAGTAGCATGGTTCATAATAGGGGTGTATATAAAAGCATATATGATATGTTTACATATAATAAACATACAAGAGTATCACTATGTAGGTTTTAAGTAGTCAGTGAGAATGCCAGACAGATGTTTCTGAGTTTTTATATGTCATTGGTGACATTTACTCACTTGGTACTGAGACAAGAATAAGCTGAAGCTTATATGAATTTTTGCCTATGAAACATCGGTTGGATATGGTCATTTGAGTATAACTTGAACCTGACAGGCTAAGATTAATAAGTAGTAACACTAACATCATATGGTTCATAATAGGGTGCATATGAAAGCAAACAATATGTTTGTGTATAGTAAACGTACAAGAGTCCCTCTATGAATGTTTTAAGCTGTGATCATGAGACAGCTCTCTCAGAAACTGGTGAAAATGTCAGACAGCTGTTTCTGGATTTTTCCCTGCTGCCATTGATGACATTTACTGACTTGGTACTGAGACAAGAATAAGTTTATAAGGTTTTTTGTGTATTTGACATTGGCTGGTATGTGTGTGTGCACACATTCACAAAACACAAACACATACATAAACACATCCATCTTTAGAAATTATGAATCCGTTTAAGCTATGGTGTGCAAACGCTTTTGTTCAAGGTTTTGTTCAAAATTAACAATAGCATGCAAGTCAATAAATTCGGAAATTGCTTGGATGAAAAGGAACAATAATAATAATGATAATGACTGTGATACTACTACTACTACTATTACTACTACTAATAATAATAATAATAAAGTTAACACTATTGAAATTCTGTACAATTTTCAGTATAAAGAATAATAAACATTCTTAAAGACTCACAATTTATCACTTTTGTTTTCTATCCAATCACCACATCTTAATTATTTTAATTCTTTTAATTTCATTATTTATGAAACTGAACACTTGTAGTGTAATTAAGAAATAATTATCAACGAAATGAGCCACACTTTATTGAGATATTAATTAAAATGCAGGTGTTAAATATGATATTCTATTGTATCAAGTTCAGATAAATGAATGTGGATTGACAAAGAAATAGGAACCCTTGAACTGCAGCCCATATGTCTTTAATTTAATGAGAAGATGAGGATGTCTGTTTTTGTTTTTTTTCAAATTGGAAGTCAGATATTAACTCTGTTATCACCATATTTCTATTGAAAGACACTGCCTATAATTTCCAAATAATTAAACAAATAATCAAGTATTTGGAGGGCTTTAATATTGTAACTAACTATTCTTTTCATTATTAAGCTGGTGTTTAGAATACAGCTTCACAAAGGTTCTTGCATTAAATTATGATGAAAGGTTTTTAGATAAATATAAATACTTTAACCCTTTAGAATTTAAACCGGCCATATCCAACTGGAATTATCTCACCTATTTCTGTTTAAACTGGCAGTAACTGGCTGCTCATACTGACGTTGTTATTCTTCACAAAATTTCATAGATTCGATATTATCTGAGATAATTATGTGAGATAAAGCCTTTACCGTGAAAATATAATAGTAAATATAAAGTAATCATCATCATCATCATCATCATCATTTTACGTCCGCTTTTCCCTGCTTGCAAGGGTGGGACGGGAACTGATTCTGGCTTGATTTCTACAGCTGGATGCCCTTCCTAACACCAACCTCATTTACAGTGAGTGCTGGGTGCTTTTTTGTCGTGATGCTTCCACGACCACTTTGCAGTGGAATGATAGGGACCCCAGTCCCTATCATCTCATTTCTACAGCTGAGTAAACTGGAGCAATGTGAAATAAAGTGTCTTGCTCAAGCAAACAACACATCACCCGGTCTGAGAATTGAACTCACAACCTTTCGATTGCAAGGCCAATGCTCTAACCACTAAGCCATGTGCCTCCATAATATAAATGCTAAAGGGTTACAACAAACAAGTCTGTATCATAAAATGTGGGGCAGTTGGATATCAAAAGGGTTCAATGAAAGACTTGTGTGCACATGTGCAGCTTTCTTTTATTGACTGTTGTTTGTATTGTTTGTAATACTTTTCTTTCCATTTTCATGGCTTCTGTTCTGTATTTTGGGAGGAATTTG
Organism: Eledone cirrhosa; assembly: GCA_964016885.1. Lineage (NCBI taxonomy): Eukaryota > Metazoa > Mollusca > Cephalopoda > Octopoda > Eledonidae > Eledone > Eledone cirrhosa. The sequence goes on from OZ024741.1 coordinate 58,877,352, forward strand.
TTTGGCAGAGACACTTGAAGAAAGTTTTTATATTTTTGCAGACTCTACCACAAACGAATGCACACATCACAAACTTTATAAGATATGGATGGGTCCTCAGTCAGTTTCGAGGATGAGCATGCAGTAGGTGGATTAAGTGGATGTCTGGACTGTGAATTAATGTGTAACTGCTTCAGTATTCCACAAACACATCTACCTTTTATGTATTTCTCAGGTAGAATCAGTGTGACATAATGTGACAAAGCTGGACATTTGAATTACAAGTATGACCTCCATCACCCCTCCCATATACCTCCCACTTCCTAACACCCCACCCATATCCTAACACTCCACCCATGTCACAATACCCCACTCCTCACCCATGCCTCTAGATCTATCTCCCCAATTCCCATGCATCTCCCCCACTTAAGTCGCCAGTCCACACTGTAAAGTGTTCATGTAGATGTCATGACTAAAAACGCCCAGTCCACACTGTAAAGTGGTCATGTAGGTGTCAGGCCAAAAGCACTCAGTACACACTGTATATGTGGTTGGCATTAGGAAGGGCATCCAGCCGTAGAAACCAAGCCAGAATCATCCGACCTGACTTATCCTACAATAGGACAGCTTATTTAACCCATGCTAGCATGGAAAATGGATGTTAAACAGTGATGATGATGAGTGTATTATAGTGTAAGTATTTGAATATTCCATAGATATTTCACATTATGTCTTGCTGATCTTACCTGAGAAGTATGCTAAGGGTACATATGGTTGTGGAATACTCAAGCATAATTCCTAAACTGAATCAGTATGACACAATATGTGACAAAGATGGGTCTTTGAATTACAGGTACAATGGCTTCAATGGGCTTCAAAATAGTTTTCATCTAGTTAATTTCACTTACAAGGCTAAAAGACAAAGAAGACCATGGTAAGATTTGAACTCAGATCACAGAGACCTGGAACAAATATTCAATATTTTGCTACTCTGCCAAATCAACCACCTTATATATCATCATCATCATAATCATCATCATTTTACGTCCACTTTTCTCTGCTTGCAAGGGTTGGACAGGTCCTATTCAGCACAGCATCTCTCCACTTGTCACAATCCTTCGTCATTTCCTCGGTGAGTTTCAGCGATCTGAGGTCTGCTCTCACCACCTCCGCCCATGTTTATTGTGGTCTACCTCTACTGCATCTTCCTTCTACTGGGATTTCTTGGCACTTCTTTACCCAGCGGTCATCCTCCATACACATCACATGTCCATATATATTATATATATATATATATACACACATACATATATACATATATATATATATATATATATATATATATATATATATATATATATATATATATATATATATATATATATACACATACATATATATATATATACACACATACATATATATATATATACACACATACATATATATATATACATATATACATACATATATATGTATATATATATATGTATGTATATATGTATATATATGTACATATATACATACATATATACATATACACATATACATGCATACATGTGTTTGATTTATTATGCTGCCAGAAACTCATTCATTTTACTTCTTACTTAAATGTTCCAAACTATACATCAATCATTAACTGTGAGAATGTATTATTAATTACACAATACATCATTAAACATACATCAGTCTCTGTCGCAACATATAACATACAGCAATTGCGCTAATGTAAACTGTTATATCACAGACAAATAACTCAACTTAAAAATAAACGAGAATTAAACTGTAAAACATGTGTAATGTTAGATCTGCATCAGTTCTAACTATGAGTGTTCCAGTTGTTTGATCAAAAGAATGATCTGTTGTTTGGGAAATCTCATGCAAGTAGCTGAGCATTCCAATGACGTCTGTTAGTTCCAACAAGCTGTTTGATCAATGGAACAGTCTACTGTTTGTCAAACAAACAGTAGACTGTTCCACTGATCAAACATGTCTATTGGAGCTCCATCAGCTCTGATGACTATTCCAGTTGTTTGATAAATGCAACAGCCTGCTTGTAAAATTTACATGCAATTGGCTGAGTTTTCTGCTGACATGTACTTTTAATGTAATTCTCAGGGAGATTCAGCAGGACTCAGAGTGTGACGAGGCTTAACCTTTGTATTATAGTTTAGGAGAGATGGTCACCATTTTAGAAGGCTGCGTTGTTTTATGATTTAGAGGGGAGTTCGTTTCCCTAGTTTGGCTGGTAGAACATCTCTTCTATTTGTTGTTAGGTGTAGGTAAACAATTAAGCTATAAGAACATACCTAGAGATTATATGTACATGAGCATTTTAATCAGAGCAATAAACAAAACAGGTTATCATATCAGTTGCTCCATGATTGGTAATTCGTAATTATCTCACACACTTGCACCTCTCCAAGACAATGTCACTGGACCGAGATCTTTGGCGCTACACAGTCATACAGAAGACCCGCCTTGCCTAAGTACAAAGCGAAACCTACAGTCAGTAGGCACCTCTAACAAAATAAACCCCCCCCTCCCCCCGGTCCCACTACCCCCACCACATCCACACCACCCCCTTAAATGTGAAGTTATATTGGTACCACAACATCCAGTCCGAAACAAATGAGGTCGTGTAGGTGTCACGACAAAAAAAAACACACAGTCCACGCTGTAATGTGGCCGTGTAGGTAACACGGTAAAAACCTCCCAGTCCACACTGTAAATGTGGTTGGTGTTAGGAAGGGCATCCAGCCGTAGAAAACCTGCCAGACAGTCCTATACGAGCAGGACAGCAAATCTTGCCTCAAGTGGGAAACCTCCCGTCCAAACCCATGCAAGTGTGGAAGATGGACGTTAAACGATGATGATGATGATGATGATGATGATGGCGGTATTCAAATATCCTATGACCGCATGGTGCAATATCGCTGTTTCGCCACAGTGAAACTCGCCTGCTCGCATCAACATACAAAGTTGAAAAAGAGAGTGTATTCAGCTACTGACGTCAGAACTAAGGGCAGTTAATCGACTGCCGCCAAAGTCAAAACTAGGTGGCGTGAACTTCTATGCAACAGCCTGCTTGTAAAATTTACATGCAATTGGCTGAGTTTTCTGCTGACATGTACTTTTAATGTAATTCTCAGGGAGATTCAGCAGGACACAGTGTGTGACATGGCTTAACCTTTGTATTATAGTGTAGGTGATTGAGCTTTCTACAAGTGTGTGTATGTGTGTTGGTCCTCCCTTACTTTTCTGAACAGAACAGCCTGCTTATGAAATTAACATGCATGTAGCTGAGCAATTGTACCCTTAGTGTAGTTTTCAGTAAGATTCAGCATGACACAAATAAGACAAGACTGACCCAGTTACAATTCATTTTGTATTATAGTGTGTGTAGCTGAGTATTCTACAGACATATACAACCTTAATCTCAGGGAGATTTATCATGACATAGTATATGACAAGTCTGGTTTTATGAAAAAAGTACAGCTTATTTTTCCTGCTGTGTGGACTGGAGCAATGTGAAATAACGTGCCTTGCTCAAGCACTTTATGAGCAAATCATTAGATCGGACCAAAGAAACAATATTTCTAATGGTCTTTCGATTGCTGATATGATCTGCCAATCACAACACCTGGCAGATGAAAGGAGCTGAACATCAGAACACAGTCGATGCTCAAGAACACAGTGCACAACCCAGTCCAGGAATTGAGCTGATGATTTTATAATCATTACTTCAAAACCCTAACCACTTAGCCACTTGCCTTCACTTGTATCACTGATAGTTCTTCATATGGTTTCTAATGGATTCTAATTTAGGCAGAAGGCAAGCAGTTTTATGGAGAAGAGGAAAGTCGATTACGGCTTGGTACTTGACAGGTGCTTTATTCTGTTGACTTTAGCAGGATAAAAGCTAGTTGACTTTGGTGAGATTTGAACTCAGTATATAAAGAGCCAGAACAAAACCAGCAAGGCCTGTGCCTTCAGTGTATCAATAACAGTCCTACATATAGCACCAAATATCTCTCGGTTTCAATATCCGTTTGTTTGGTTTACTTGGTTATATTTTTCATCTAACATTACTTGCGTTCCGAGAAGGATTGGAAATATCTTTTATCAGGAAATAATTTGTCACGTTGGAAACTGCTAATATTGGAATTGTATTTCTCCAGGAATATTTCAACATTATTAATTTGTCTTTCACTTTCAATTATTTCACGGGACTTTTGGTTCAACATTCTTATTTCCTGTGACTCGCTTTGTAACAAATTGTTCTATAGATATAGCATGTCAAATTTCCACACTTAATAAATATATGCATATATATTTATTTTCTGTATGTACACATTTGTATGTATGTATGTATATTTGTATGCATTTTTGTACATATATATATTTCTGTGTATTTATGCATGTATGTATGCATGTATATACATACAGAAAAGTACATGGACACACATGCCCCAATTGTTGTATGTGCATATGTCTGTGTGTATATATATATATCATCATCACCATTCAACGTTCATTTTTCTGTTAGCATGGGTTATATATATATATATATATATACACACACATACAAAAATACATATGTACACAAACACACACACAGAGATATATTAATGTTGAGTTGTAGATAGATATGTATATAAAAAACAACAAACATTTATGGATGATGTAACTCCATACATGTTTATATTATATATATCTCAATACTTCAGTTTTGCCAGTGTCACTAGCTAATCACCTATAACCTCTCTCTCTCTCTCATGTTCCGGCCAACAATAACTTGGTAGAGGTATCCAAGGTAGAGAGAAACTCGAATCTGTAGGATGAGTTTTAATATACTTATTTAGGCCAGTTAGTACAACACAGCCATACTAGAAACCATATATTTCGTTGGCTTAGATGGCCAACTTTTTCAACCTGTGCTGGTGGAATCAAACCAGAAATTCAGGTTCAATTCTACTGGCACAGATTGAAAACATTGGTCATCCAAGCCAATATAGTGTATGTCTCTGTTGTAGAAACTGGCCTTAATAATTTTATATATATATATATCATCATCATCATCGTGGGTGCTTTTTTGCCATAGCACCTTCACGACCACTTTGCAGTGGAATGATATGGACCCAGTCCCTATCATCTCATTTCTACAGCTGAGTAAACTGGAGCAATGTGAAATAAAGTGTCTTGTTCAAGGAAACAACACATCACCCGGCTTGAGAATTGAACTCACAACCTTTTGATTGCAAGGCCAATGCTCTAACCACTAAGCCATATATATATATATATATATATATATATATATATATATATATATATATATATATATATATATATATATATATATATATATATATGTATGTATGTATGTATGTATGTATGTATATATTATTAAGGATACTATTTATGGTTATGTATATACTAAAACCTTTTATAGTTATATATATTTTAAACCCTAAATAGTGAAAGAGAGTAATTTATTATTATCTTATTACCAGTAAGATAAATAGCTCAATGTAATAACATCAGTTGTTCTACAGAGCAGTTATATAGAAATTACATGAATCAAAGTTCTGTTTAAACCATTTATTAGCTTACAATTGTTTCTTCCAAACCGAGGTTTGGAGTCTTTGGAGCAATTTTTCAATGATTGTTTACATACATGACCTCCTTTCCAACACAAGAGACATACAGAAACATATGCATATATTGATGCACAGTGGATTGACATCCATTATAATATTTTAGCATGGCAATTTACATTCAAAGATTAAAGTCATATTAAAAGAAAACAAAATATAAGTTAAAATTCAACATTGGCAGTTTACGAAGATAGTGCAAGAGGATAGTTAGAAGTAGTTAGTGTATGCAATAGTTACACATGGGGCATGCACGTGTGTCTTATTTATATAAGATTATAGTGCGGCAGGGTGTTATATGTAATACAAGCACTTTAAGCGGGCAATCAAGAGTATTATGGGGGTTGTATTGGTAAAGTATTTTTTTATATGTATGATATAGAAGCTTGTATGCAGAGAAATATTAAAAATATTAAAAATGAGAAGCAAAACAATGTTATGGTTTTCGTATACACCACCATTTTCACAATCCACGAAACGTAATATATAGATTATATGTCCTTCACATAATCTACGATGATTCAATATTGGATGCTTGATGAATTATGTTAGAATATTACAGCTTGTTCTTTAATCCAATTTTATAGAGCAGGTTGTTTTTGTTGCGAGAATTAACATCGTATTATTTTCCGGAAGTGTGTGTGTGTGATTAAGGGGAGTTAATGCGTGAGGGAGGTAACTAGCTGATTTCTATAACTAAATTTATTATCCTAATGTACATTAAATGTTGTCTCAAATGAGTCCCTATCATATAAGGTTATAAACAGTTTCTAAATTTAAGTATCCTATCTATAAATTACAGTGTAGTCTATCAAGAAGTACTAAAGGTGTTTATATTAGGATGATTACTCTCTATCATAGAGTGCCACAACTGAATATTCCACATGAAGAGTCAGATCCCCAAATCAATGATCTTTGTAAGTGTAGTCTACCCGCAGAACCTGGTAGGGTTTTATTAGAATCACTTCTATATATAACTCCTGGTAAGCTCTGGGTCAGTGCATGTCTGATTGCATGGCAAAGTTAAATATCACTAGGGTAGACCAGAGATCAATTCCCACTTACAATGTCACTAATCTGACCATCAAGTCATACATGTATGTATAACTCATATATCCCTTGTACATAATTCATTGCACTCAGCATATAGGTTATATAGCTCTTTTATGTTAATAAATTAATTAATCTTCCATTTATCCAATGATGGCACTCCATACACAGAACAACATTAGCACAACCAATTCAGTGTTTAAAGTTTACATTAATTATATAGTGGTGTAATGTAGTCTAAGTAATTGAAGGCAATGATACCAAAAGTAGATGTACACAGGGATATCTCTAGGGTAAAAGTTTCCAGAAGGGTGTCACTATTTGTGTTAAAGTGGATCAATGAGTGTGGAGATGTGGTGTTAGGTGTGCCCTTGAGGTTTGTTGCTAGGGGTGGTGACGGGTTCAAGTCTGACATTGTTATATATTGGGTTTAAAGTTTTGGAAGGAGTGTCGGAAGTGGTGCTGGCAAGACGCGAACACTTCTGACTTTTTATTAAGGAGGTTATGGTTTGAGAAGATAATAGTATGGGTCTCTAGTAGACAGAGGTTACAAAATTTATTAGGTAGTTTGTACGATATCGCGTTACTTATCACTTCCCATTTAAGTGTATAAGATTTATGTTTAGTTTTTAGATAGTGTATGTAGCTAGATAGTGAAGTGGAGTTGGCTAGACTGTGTTTTTTGAAAGAGTGGAGGTGCGAATTGTAACTGGTTTTGAAGCAGTTTGAAGTAGAGCCTATACAGGTTTCAGAAGAGTTGCTAGTTGTGACGGTGCATGAGTATATGATATCCTTGATAAAGCATTTTTTTTATCTAAAGGGCAGGTTCTATTTGATCTACAGTTACAATTATTCTGGGTGTTAGTCTGCCGGTTATTATGTTGTGTAGAAGTCTGGATGGTAGCTATAGGATTATGGTTATGGGGGTTGTCGTTCCCAGCGTTATTGCTTACACTAGTGCTATTAATATTATTACTATTGTTATTAGGGTTAGTTGATATAATGTTATTTTGATGGTTTATCGTCTGTTGTGATTTAGTTTGTTGGAAGTAAGAATTAATTTTTTTTTTTAAGAATTAAGAAAAATTAAGAAAAATTAAGAAAAATTAATTCTTACTTCCAACAAACTATATATATATATATATATGGAGGCACATGGCTTAGTGGTTAGAGCATTGGCCTTGCAATCGAAAGGTTGTGAGTTCAATTCTCAGACCAGGTGATGTGTTGTTTCCTTGAGCAAGACACTTTATTTCACATTGCTCCAGTTTACTCAGCTGTAGAAATGAGATGATAGGGACTGGGTTCCCTATCATTCCACTGCAAAGTGGTCGTGGAGGTGCCACGGCAAAAAAGCACCCACCACTCACTGTAAATGAGGTTGGTGTTAGGAAGGGCATCCAGCTGTAGAAATCAAGCCAGAATCAGTTCCCGTCCCACCCTTGCAAGCAGGGAAAAGCGGACATAAAATCAAATGAAATGAAATGATGAAATGAAATATATATATATTTCATTTCATCTGGATCAACAATATATATATTTATTTCATCTGGATCAGCAACTGGATCAGTTATTCGGATGGAACAAGGGAGTTAGGTGTGACCTACTTGATCTCTCAAAAATAATAATAGAGATATGAGCTTCAGATTACATGAGGATTTCATAAGATTTGATACAGAGTGGTGGGGAATTATAAAATCCATAGATTCAGCTAAAGAAATGCCCTTTCTATTTACTGATAATTTATCGAGACGAACTGTTCAATCAAGGAAAAGGGGTTGGGTTAGAGATATTGAGAGTGCTTTGCTAAGAATAGTTAATAAACAAATAACATTGATTTGGATACCAGATCATACAGATATTACAAGAAATAGGACAGCAGATGAATTAGCAAAAGAGGGAGTACAAAGGGAAACTACATCCCAAATCTATTGCAAGTGAAATCATTTAGCAAAAATATTAGTCATGGGTGGGAAAATTTGTGGGAAGAATCTAGAGATAAACTCTTAAATTTCAATTCTCCATTTTCTCAACTAGATCTGCCAACACTTAAACCATATCAGACACTGAGTAATGTTAATAAAACAAGACTATGCTGGCTTCGAAGTAGACATATACCATTGAATTATATTTTATCACAAACAGGTCATAGAGAATCACCTCTGTGTTCTTGTGGTGACTTCTCAGAAACTTTTGGCACTATTTGTTCCAATGTTAAAATTACCAGTCTGAGAGAGAGAAAGAGGACATCTTGAAGCTGATCATTAAAAACTACCAATATGTTTTAAAAGATCTACTAACAATAAACAAAATCTTAGAGTACACGGAGGTTATGAAAAGATTTAACAACAGAATCTTTTAGCTGCTTTACAGCTTCCCTTGCTTTCTATTTTAAAAATATTTTTTATGCTTATTTTGCCTCCCATTAGCCTTCCTATTTAAATTATTTAATTTTATTTTTCAAATTTTTATTTTTATATTTCCTTATCTCTATCTATTTTGTTTTTTTGTTTCTCAACTGTAAGCAGTCTAGATACTTTCCAGAGTCTGTCATGGCTTACTAGCTCTATACAGACGTTTAAATAGATTTAAATGAATAAATAGATAAATTATATATAATTGTTAATTTATCAATTTTATTGATAATCTTTATTGATTTGTTCATAATCTTTATTGATTCATTATATCTCCAGTATATCTGTTGTGTCCACTCCAATTCGGGAAAATATTCCTGATATCATCTAGTAAATTTAGTGAGCAGCTAGAATCAAGTGATTTGCAGTGCCCCGGAGCATTGTTTGTCATTTAACATAATGAGGAGAACCAGTTTAGCGTACTATTGTTGTTTTTATTAATCTTTTGAATAACAACCCACCCAAAATTGCCTTTAGTTCCACAAAACAAAACCATCCATATTAAATAGTTCACATTTAGATTGAAACCTTCCAACATAATTTTATATAAGAATGAGGACGTGTAGGTGTCAACAAAAAAACACACAGTCCATGCTGTAATATGGCCGTGTAGGTAACACGGTAAAAACCTCCCAGTACACACTGTAAACGTGGTTGGTATTAGGAAGGACATCCAGCCGTAGAAAACCTGCCAGACAGTCCTATACGAGCAAGACAACAAATCTTGCTGCAAGTGGGACAATTCCCGTCTAAACCCATGCTAGCGTGGAAGATAGACGTTAAACGATGATGATGATGATGGTGATGATGAACCCTATAAGTTATGTTGTGAGTACCTTCTTAATAAAAATCTAGTAAACCTCTCCAAATTATTGTACATACTCCAATATAAGACGACCCCCACCCTATTTTATGTGTGAGAAATGGGTAAAAATCCCAACCTCATATATAAGCTAAGGCAGCTAATCAACATGTTTAGATGATTAGATGATGTATTTAAACCCCTCCCCCACCTCCTCATGTTACAAACAATTCTTTGGTCACATATTCCTCAGCTGATATTCAAGTATATATAGTAATTGATATACTGTACATTCCATTAGATATTTGGTCAGGAGAGGGTTAGGGGTGGTTATGTACTCTTTTGCTTCTCATATAATAGAATTCTAATTGTTAGTATCACATTTTGGTAATAGTATTAAATAATAATTTCTTTTGTTTATGTTAATTAATTTTGGTCTTGGATTTTGATTGGAATTATGTAAGATTATTAAATTCCTATTTAACCTTTTCGTTACTGTATATCCAATGAACTAAACTGCTAATGTGTTTCAATTATTTTTTAAATAACAAACATTTGAAGTAATTTAATAAAATGTTTTTTTTATTAGTTAGCTGATGTTTGGAACATTACTTAAGAAAACTTTCTAAAATAAGATTACGATGAAAGATTTTAATATAAAGATAAACATTTTAAAATTAGCAGTTTTGTATCATGAACCCAGGGCAGTTTCAGGCAGTTTGGTATTAAAAGGGTTAAAGAGTCTTGAAAGATGTAAACATTTCTGAATTGCCCTAGTTTTACTGAATTATCTTTAACTGTTTATTAGTCAGGGAAGGCATGGCAATGTCCATTACTATGATGAACAGCCTCCGTGACTGTTGATAGGAGGATATTCTCAAAGCAAAAACTTGGCTCAAATATTTGTTACAGAGTAATGGGGGTTGTGTTCTATAATCACTCAAAGGCCAGGTGATTGTGTTAGATCAGCCACAGCAGGGTTTTGTCCACAGAACCCAAAGGACTGGATCAAATACTGCAAGACATCTTGTTGAATGCTCTAACAACTCTTCTGGTTCACTGACCTGGACTGGTTCATTATTTTATCGATCTCAGAAGTACAATCTTGGTTCAAATGCCCTGAATTCTTTATTCACTGTTTTTTTTTCTTCTTGATTTAACACCTATAATTGAAATGTCATGGGTTCAATTCCTGGACCAGATACGTGTGTTATGTTCTTAAGAAAAACACTTAATTTCACATTGCTCCAGTAGACTCCACTGAAAATCAATGCCAGCAATAGTCAGGGGTAACCCTAACCCTAGGAAACCAGGAGAAACACTGGCTTAATGAGCTTCTGGGATTGAGAGAGACTTTAGACTTTTTTTTAGAACACCTTTAATATCAAACTGTTCAGAACCACACCTGGTTCAATAATACAAAACGTTTTATAATTTTTTAAAAGCTCCCATCATAATGCTATGTAAGAACCTAAGTTAAGTTGTGTTCCAAACACCAGCATAATAATGAGAAAGTTAGTTACATTACTAAATCTTTAAAAATTCTAGATTATTTCCAAAGTCATAGGTAGTGTCTTTAATTAGATATATAGTAATAAAAGGGTTAATATAAAGTTATGTGTGTATCCCAGGTGTGTCTTGTGCCAAAAAAAAAAAAAAAAAATTAACATATTATCTCATTTTGATTATGGAGTCTTCGATTTCTCCCTCAGAGAATTCTTCAGTTTGTTGTTCTTTTAGATAGAATGGAGATATTTTTTTGTGAGTGGGAATAATTAAAATATTGGTCTAATTACACACAATGAAATTTTTGTATTTTTTACATTGTAAATTTATCTTCCATGATGATGATGATGATGATGGTAAAGATGATCATGATGATGGTATGTTGGTGATGATAATTATGGTGGTGTTGATGTTGATGGTGGTGATAATTCATCATCACCATGATCATTATCACATGATCATCATCACATGATCATCATCACATGATCATCATCATCACCATGATCATCATCATCACATGATGATCATTATCACCATCATCATCATTATCACCATCACCATCATCAAACACATGATCATCATCATCACCATGACATTCATCATCACCGTGATCATCACCACCACCATCTTCATCATTATCACCACCATCCTACCCCTATCATCATTATCATCTGGTATCTTCTACTCTAATGCTACCTGTGTCTTACCTTACAGGTGTGTATGTATATGACAAGACTAAGACTCTAATGCTACCTGTGTCTTACCTTACAGGTGTGTATGTATATGACAAGACTAAGACTCTAATGCTACCTGTGTCTTACCTTACAGGTGTGTATGTATATGACAAGACTAAGACTCTAATGCTACCTGTATCTTACCTTACAGGTGTGTATGTATATGACAAGTCTAAGACTCTAATACTACCTGTGTCTTACCTTACAGGTGTGTATGTATATGACAAGACTAAGACTCTAATGCTACTTGTGTCTTACCTTACAGGTGTGTATGTATATGACAACACTAAGACTCTAATGCTACCTGTGTCTTACCTTACAGGTGTGTATGTATATGACAAGTCTAAGACTCTAATACTACCTGTGTCTTACCTTACAGGTGTGTATGTATATGACAAGACTAAGACTCTAATGCTACCTGTGTCTTACCTTACAGGTGTGTATGTATATGACAAGACTAAGACTCTAATGCTACCTGTGTCTTACCTTACAGGTGTGTATGTATATGACAAGACTGTGACTCTAATGCTACCTGTGTCTTACCTTACAGGTGTGTATGTATATGACAAGACTAAGACTCTAATACTACCTGTGTCTTACCTTACAGGTGTGTATGTATATGACAAGACTGTGACTCTAATGCTACCTGTGTCTTACCTTACAGGTGTGTATGTATATGACAAGACTAAGACTCTAATGCTACCTGTGTCTTACCTTACAGGTGTGTATGTATAATGACAAGACTAAGACTCTAATGCTACTTGTGTCTTACCTTACAGGTGTGTATGTATATGACAAGACTAAGACTCTAATGCTACCTGTGTCTTACCTTACAGGTGTGTATGTATATGACAAGACTAAGACTCTAATGCTACCTGTGTCTTACCTTACAGGTGTGTATGTATATGACAAGACTAAGACTCTAATGCTACCTGTGTCTTACCTTACAGGTGTGTATGTATATGACAAGACTAAGACTCTAATGCTACTTGTGTCTTACCTTACAGGTGTGTATGTATATGACAAGACTAAGACTCTAATGCTACCTGTGTCTTACCTTACAGGTGTGTATGTATATGACAAGACTAAGACTCTAATGCTACCTGTGTCTTACCTTACAGGTGTGTATGTATATGACAAGACTAAGACTCTAATGCTACCTGTGTCTTACCTTACAGGTGTGTATGTATATGACAAGACTAAGACTCTAATGCTACTTGTGTCTTACCTTACAGGTGTGTATGTATATGACAAGACTAAGACTCTAATGCTACCTGTGTCTTACCTTACAGGTGTGTATGTATATGACAAGACTAAGACTCTAATGCTACCTGTGTCTTACCTTACAGGTGTGTATGTATATGACAAGACTAAGACTCTAATGCTACCTGTGTCTTACCTTACAGGTGTGTATGTATATGACAAGACTAAGACTCTAATGCTACTTGTGTCTTACCTTACAGGTGTGTATGTATATGACAAGACTAAGACTCTAATGCTACCTGTGTCTTACCTTACAGGTGTGTAGGTATATGACAAGACTAAGACTCTAATGCTACCTGTGTCTTACCTTACAGGTGTGTATGTATATGACAAGACTAAGACTCTAATGCTACCTGTGGCTTACCTTACAGGTGTGTATGTATATGACAAGACTAAGACTCTAATGCTACCCGTGTCTTACCTTACAGGTGTGTATGTATATGACAAGACTATGTCTCTAATGCTACCTGTGTCTTACCTTACAGGTGTGTATGTATATGACAAGACTGTGACTCTAATACTACCTGTGTCTTACCTTACAGGTGTGTATGTATATGACAAGACTGTGACTCTAATGCTACCTGTGTCTTACCTTACAGGTGTGTATGTATATGACAAGACTAAGACTCTAATGCTACTTGTGTCTTACCTTACAGGTGTGTATGTATATGACAAGACTAAGACTCTAATGCTACCTGTGTCTTACCTTACAGGTGTGTATGTATATGACAAGACTAAGACTCTAATGCTACTTGTGTCTTACCTTACAGGTGTGTATGTATATGACAAGACTAAGACTCTAATGCGACCTGTGTCTTACCTTACAGGTGTGTATGTATATGACAAGACTATGTCTCTAATGCTACCTGTGTCTTACCTTACAGGTGTGTATGTATATGACAAGACTAAGTCTCTAATACTACCTGTGTCTTACCTTACAGGTGTGTATGTATATGACAAGACTGTGACTCTAATGCTACCTGTGTCTTACCTTACAGGTGTGTATGTATATGACAAGACTAAGACTCTAATGCTACCTGTGTCTTACCTTACAGGTGTGTATGTATATGACAAGACTAAGACTCTAATGCTACTTGTGTCTTACCTTACAGGTGTGTATGTATATGACAAGACTAAGACTCTAATGCTACCTGTGTCTTACCTTACAGGTGTGTATGTATATGACAAGACTATGTCTCTAATGCTACCTGTGTCTTACCTTACAGGTGTGTATGTATATGACAAGACTAAGTCTCTAATACTACCTGTGTCTTACCTTACAGGTGTGTATGTATATGACAAGACTAAGACTCTAATGCTACCTGTGTCTTACCTTACAGGTGTGTATGTATATGACAAGACTAAGACTCTAATGCTACCTGTGTCTTACCTTACAGGTGTGTATGTATATGACAAGACTAAGACTCTAATGCTACCTGTGTCTTACCTTACAGGTGTGTATGTATATGACAAGACTAAGACTCTAATGCTACCTGTGTCTTACCTTACAGGTGTGTATGTATATGACAAGACTATGTCTCTAATGCTACCTGTGTCTTACCTTACAGGTGTGTATATATATGACAAGACTAAGACTCTAATGCTACCTGTGTCTTACCTTACAGGTGTGTATGTATATGACAAGACTATGTCTCTAATGCTACCTGTGTCTTACCTTACAGGTGTGTATGTATATGACAAGACTAAGTCTCTAATACTACCTGTGTCTTACCTTACAGGTGTGTATGTATATGACAAGACTAAGACTCTAATGCTACCTGTGTCTTACCTTACAGGTGTGTATGTATATGACAAGACTAAGACTCTAATGCTACCTGTGTCTTACCTTACAGGTGTGTATGTATATGACAAGACTATGTCTCTAATGCTACCTGTGTCTTACCTTACAGGTGTGTATATATATGACAAGACTAAGACTCTAATGCTACCTGTGTCTTACCTTACAGGTGTGTATGTATATGACAAGACTATGTCTCTAATGCTACCTGTGTCTTACCTTACAGGTGTGTATGTATATGACAAGACTAAGTCTCTAATACTACCTGTGTCTTACCTTACAGGTGTGTATGTATATGACAAGACTAAGACTCTAATGCTACCTGTGTCTTACCTTACAGGTGTGTATGTATATGACAAGACTAAGACTCTAATGCTACCTGTGTCTTACCTTACAGGTGTGTATGTATATGACAAGACTAAGACTCTAATGCTACCTGTGTCTTACCTTACAGGTGTGTATGTATATGACAAGACTAAGACTCTAATGCTACCTGTGTCTTACCTTACAGGTGTGTATGTATATGACAAGACTAAGACTCTAATGCTACCTGTGTCTTACCTTACAGGTGTGTATATATATGACAAGACTAAGACTCTAATGCTACCTGTGTCTTACCTTACAGGTGTGTATGTATATGACAAGACTAAGACTCTAATGCTACCTGTGTCTTACCTTACAGGTGTGTAGGTATATGACAAGACTAAGACTCTAATGCTACCTGTGTCTTACCTTACAGGTGTGTAGGTATATGACAAGACTAAGTCTCTAATGCTACCTGTGTCTTACCTTACAGGTGTGTATGTATATGACAAGACTAAGACTCTAATGCTACCTGTGTCTTACCTTACAGGTGTGTATGTATATGACAAGACTAAGACTCTAATGCTACTTGTGTCTTACCTTACAGGTGTGTATGTATATGACAAGACTATGTCTCTAATGCTACCTGTGTCTTACCTTACAGGTGTGTATGTATATGACAAGACTAAGACTCTAATGCTACCTGTGTCTTACCTTACAGGTGTGTATGTATATGACAAGACTAAGTCTCTAATGCTACCTGTGTCTTACCTTACAGGTGTGTATGTATATGACAAGACTAAGACTCTAATGCTACCTGTGTCTTACCTTACAGGTCTGTATGTATATGACAAGACTAAGTCTCTAATGCTACCTGTGTCTTACCTTACAGGTGTGTATGTATATGACAAGACTAAGACTCTAATGCTCTCTGTGTCTTACCTTACAGGTGTGTATGTATATGACAAGACTAAGACTCTAATGCTACCTGTGTCTTACCTTACAGGTGTGTATGTATATGACAAGACTAAGACTCTAATGCTACCTGTGTCTTACCTTACAGGTGTGTATGTATATGACAAGACTAAGACTCTAATGCTACCTGTGTCTTACCTTACAGGTGTGTATGTATATGACAACACTAAGACTCTAATGCTACCTGTGTCTTACCTTACAGGTGTGTATGTATATGACAACACTAAGACTCTAATGCTACCTGTGTCTTACCTTACAGGTGTGTATGTATATGACAAGACTAAGACTCTAATGCTACCTGTGTCTTACCTTACAGGTGTGTATGTATATGACAAGACTAAGACTCTAATGCTACTTGTGTCTTACCTTACAGGTGTGTATGTATATGACAAGACTAAGACTCTAATGCTACCTGTGTCTTACCTTACAGGTGTGTATGTATATGACAAGACTATGTCTCTAATGCTACCTGTGTCTTACCTTACAGGTGTGCATGTATATGACAAGACTAAGTCTCTAATACTACCTGTGTCTTACCTTACAGGTGTGTATGTATATGACAAGACTAAGACTCTAATGCTACCTGTGTCTTACCTTACAGGTGTGTATGTATATGACAAGACTAAGACTCTAATGCTACCTGTGTCTTACCTTACAGGTGTGTATGTATATGACAAGACTAAGACTCTAATGCTACCTGTGTCTTACCTTACAGGTGTGTATGTATATGACAAGACTAAGACTCTAATGCTACCTGTGTCTTACCTTACAGGTGTGTATGTATATGACAAGACTAAGACTCTAATGCTACCTGTGTCTTACCTTACAGGTGTGTATGTATATGACAAGACTAAGACTCTAATGCTACCTGTGTCTTACCTTACAGGTGTGTATGTATATGACAAGACTAAGACTCTAATGCTACCTGTGTCTTACCTTACAGGTGTGTATGTATATGACAAGACTAAGACTCTAATGCTACCTGTGTCTTACCTTACAGGTGTGTATGTATATAACAAGACTAAGTCTCTAATGCTACCTGTGTCTTACCTTACAGGTGTGTATGTATATGACAAGAGTAAGACTCTAATACTACCTGTGTCTTACCTTACAGGTGTGTATGTATATGACAAGACTAAGTCTCTAATACTACCTGTGTCTTACCTTACAGGTGTGTAGGTATATGACAAGACTAAGTCTCTAATGCTACCTGTGTCTTACCTTACAGGTGTGTATGTATATGACAAGACTAAGACTCTAATACTACCTGTGTCTTACCTTACAGGTGTGTATGTATATGACAAGACTGTGACTCTAATACTACCTGTGTCTTACCTTACAGGTGTGTATGTATATGACAAGACTAAGACTCTAATGCTCTCTGTGTCTTACCTTACAGGTGTGTATGTATATGACAAGACTAAGACTCTAATGCTACCTGTGTCTTACCTTACAGGTGTGTATGTATATGACAAGACTAAGACTCTAATGCTACCTGTGTCTTACCTTACAGGTGTGTATGTATATGACAAGACTAAGACTCTAATGCTACCTGTGTCTTACCTTACAGGTGTGTATGTATATGACAAGACTAAGACTCTAATGCTACTTGTGTCTTACCTTACAGGTGTGTATGTATATGACAAGACTAAGACTCTAATGCTACCTGTGTCTTACCTTACAGGTGTGTATGTATATGACAAGACTAAGACTCTAATGCTACCTGTGTCTTACCTTACAGGTGTGTATGTATATGACAAGACTAAGACTCTAATGCTACCTGTGTCTTACCTTACAGGTGTGTATGTATATGACAAGACTAAGACTCTAATGCTACTTGTGTCTTACCTTACAGGTGTGTATGTATATGACAAGACTAAGACTCTAATGCTACCTGTGTCTTACCTTACAGGTGTGTATGTATATGACAAGACTAAGACTCTAATGCTACCTGTGTCTTACCTTACAGGTGTGTATGTATATGACAAGACTAAGACTCTAATGCTACCTGTGTCTTACCTTACAGGTGTGTATGTATATGACAAGACTAAGACTCTAATGCTACTTGTGTCTTACCTTACAGGTGTGTATGTATATGACAAGACTAAGACTCTAATGCTACCTGTGTCTTACCTTACAGGTGTGTAGGTATATGACAAGACTAAGACTCTAATGCTACCTGTGTCTTACCTTACAGGTGTGTATGTATATGACAAGACTAAGACTCTAATGCTACCTGTGGCTTACCTTACAGGTGTGTATGTATATGACAAGACTAAGACTCTAATGCTACCTGTGTCTTACCTTACAGGTGTGTATGTATATGACAAGACTATGTCTCTAATGCTACCTGTGTCTTACCTTACAGGTGTGTATCTATATGACAAGACTGTGACTCTAATACTACCTGTGTCTTACCTTACAGGTGTGTATGTATATGACAAGACTGTGACTCTAATGCTACCTGTGTCTTACCTTACAGGTGTGTATGTATATGACAAGACTAAGACTCTAATGCTACCTGTGTCTTACCTTACAGGTGTGTATGTATATGACAAGACTAAGACTCTAATGCTACTTGTGTCTTACCTTACAGGTGTGTATGTATATGACAAGACTAAGACTCTAATGCGACCTGTGTCTTACCTTACAGGTGTGTATGTATATGACAAGACTATGTCTCTAATGCTACCTGTGTCTTACCTTACAGGTGTGTATGTATATGACAAGACTAAGTCTCTAATACTACCTGTGTCTTACCTTACAGGTGTGTATGTATATGACAAGACTGTGACTCTAATGCTACCTGTGTCTTACCTTACAGGTGTGTATGTATATGACAAGACTAAGACTCTAATGCTACCTGTGTCTTACCTTACAGGTGTGTATGTATATGACAAGACTAAGACTCTAATGCTACTTGTGTCTTACCTTACAGGTGTGTATGTATATGACAAGACTAAGACTCTAATGCTACCTGTGTCTTACCTTACAGGTGTGTATGTATATGACAAGACTAAGACTCTAATGCTACCTGTGTCTTACCTTACAGGTGTGTATGTATATGACAAGACTAAGACTCTAATGCTACCTGTGTCTTACCTTACAGGTGTGTATGTATATGACAAGACTAAGACTCTAATGCTACTTGTGTCTTACCTTACAGGTGTGTATGTATATGACAAGACTAAGACTCTAATGCTACCTGTGTCTTACCTTACAGGTGTGTATGTATATGACAAGACTAAGACTCTAATGCTACCTGTGTCTTACCTTACAGGTGTGTATGTATATGACAAGACTAAGACTCTAATGCTACCTGTGTCTTACCTTACAGGTGTGTATGTATATGACAAGACTAAGACTCTAATGCTACTTGTGTCTTACCTTACAGGTGTGTATGTATATGACAAGACTAAGACTCTAATGCTACCTGTGTCTTACCTTACAGGTGTGTAGGTATATGACAAGACTAAGACTCTAATGCTACCTGTGTCTTACCTTACAGGTGTGTATGTATATGACAAGACTAAGACTCTAATGCTACCTGTGGCTTACCTTACAGGTGTGTATGTATATGACAAGACTAAGACTCTAATGCTACTTGTGTCTTACCTTACAGGTGTGTATGTATATGACAAGACTAAGACTCTAATGCGACCTGTGTCTTACCTTACAGGTGTGTATGTATATGACAAGACTATGTCTCTAATGCTACCTGTGTCTTACCTTACAGGTGTGTATGTATATGACAAGACTAAGTCTCTAATACTACCTGTGTCTTACCTTACAGGTGTGTATGTATATGACAAGACTGTGACTCTAATGCTACCTGTGTCTTACCTTACAGGTGTGTATGTATATGACAAGACTAAGACTCTAATGCTACCTGTGTCTTACCTTACAGGTGTGTATGTATATGACAAGACTAAGACTCTAATGCTACTTGTGTCTTACCTTACAGGTGTGTATGTATATGACAAGACTAAGACTCTAATGCTACCTGTGTCTTACCTTACAGGTGTGTATGTATATGACAAGACTATGTCTCTAATGCTACCTGTGTCTTACCTTACAGGTGTGTATGTATATGACAAGACTAAGTCTCTAATACTACCTGTGTCTTACCTTACAGGTGTGTATGTATATGACAAGACTAAGACTCTAATGCTACCTGTGTCTTACCTTACAGGTGTGTATGTATATGACAAGACTAAGACTCTAATGCTACCTGTGTCTTACCTTACAGGTGTGTATGTATATGACAAGACTAAGACTCTAATGCTACCTGTGTCTTACCTTACAGGTGTGTATGTATATGAAAAGACTAAGACTCTAATGCTACCTGTGTCTTACCTTACAGGTGTGTATGTATATGACAAGACTATGTCTCTAATGCTACCTGTGTCTTACCTTACAGGTGTGTATATATATGACAAGACTAAGACTCTAATGCTACCTGTGTCTTACCTTACAGGTGTGTATGTATATGACAAGACTATGTCTCTAATGCTACCCGTGTCTTACCTTACAGGTGTGTATGTATATGACAAGACTAAGTCTCTAATACTACCTGTGTCTTACCTTACAGGTGTGTATGTATATGACAAGACTAAGACTCTAATGCTACCTGTGTCTTACCTTACAGGTGTGTATGTATATGACAAGACTAAGACTCTAATGCTACCTGTGTCTTACCTTACAGGTGTGTATGTATATGACAAGACTATGTCTCTAATGCTACCTGTGTCTTACCTTACAGGTGTGTATATATATGACAAGACTAAGACTCTAATGCTACCTGTGTCTTACCTTACAGGTGTGTATGTATATGACAAGACTATGTCTCTAATGCTACCTGTGTCTTACCTTACAGGTGTGTATGTATATGACAAGACTAAGTCTCTAATACTACCTGTGTCTTACCTTACAGGTGTGTATGTATATGACAAGACTAAGACTCTAATGCTACCTGTGTCTTACCTTACAGGTGTGTATGTATATGACAAGACTAAGACTCTAATGCTACCTGTGTCTTACCTTACAGGTGTGTATGTATATGACAAGACTAAGACTCTAATGCTACCTGTGTCTTACCTTACAGGTGTGTATGTATATGACAAGACTAAGACTCTAATGCTACCTGTGTCTTACCTTACAGGTGTGTATGTATATGACAAGACTAAGACTCTAATGCTACCTGTGTCTTACCTTACAGGTGTGTATATATATGACAAGACTAAGACTCTAATGCTACCTGTGTCTTACCTTACAGGTGTGTATGTATATGACAAGACTAAGACTCTAATGCTACCTGTGTCTTACCTTACAGGTGTGTAGGTATATGACAAGACTAAGACTCTAATGCTACCTGTGTCTTACCTTACAGGTGTGTAGGTATATGACAAGACTAAGTCTCTAATGCTACCTGTGTCTTACCTTACAGGTGTGTATGTATATGACAAGACTAAGACTCTAATGCTACCTGTGTCTTACCTTACAGGTGTGTATGTATATGACAAGACTAAGACTCTAATGCTACTTGTGTCTTACCTTACAGGTGTGTATGTATATGACAAGACTATGTCTCTAATGCTACCTGTGTCTTACCTTACAGGTGTGTATGTATATGACAAGACTAAGACTCTAATGCTACCTGTGTCTTACCTTACAGGTGTGTATGTATATGACAAGACTAAGTCTCTAATGCTACCTGTGTCTTACCTTACAGGTGTGTATGTATATGACAAGACTAAGACTCTAATGCTACCTGTGTCTTACCTTACAGGTCTGTATGTATATGACAAGACTAAGTCTCTAATGCTACCTGTGTCTTACCTTACAGGTGTGTATGTATATGACAAGACTAAGACTCTAATGCTCTCTGTGTCTTACCTTACAGGTGTGTATGTATATGACAAGACTAAGACTCTAATGCTACCTGTGTCTTACCTTACAGGTGTGTATGTATATGACAAGACTAAGACTCTAATGCTACCTGTGTCTTACCTTACAGGTGTGTATGTATATGACAAGACTAAGACTCTAATGCTACCTGTGTCTTACCTTACAGGTGTGTATGTATATGACAAGACTAAGACTCTAATGCTACCTGTGTCTTACCTTACAGGTGTGTATGTATATGACAACACTAAGACTCTAATGCTACCTGTGTCTTACCTTACAGGTGTGTATGTATATGACAAGACTAAGACTCTAATGCTACCTGTGTCTTACCTTACAGGTGTGTATGTATATGACAAGACTAAGACTCTAATGCTACTTGTGTCTTACCTTACAGGTGTGTATGTATATGACAAGACTAAGACTCTAATGCTACCTGTGTCTTACCTTACAGGTGTGTATGTATATGACAAGACTAAGACTCTAATGCTACCTGTGTCTTACCTTACAGGTGTGTATGTATATGACAAGACTAAGACTCTAATGCTACCTGTGTCTTACCTTACAGGTGTGTATGTATATGACAAGACTAAGACTCTAATGCTACTTGTGTCTTACCTTACAGGTGTGTATGTATATGACAAGACTAAGACTCTAATGCTACCTGTGTCTTACCTTACAGGTGTGTAGGTATATGACAAGACTAAGACTCTAATGCTACCTGTGTCTTACCTTACAGGTGTGTATGTATATGACAAGACTAAGACTCTAATGCTACCTGTGGCTTACCTTACAGGTGTGTATGTATATGACAAGACTAAGACTCTAATGCTACCTGTGTCTTACCTTACAGGTGTGTATGTATATGACAAGACTATGTCTCTAATGCTACCTGTGTCTTACCTTACAGGTGTGTATGTATATGACAAGACTGTGACTCTAATACTACCTGTGTCTTACCTTACAGGTGTGTATGTATATGACAAGACTGTGACTCTAATGCTACCTGTGTCTTACCTTACAGGTGTGTATGTATATGACAAGACTAAGACTCTAATGCTACCTGTGTCTTACCTTACAGGTGTGTATGTATATGACAAGACTAAGACTCTAATGCTACTTGTGTCTTACCTTACAGGTGTGTATGTATATGACAAGACTAAGACTCTAATGCGACCTGTGTCTTACCTTACAGGTGTGTATGTATATGACAAGACTATGTCTCTAATGCTACCTGTGTCTTACCTTACAGGTGTGTATGTATATGACAAGACTAAGTCTCTAATACTACCTGTGTCTTACCTTACAGGTGTGTATGTATATGACAAGACTGTGACTCTAATGCTACCTGTGTCTTACCTTACAGGTGTGTATGTATATGACAAGACTAAGACTCTAATGCTACCTGTGTCTTACCTTACAGGTGTGTATGTATATGACAAGACTAAGACTCTAATGCTACTTGTGTCTTACCTTACAGGTGTGTATGTATATGACAAGACTAAGACTCTAATGCTACCTGTGTCTTACCTTACAGGTGTGTATGTATATGACAAGACTATGTCTCTAATGCTACCTGTGTCTTACCTTACAGGTGTGTATGTATATGACAAGACTAAGTCTCTAATACTACCTGTGTCTTACCTTACAGGTGTGTATGTATATGACAAGACTAAGACTCTAATGCTACCTGTGTCTTACCTTACAGGTGTGTATGTATATGACAAGACTAAGACTCTAATGCTACCTGTGTCTTACCTTACAGGTGTGTATGTATATGACAAGACTAAGACTCTAATGCTACCTGTGTCTTACCTTACAGGTGTGTATGTATATGAAAAGACTAAGACTCTAATGCTACCTGTGTCTTACCTTACAGGTGTGTATGTATATGACAAGACTATGTCTCTAATGCTACCTGTGTCTTACCTTACAGGTGTGTATATATATGACAAGACTAAGACTCTAATGCTACCTGTGTCTTACCTTACAGGTGTGTATGTATATGACAAGACTATGTCTCTAATGCTACCTGTGTCTTACCTTACAGGTGTGTATGTATATGACAAGACTAAGTCTCTAATACTACCTGTGTCTTACCTTACAGGTGTGTATGTATATGACAAGACTAAGACTCTAATGCTACCTGTGTCTTACCTTACAGGTGTGTATGTATATGACAAGACTAAGACTCTAATGCTACCTGTGTCTTACCTTACAGGTGTGTATGTATATGACAAGACTATGTCTCTAATGCTACCTGTGTCTTACCTTACAGGTGTGTATATATATGACAAGACTAAGACTCTAATGCTACCTGTGTCTTACCTTACAGGTGTGTATGTATATGACAAGACTATGTCTCTAATGCTACCTGTGTCTTACCTTACAGGTGTGTATGTATATGACAAGACTAAGTCTCTAATACTACCTGTGTCTTACCTTACAGGTGTGTATGTATATGACAAGACTAAGACTCTAATGCTACCTGTGTCTTACCTTACAGGTGTGTATGTATATGACAAGACTAAGACTCTAATGCTACCTGTGTCTTACCTTACAGGTGTGTATGTATATGACAAGACTAAGACTCTAATGCTACCTGTGTCTTACCTTACAGGTGTGTATGTATATGACAAGACTAAGACTCTAATGCTACCTGTGTCTTACCTTACAGGTGTGTATGTATATGACAAGACTAAGACTCTAATGCTACCTGTGTCTTACCTTACAGGTGTGTATATATATGACAAGACTAAGACTCTAATGCTACCTGTGTCTTACCTTACAGGTGTGTATGTATATGACAAGACTAAGACTCTAATGCTACCTGTGTCTTACCTTACAGGTGTGTAGGTATATGACAAGACTAAGACTCTAATGCTACCTGTGTCTTACCTTACAGGTGTGTAGGTATATGACAAGACTAAGTCTCTAATGCTACCTGTGTCTTACCTTACAGGTGTGTATGTATATGACAAGACTAAGACTCTAATGCTACCTGTGTCTTACCTTACAGGTGTGTATGTATATGACAAGACTAAGACTCTAATGCTACTTGTGTCTTACCTTACAGGTGTGTATGTATATGACAAGACTATGTCTCTAATGCTACCTGTGTCTTACCTTACAGGTGTGTATGTATATGACAAGACTAAGACTCTAATGCTACCTGTGTCTTACCTTACAGGTGTGTATGTATATGACAAGACTAAGTCTCTAATGCTACCTGTGTCTTACCTTACAGGTGTGTATGTATATGACAAGACTAAGACTCTAATGCTACCTGTGTCTTACCTTACAGGTCTGTATGTATATGACAAGACTAAGTCTCTAATGCTACCTGTGTCTTACCTTACAGGTGTGTATGTATATGACAAGACTAAGACTCTAATGCTCTCTGTGTCTTATCTTACAGGTGTGTATGTATATGACAAGACTAAGACTCTAATGCTACCTGTGTCTTACCTTACAGGTGTGTATGTATATGACAAGACTAAGACTCTAATGCTACCTGTGTCTTACCTTACAGGTGTGTATGTATATGACAAGACTAAGACTCTAATGCTACCTGTGTCTTACCTTACAGGTGTGTATGTATATGACAAGACTAAGACTCTAATGCTACCTGTGTCTTACCTTACAGGTGTGTATGTATATGACAACACTAAGACTCTAATGCTACCTGTGTCTTACCTTACAGGTGTGTATGTATATGACAAGACTAAGACTCTAATGCTACCTGTGTCTTACCTTACAGGTGTGTATGTATATGACAAGACTAAGACTCTAATGCTACTTGTGTCTTACCTTACAGGTGTGTATGTATATGACAAGACTAAGACTCTAATGCTACCTGTGTCTTACCTTACAGGTGTGTATGTATATGACAAGACTATGTCTCTAATGCTACCTGTGTCTTACCTTACAGGTGTGTATGTATATGACAAGACTAAGTCTCTAATACTACCTGTGTCTTACCTTACAGGTGTGTATGTATATGACAAGACTAAGACTCTAATGCTACCTGTGTCTTACCTTACAGGTGTGTATGTATATGACAAGACTAAGACTCTAATGCTACCTGTGTCTTACCTTACAGGTGTGTATGTATATGACAAGACTAAGACTCTAATGCTACCTGTGTCTTACCTTACAGGTGTGTATGTATATGACAAGACTAAGACTCTAATGCTACCTGTGTCTTACCTTACAGGTGTGTATGTATATGACAAGACTAAGACTCTAATGCTACCTGTGTCTTACCTTACAGGTGTGTATGTATATGACAAGACTAAGACTCTAATGCTACCTGTGTCTTACCTTACAGGTGTGTATGTA